>JANFOE010000635.1:0-600000 GCA_025667525.1 Glebionis coronaria | reverse complement strand
TCTGCAGAATCCTTACATCCATAAGGATTTCAGAACAAACAAATTTATCGGACATGTTCCAGCCAAGGCTCATCCGATCACTTGGTAACCCCTCAGTTATCGGGTCAGATAAAGAGTTGCAATTGTGCTCCTTATTTACTTCACGTCTTCATTCTAATTCCATGCCTTGCTTTCGCGCTCGCTTTCATGACACTATGGTATCTAGGCTTACGATGTTAGGTTCATTTTTCTCATTTTGGGAAGTTTTGCAAGAACTTGGGAGACCAGGCCCAAGTTTAGTATAACTCCTTATCCTCAGATAGACGTTTCTCGTCATACTCCACGTCTCACCTTGTAGCGTTTGGCGTTACCGCCATTGTATTCTATGATCATGATATGTTTCACATGTCATGCTCATTCCACGTTCCTCATATCATGATCAAGATATGTTACACATATCATGGATCACGATATGTTTACTCATACTACACTCGCCATATCTCCACGTAGCACGTTCAAAAAATTTCACGTATCACGTTCAAAATTTTTCACGTACTACGTTTCTTTATGTCTCGCGCATCGTTTCTGGTTAACAGTTACGTCAAATTGTCTTTCATCATAACGTTTCAGTTACCCTTGCACGTTAACTCTCATTTTCCTCGATCGAATTTAGGGGATTTACCTTCCGTAGATAATCAAGAACTTCTTCGTACTCCAAGTCAAGGTCAGGAGGACCAAGACTTATCATTGGTGTCAAGATCTTATAAGGAACCGTTCCAAGAGGGAAGCCACTTGGAAACGAACAAGTCCATCCGGACTTCTTATCCGTTTTCTCTTATCAATTAGATATGTCCTTTCAGCCACGTCACGTTCCATGTCCTTTTAAGACATGTCACGTTCCGCGTTCTTTCTGCTAGGTCACCTGCACGTTAATTTATCTTACATACCCTCTCAGTTTGATTCGGGTATGTTTCTCTTTCAGTTACGTTATCTATAATTCAGGGACGAATTATTCTTTTTAGGGGGAAGAGTTGTAAAACCCGCATGCTTTTACCATGAATAGTACCCTTAAGATCGTACGTACTAGATTTAAACTTTCCTAATATAGCATGATTACGATTACGTATTAGGATTTTACGTATTACGTAGGTGTTAGAACACGATAAGTATTTACTATGCACGATCACGTAATAATTATTTAACGATAATTAATCACGAACATGCGATCATGAAATCATGAACGTAATTAAAAAACGAACTATTATTAATTACGTATATATATTTATTACGAGCGTAATTAAATATATTAGGTCACGGTAATTATTTAACGAGAACACACAAAACGCGAACACAAATAAACACGAACAAACATGTAAAACACGAACACGAGAACACACTTATTAATTAGACAAGGAAAATGATCGGGCTACCCCTTGTGGGCCCCATTCCCACGAAAATTAGGAGGGAGGATGGGCTTAGCCCATCAATTTTTCACTAAAAGGGTTTTTCACTACTCATTTTTCATTCATAAAAGATTTTAGAAAAAACCCTAAAACCTCCTCCTTCCTTGTCTTTTGTGCCACCACCCTACAACCACCATGGAAGGAGATTTGTGATCTTGGATCTTGAAGTTTTAATGATTGTTCGTGTTTGTTCTTCACCCTCTTGATCCACGAATACGGTAAAACCTTTTTAACTTGTTTTCTTTTTAATTAATCTTTTATTAATTAAGAACACATGATGTTTTTATAAAAAAAACACATTAATTAAACCTAGATCTAACATGTTTTGATCATTAATTAATCAAAGGGTCGATCTAAGGGGTGTTTGTTTTTGGGCCGCAAGATACAACTGACCCTAAGGGGGGCTCGGTTTGTTTTAGCCGACCACCACCAAGACCTTTTTGGTCTTGGTTGGTGCGTGTGGGTCCCACGGCAGCAAGGGGTACCCCGATTTGGTTTGGGGTACGGTGTTGTTTCATATCCGGTGCATGTTTTTAGGCTTAGATCCGAATTATGGTTATGTTAGTTTTTTTTTATAGGTTATAAACTTATGTTAAAAATTAAATTAATAATGATGTAATTAATTTAATAACATGACTTAGGTTAACTAATTAATAATAATCATGAATTTATTTTAACCTAAGTATTTAGATTATTAAGACTTATGATTAATTAATTATTTTAAAAACCATGGATATAATTAATTAATTAAACATGACTTAGGTTATATTATTAATATTTAATAATACATATTTTAACCTAAGTATTTAATATATTTAATTAAAAACATGTCATACTTTAATTAAATATTATAACCTATAGTTTAATTAAATTACATGAAATAATTATTAAACTATATAATATGTCATATGACTTAGAAAATAATCATGAAAACACTTAGGCTTATTTACTTAGCTTATTTAACCAACTTATTTCTAATTATGGAAACTTTCTATTTTTAGAAACTTAATTAAATAAGGCAGCTAATTTATTTATGGAAACCAGCTATTTTTAGAAACTTAGTTATTTAAGGCAGCTAATCTATTTATGGAAACTTATTTAATTAAGGCAGCTAATCTATTTATGGAAACTTTCTATTTTTAGAAACTTATCTATTTTAAGCAGTAAATCTATTTTTGGAAACTTTCTATTTTTGGAAACATTCTATTTTTGGAAACTTTCTATTTTTGGAAACTTTCTATTTTTGGAAACTTTCTAGTTTAGGAAACCTGCTATTTTTGGAAAGTTACTTATTATTACACAGTAAGTATAATAACACATGAAATACCAGAAATACTTAATCCGATTAAGCAGAGTATAAGATTTAATACAGTTTAAGGCTTTAAACAGTAAAACATAGTAAGAACATATAAAATAAGCTAAGACATGATATAAAACCAGCTATGTATTTAGTAAGCAAATACTTATTTCATGTATGTATTTATGTAGCACTAGTGTTTCGGAAGTAGGATTCTCGCAGTTCATCGTTCTCGTTCACTGGACATAAAGAACGGATTCCCGTCCTTTCAGTATGGACATTCTTTCCTTATTAGGATTTCCCCGTATGCAGCCAACTGTTTTCCCATAGTATAAGTATGAGTTTGATTGATTATGTTTTAAATATGATTACCTATAGCCATATACATGCATGACCAGTTTCACCTAGTTATGGAGGTACCATAACCATAACATTAGAGGCACTGATGTTATGACTTCACCACGGCAGAGTGATTGCTCGTGGCGTCCCTTCAGCTTTTGGCCATTTATTTATATTTATCATGTGGGGCGTATGGGTGCATCCTAGTTACACGTTTTATTCAGGATTACATGGTGAATGTGGTGTGTGCCTTGCATCCTTCACAAGGAGCTGATCCCTCCTACCCAAAAACCAGTATATTAAATTAGAGACAACCCCTCTAATTTGCATGACGAGGTCACCCCTCCAAGTATTCATGCACGGTGGATTTTCATGACCTATATTGGCTAATGGTAAAATATGTTAAACAATTTTCATAAGATAAACATAAGGCTTTTCAAATTATAAAACCAGTTTTATGAACAGGTTCCAGGTTTTCCAGGACTTATACATTTCCGCTGCTATTGAGTCTCTATTATGTTCTAGTCACTTATACTATGTCTATATCCGTGCACTGAGCGTTTTGCTCAGCCGTTACTTTCCTTTCCATGTCCCAAAACGGCAGGTACCCTAGGAAAGACTCGAGCATTTGGAGGACGTGCATCGGATGGAAGCTGCTAGAGACTTCTTTCCCTTTTGCCTTCATATATTTATGCTTGTGTAGTCTTTCATTCATTTCTTTTGCTTTATTATGTTTTGGGCTTATGTTTGGGAACCGATGTTTGATTTCGGTTATCCCTATGGTCATGTAATGTTTTATACATTTATCCTTGTATGCTTTGATGACACGCCATAATTACGCGTGACATTCCATTATCAAAATGGGGTGTTACAATTATGGTATCAGAGCCAAGGCTTCGACCTGTAGGCTCTAAAACTCGACCTGTGACTAGTGGGTAGTCACCAGGAGCTTCCTAAGCCAACGTCTGTTATTCTACGTATTGATGTTTTCAGCGCATTGTTGTTTTAACCATGATGTTTTCAGCACCTTGAGGTTTTAACCTTGATGTTTTCATCGATATTGTTTTGCTAATATGGATGGACAACCGTCATTCATATTTAGTTATGTGTCATTGTTTCATGCATAATGTTCCTCGTGAACTGTGGCTATGTGGACTGAACCCCAGTAGTTCATAATTAGTCACATAAAATTTTTTTCTGATAAGTTTGACATATGAGTTTCATTTATTTATGTTTCATGTATCATTGTTGCAGGGATTATGACTAAGTAATGGTTGGTACAGGACTTGGCCTATTTAGTCGCATGTGCTTTCATCGAAACTTTTAATTTTGGGACCGACCCATAGGCGTCCCCTCGCCATGTCTTTTGTTTTGGGACCGACACATAGGCGTCCCCTCGCACATATAAAGGTTTTTTTTATAAACTACAGTACGCATTCATGCACTGTTTTTCATGCATAAAATTTTTCTCATGATTTAAATTGGCATAAATTTTTTTATTTTTTTTTTATTATTTATTTTTTTCATGTCCCCTCATAAGTTATTATGTTTTATGTCAAGTATGTTTCATACTGTCATGGTTAACTTTAGTTTCATGCTGATTATGTTATACATTTCTTCGTGATAGATGGTTTCATGTTTCTTCATGATAATTCCGTCTTCATGTTGATTATGTTTTACGCCTCTTTTGTTATTTACGCTGTCCTGCAAGACATTGTTAGATTTCATTGAATCCTGCTTTCATGATAGTCATGGTTGGTTTTCATTGATCATGCTGTCAGGCAAATCATCGTTGAATTTTGTGTAACCACACTTTAGCGTTTCTCTATGCAACCAGAATGAGGTATATACTGGCATTGGCAGGTTATCATGATGGTTTTCCTAACCGTTTAACCGATATACTTTCCTTAAATCATGATAAATTGTAAAACCCGCATGCTTTTACCATGAATAGTGCCCTTAGGATCGTACGTCCTAGATTAAAACTTACCTCAGTTAGTATTGATCACATTCAGGTGCTAATAATCAAGCAAGTGCATACGTGTATGACATGACAAGTATCGATTACGTACGAACTCATGATAAACAGTTAATAATATATCACGTGAACATAATTAAATCATGATCACCATTTAAAATACTAACTAAAATAATTACGTAAATACTTATAATATATTTACGAGCGTTAAGTTTACGATAAACGACACGTTAGATTAAAACAGAAACACTTTAAACACGAGCACGTTTAACCACGAACGAACACGAAACATCGGGACACGAGAAAGGTACGGGTACCCCATGTGGGGCCCCCATACCCACGGCACACATACAAGAAATGGGCTTAGCCCATGGACTTTACAAGTAAAGGGGGGTAAAAGTAAAAACATGTTTTCATTTTCATTTTCAAGAAATAAACATAAAAACCCTAAAAAGAGTTTTCTCCTCCTCCTTTTTCTCCTCTTTGTGCCGCCACCTTACACCACCATAGGAGGGTGATTTGTTTGATTTTGATCTTAAAAACAAGTGTTAGAAACCGTGTTTGTTCATCCTTTTCCAAGCTACATAGTGGTATACCTTTCTAACCCTTCTTTTTAATTCTTTTTAATTCTTTTGATCTTTGATTATTTTCATGAACATGTTATTATTTTTCTTATAAAAACAAGGTAATTAATCATTGATCTAACATGTTTTGGTATTAATTAAAATCAAAGAATGGTTTATAAGGGTGTTTGTTTTTGGCCGCCTAGCAAACAAACCCGAGGGGGGGTTTGGTTTGCTATTGCCGCCACCACCAAGACCACAATTGGTCTTGGTTGGCTCATGTGGGACCCACGGCAGCAAGGGGACACGTGTGCCTCGGGTTTAGCCCGGGGTACGGTGTCGAATTCATGCCCGATTCATGGTTCGTTGGTTAAAATCATGATCTATGTTACATGTAATTTTTATGAATCATGAACTTAGGATATAATTAATTAATAACATGAAATATTAATTAAATCATGACTTAGGTTATTCTAATTATTAATTTAGCATGATATTAATTTAACCTAAGTATTTTATGTTATAAGTTATAATTAATTAATTATTTAAAACATGCCTATAATTAATTAATTTAGACATGACTTAGGTTATATTATTAATAATAATAATACACATTTTAACCTAAGTATTTTTCATTTCATTTTAATTAAAACATGTTATACTTTAATTAAAATGCTTAACCTATAGTTTAATTAAAATACATGAAATAATAATTAAACTATATACTATATCATATGACTTAAGAAATCAGCTTATAAACACGTAGACTTATATGTTAGCTTATGTAATCAGCTTAATTCTAATTATGGAAACTTCTATTTATAGAAACTTAATTAAATAAGGCAACTAATCTAATTATGGAAACCTTCTATATATGGAAATCAATCTATTTCAGGCAGCTAATCTAATCATGGAAACCTTCTATATATGGAAACTTATTTAATTAAGGCAGCTGATCTATTTTTGGAAACTTTCTATTTTTAGAAACTAATCTATTTTAAGCAGTAAATTCTATTTTAGGAAACTTTCTATTTTTGGAAACTTTCTATTTTTGGAAACTTTCTATTTTTGGAAACTTTCTATTTTTGGAAACTTTCTATTTTTGGAAACTTTCTATTTTTGGTAACTTTCTATTTTTGGAAACCTGCTATTTTTGGAAAGTTACTTATTATTACACAGTAAGTATAATAATACATGAAACACCAGTAATACTTAATCACATTAATCAGAATACCAGATAAACACAGTTTAAGGCTTTAAACAGTGAATCATGACCTAAAACATACCAAATCAGCTATAATGAGACACAAAACCCAGTACGTAATCAGTGAATCGATACTTATACACGTGTGTATTCATGTAGCGTTAGTGATCCAGAAGTAGGAGTCTTTCTTCCGTTCATTCACTGGACTTGAGGTACGGATTCCCGTCCTTTCAGTATGGACATTCTTTCCTTATTAGGATTTCCCCGTATGCAGCCAACTGTTTTCCCCAGCATTTGTTTTATTGTTTTGAACTGCTTATGTTAATTTAGCATAATCTATAGCCATATACAAGCATGACCAGTTTCACCTAGTTATGGAGGTACCATAACCATAGCATTGGAGGCACCAATGTTATGACTTCCCCACGGCGGAGTGATTGCTCGTGGCGTCCCTTTCAGTTTTGGCCATATTATTATATCAGGTGGGGCGTATGGGTGCATCCTAGTTACATGTTTTATTCAGTTTATCATGGTGAATGTGGTGTGTGCCTTGCACCCTTCACAAGGAGTTGATCCCTCCTACCCAAATCAGTATATTGATTAGAGGCATCCCCTCTAATCAGCATGATGAGGTCACCCCTCCAAGTATTCATGCACGTGACCTTTTCATGACCTATATGGGCTATGGTATATATATGTTAAAACAGTTTCACAAGTTAAACATAAGGCTTTTCAAACTATAAAACCAGTTTTCTTGTTACTTAACCAGTTTACTCAGTACTTAGTCTTCCGCTGTTATATGTTACATGCTTATCCTGTTTCATGCTTTATTGTACATCCGTGCACTGAGCGTCTTGCTCAGCCGTTACTTTCCTTTCCATGTCTCAAAACGGCAGGTACCCAAGACTCGAGCATTTGGAGGACGCACATAGGATGGAAGCTACCAGAGACTTCTTTTCCTTTTTGCCTTCATATAGTTATGCTTGTTTAGTCTTTATTCAGTTCATTTCCTTTATTTATGTTTTGGGCTTATGTTTGGGAACCGATGTTTGATTCCGGTTTTCCCTATGGTCATGTATGTTTTTCTACATATCACCTTGCATGCTTTGATGACACGCCATAATCACGCGTGACATTCCATTTATCAAAATGGGGTGTTACATAAATGGTCGACCCCATACCGATCATTTCATGTGCATTCCACGTGTACTCCACGTACCGTATTTCATGTGTATTACACGTACCTTAATCCATGTGTATTTCACTTGCAATACTTCACGAGTATTCGCTAGTCGATTCTGAATCACCTTAGGCGTATTTTAAATTGCTGATATTCTAGAAGATTGCTGACGCCGCTCATAACTGGGAGATGTTACTAAAGGTTGATGCTGCTGACGTTCGGAGACGCTACAAGATGCGGATGCTGTTCACAACCTGGAGATCCTACAAGACGAAGACAAAGGCGTCAGAGCAAAGCAATTGGACGAGAAGATGCTTCACCATCAGACGATTTCCATCAATCATTGTCCCTAATTCTTAGTTACATGTCATACGTCATTCAGCTGTCATTTCAGCCATATGAGTGTAAACCGGTACCATCCGGCCACTCAGCTAAATTGTTACATGAATCACAGTCATGAGAATGACCGTCATGGAACTGACAGACAGGACGATAGTAACCACTACTATGACAGAAACTATCCTAGAAATCGCAACCGAGGCTCCGGCCGCGGACGTGATCAGACATACAAATGATCAGTAGTCCAACCGATCTGCCAATTCTGGCATAATAACCTAATATTGTAGTTCTATTGAATTACGTCTCGAGACACATGTCAAGACATCAGTCAACACACATGTCTCACGTATACCTCCTGAAGACACATGTCAAGACACCAGTCAAGATATGTCATGCTTATAGTTCCAAGAAACGAGTCAAGACACATGACTCACGTCCAACTATGGAACATTTCTAAGAAATTCAGGGTACCCTCCAAGGGTATATCCATTTTGTTGTGCCATGTATTAAGCAGGCCACAAGAATTTCATTACCATTACCGGCGCATCAGTGAGAACTGTCACGTTACCGATGTCACTTTCATTCTTGTAACCATAAATCATTGGTTCATGACCATGAAGGACACCTTTCGTATTCCCATGTATACGAGGGTTTTCCTTCAGCTTAATGATGAGATCCAAGTTGCTAACGCATTTCCTCGGACAGACACGAGATGAATTCTATCCTAATTATGGACTATGAACAGCACACCATGCTACGATTCATAATTATGTACAGTAATGTTCAGGCTCTTGCATACATTCAGCTTGATTTTCCATCGAGAAAATCTATACAAATTATTTATGCTTACAAGCATGTGCGTTGTTAGCCATGGTCGCTAAAATTTTCTAGCTGTCAGTAAGACACGACCACTTAAGTCTTTTACGCATAGCCAGTTTATTTATTCCAAAATCTTCATATACATTCCAGAAGAACCTACAAGGAGAAGGACGGTACCATGAGATTATGTGTCGACTACCGTCGATTTTAAACAAATCACCATTCATGACCGTTATTCTCCTCCACATATTGACAACATGTCCAATCAACCGTATGGTGTTAATTACTTTTCCAAGATCGAACTCATTTTCATGCTGCCAACAGTGACGAATGAAACAGCAGGACATGTCCATGACTGCTATTCGTACACGACTCGGTCATGCTAGATTTATGATTTTGAATTAGTCTCATAAATGCTCCAACGGCATTATAAGAATGAGTTTCCATGAACTCATAGCAAATTCATCAGTGTTTTCATTGAGGATAACCTGATTTTCCTTTAAGCCTAGAAGAAGAACAGGAAGACCATATCTGCACTATGTTGCAAATTCTATGACAAGAGAAATTTCACCCTGAAAATTTTTCCAATATCAATTCTGTTTGATTACAGTGACACGCTGGATCACATGGATTTGAATGGTTAATCTTACCATGACTCTGCTTATGCGTAAAGGAACGAACCCTACACTACATTAGGTGTTCTAGGAAATCCTACGTTAAGAGAAGTCTAGATTCAGAGACTCAGAGTTTCGCAACCTTCTATGTATCAAGTTTCTACGAAGCAAGATACAGTTACGTTCATATCTTTATACCTGTCATACAAATAGGCTAAGATAGGAGACCAACAGACTGGGATGTTTTCATCATCTTAAATTGTAAATTGAAATGGGATAAGATCTCTACGGATTTTGGTTACCAGTTTAACGCAAACTCAGATGAAGCATGATGCTATCTGGGTTATTGCAAACAGTTTGATCAAGTCTGCAGAATCCTTACATCCATAAGGATTTCAGAACAAACAAATTTATCGGACATGTTCCAGCCAAGGCTCATCCGATCACTTGGTAACCCCTCAGTTATCGGGTCAGATAAAGAGTTGCAATTGTGCTCCTTATTTACTTCACGTCTTCATTCTAATTCCACGCCTTGCTTTCGCGCTCGCTTTCATGACACTATGGTATCTAGGCTTACGATGTTAGGTTCATTTTTCTTATTTTGGGAAGTTTTGCAAGAACTTGGGAGACCAGACCCAAGTTTAGTATAACTCCCTATCCTCAGATAGACGTTTCTCGTCATACTCAACGTCTCACCTTGTAGCGTTTGGCGTTACCGTCATTGTATTCTATGATCATGATATGTTTCACATGTCATGTTCATTCCACGTTCCTCATATCATGATCAAGATATGTTACACATATCATGGATCACGATATGTTTACTCATACTACACTCGCCATATCTCCACGTAGCACGTTCAAATTTTTTCACGTATCACGTTCAAAATTTTTCACGTACTACGTTTCTTTATGTCTCGCGCATCGTTTCTGGTTAACAGTTACGTCAAATTGTCTTTCATCATAACGTTTCAGTTACCCTTGCACGTTAACTCTCATTTTCCTCGATCGAATTTAGGGGATCTACCTTCCGTAGATAATCAAGAACTTCTTCGTACTCCAAGTCAAGGTCAGGAGGACCAAGACTTATCATTGGTGTCAAGATCTTATAAGGAACCGTTCCAAGAGGGAAGCCACTTGGAAACGAACAAGTCCATCCGGACTTCTTATCCGTTTTCTCTTATCAATTAGATATGTCCTTTTAGCCACGTCACGTTCCATGTCCTTTTAAGACATGTCACGTTCCGCGTTCTTTCTCCTAGGTCACCTGCACGTTAATTTATCTTACATACCCTCTCAGTTTGATTCGGGTATGTTTCTCTTTCAGTTACGTTATCTATAATTCGGGGACGAATTATTCTTTTTAGGGGGGAAGAGTTGTAAAACCCGCATGCTTTTACCATGAATAGTACCCTTAAGATCATACGTACTAGATTTAAACTTTCCTAATATAGCATGATTACGATTACGTATTAGGATTTTACGTATTACGTAGGTGTTAGAATACGATAAGTATTTACTACGTACGATCACGTAATAATTATTTAACGATAATTAATCACGAACATGCGATCATGAAATCATGAACGTAATTAAAACACGAACTATTATTAATTACGTATATATATTTATTACGAGCGTAATTAAATATATTAGGTCACGGTAATTATTTAACGAGAACACACAAAACGCGAACACAAATAAACACGAACAAACATGTAAAACACGAACACGAGAACACACTTATTAATTAGACAAGGAAAATGATCGGGCTACCCCTTGTGGGCCCCATTCCCACGAAAATTAGGAGGGAGGATGGGCTTAGCCCATCAATTTTTCACTAAAAGGGTTTTTCACTACTCATTTTTCATTCACAGAAGATTTTAGAAAAAACCCTAAAACCTCCTCCTTCCTTGTCTTTTGTGCCGCCACCCTACAACCACCATGGAAGGAGATTTGTGATCTTGGATCTTGAAGTTTTAATGATTGTTCGTGTTTGTTCTTCATCCTCTTGATCCACGAATACGGTAAAACCTTTTTAACTTGTTTTCTTTTTAATTAATCTTTTATTAATTAAGAACACATGATGTTTTTATATAAAAATACATTAATTAAACCTAGATCTAACATGTTTTGATCATTAATTAATCAAAGGGTCGATCTAAGGGGTGTTTGTTTTTGGGCCGCAAGGTACAACCGACCCCAAGGGGGGCTCGGTTTGTTTTAGCCGACCACCACCAAGACCTTTTTGGTCTTGGTTGGTGCGTGTGGGTCCCACGGCAACAAGGGGGTACCCCGATTTGGTTCGGGGTACGGTGTTGTTTCATATCCGGTGCATGTTTTTAGGCTTAGATCCGAATTATGGTTATGTTAGTTTTTTTTATATGTTATGAACTTATGTTAAAAATTAAATTAATAATGATGTAATTAATTTAATAACATGACTTAGGTTAAATAATTAATAATAATCATGAAATTATTTTAACCTAAGTATTTATATTATTAAGACTTATGATTAATTATTTATTTTAAAAACCATGGATATAATTAATTAATTAAACATGACTTAGGTTATATTATTAATATTTAATAATACATATTTTAACCTAACTATTTAGTATATTTAATTAAAAACATGTCATACTTTAATTAAATATTATAACCTATAGTTTAATTAAATTACATGAAATAATTATTAAACTATATAATATGTCGTCATATGACTTAGAAAATAAACATGAAAACACTTAGGCTTATTTACTTAGCTTATTTAACCAGCTTATTTCTAATTATGGAAACTTTCTATTTTTAGAAACTTAATTAAATAAGGCATTTATTTATGGAAACCAGCTATTTTTAGAAACTTAGTTATTTAAGGCAGCTAATCTATTTATGGAAACTTATTTAATTAAGGCAGCTAATCTATTTATGGAAACTTTCTATTTTTAGAAACTTATCTATTTTAAGCAGTAAATCTATTTTTGGAAACTTTCTATTTTTGGAAACTTTCTATTTTTGGAAACTTTCTATTTTTGGAAACTTTCTATTTTTGGTAACTTTCTATTTTTGGAAACTTTCTATTTTTGGAAACTTTCTATTTTTGGAAACTTTCTATTTTTGGAAACTTTCTAGTTTAGGAAACCTGCTATTTTTGGAAAGTTACTTATTATTACACAGTAAGTATAATAACTCATGAAATACCAGAAATACTTAATCCGATAAAGCAGAGTATAAGATTTAATACAGTTTAAGGCTTTAAACAGTAAAACATAGTAAGAACATATAAAATAAGCTAAGACATGACATAAAACCAGCTATGTATTTAGTAAGCAGATACTTATTTCATGTACGTATTTATGTAGCACTAGTGTTTCGGAAGTAGGATTCTCGCAGTTCATCGTTCTCGTTCACTGGACATAAGGTACGGATTCTCGTCCTTTCAGTATGGACATTCTTTCCTTATTAGGATTTCCCCGTATGCAGCCAACTGTTTTCCCGTAGTATAAGTATGAGTTTGATTGCTTATGTTTTAAATATGATTACCTATAGCCATATACATGCATGACCAGTTTCACCTAGTTATGGAGGTACCATAACCATAACATTAGAGGCACTGATGTTATGACTTCACCACGGCGGAGTGATTGCTCGTGGCGTCCCTTCAGCTTTTGGCCATTTATTTATATTTATCATGTGGGGCGTATGGGTGCATCCTAGTTACACGTTTTATTCAGGATTACATGGTGAATGTGGTGTGTGCCTTGCATCCTTCACAAGGAGCTGATCCCTCCTACCCAAAAACCAGTATATTAAATTAGAGGAAACCCCTCTAATTTGCATGACGAGGTCACCCCTCCAAGTATTCATGCACGGTGGATTTTCATGACCTATATTGGCTAATGGTAAAATATGTTAAACAGTTTTCATAAGATAAACATAAGGCTTTTCAAATTATAAAACCAGTTTTATGAACAGGTTCCAGGTTTTCCAGGACTTATACATTTCCGCTGCTATTGAGTCTCTATTATGTTCTAGTCACTTATACTATGTCTATATCCGTGCACTGAGCGTTTTGCTCAGCCGTTGCTTTCCTTTCCATGTCCCAAAACGGTAGGTACCCTAGGAAAGACTCGAGCATTTGGAGGACGTGCATCGGATGGAAGCTGCTAGAGACTTCTTTCCCTTTTGCCTTCATATATTTATGCTTGTGTAGTCTTTCATTCATTTCTTTTGCTTTATTATGTTTTGGGCTTATGTTTGGGAACCGATGTTTGATTCCGGTTATCCCTATGGTCATGTAATGTTTTATACATTTATCCTTGTATGCTTTGATGACACGCCATAATTACGCGTGACATTCCATTATCAAAATGGGGTGTTACAATGGCATACCGATCATCTAGTGTTAAATCTTTACTAAAACATGAATTGTTTGACATACTAATTCCTTTCACTAAACTACTACGCGTTACAGTGAAAAACATGTTTGTGGGACTATGCATAGTCACCTACGGGCGTGAGATGACGTAATCTAGTGAGCTACACTGAAGTATTACTATAGTACACAACATGACATGCTCTATCTGCTTAACTATTAGTTAATAATAAGATATAGCAAATATATGAAATTAAAATTTAATCTTTACATGATGAATTTCGTGTACTTATAAATATTACTCTTGCATATATATATATATGAAATTAGCACATATGAAGAATTTCGTGTACTTATAAATTAAAATGATCTTGAATTTCGTGTACTTATATATATATATATATATATATATATATATATATATATATATATATATATATATATATATATATATATATATATATATATATATATATATATATATATATATATATATATATATATATATATATATATATATATATATATATATATATATGAAGAATTTCGTGTACTTATATATATATATATATATGCATATATATACACAAAGATATATACTTATATATCTATACTAAATATCCAAATAGTCCCGGAAGTAACAATATTTACCAAAAGAACGCAATCTATGAATGCACAACCAAAGCAATGAAAATCATAACACTAAAAATCTTGAATACTAAAAACTTAATTACAATGATAACCACCAAGAGATAATGAAACACTATCACTAATACTAGAGTAAAAACAATACTTTAAAATAATAGCGAACTCACACGAGACATTTTACCCCAAGAAAATGTCACAATCACCACCCACACAAATACATTATGACTCATCAAAAGAGGAAGCCGCCAAAGGAACCACGACCCCGCTGGATGTCAATCAATCGTCATCACGGAAAACGCCATCATTTATGTTAAAGTCAAACCCTCCACCCCTACACGACTAATCTACACACACCACACGTCGCTGGCCCATCTCGAAAGAGAAGTAGGTCACTCTCACCACAAATATAACCCCGACGCCACAACCTTCTCTGATGGAGGATCAACAGATGAACCAGTTGGAGAAAATCCTGAAGACCTTGCAACGAAGTTCAGATCGACACCCTTCACAACGACATGGAAGACAAGAACCTCTTAATTTCCGAGTTGCAAGACTCTCTTGCTGCCGTAGAGAATGAGATTGCAATTCTACAAATAAGAGCAAGAGATGTTGAGGTCCGACAAGATGAAGACCGAGAATAAATCCGTAGAATACTAGCTCGTTTAGGAATGTAAATGAAAGAAAAAGTTGCAATAATATTAATGAAAAACTAGTACACTTTCACCTTCATAGAAAGTGCACAGAATTTTTCTAACCATTGATGTGTAACTTATTGATTTGATTGTATCAAATATTAATCCTATAAAAGAGCACGGAATTTTTCTAACAATTGATGTGTAACTTATTGATTTGAATGTTAATATTGCATAAGATTTTCTCTTTATATACACATTCAGAAATAAATCAATACACCTATCATAAGAAGGGATAATTATGTGCTTTTACTTTTGAAGGAACCATGAATCTTATAAACCTTGGACAAGGTTCATTTGACTTGCAAGACGCTTTGGTTCGCCAATAGAGGCAATATTAACATTCCTAACCAATATCGATACAACCCTTATCCAACATACCAAACCTTGAATCCAAACCCTTACCCAACACATCAAACCATGAATTCAGATCCTTACCAACACATCCAACCATGAATCCAAACCTTTACCCAACTCACGGAACAATAAACCCATTTATCCGTCCAGAAACCATGATCAGGAGAGTCAATCAAATTCAGCCTACAAACCCAGAAGGACCCATTTTAAGAGGTGAAGTAGTACGCACACGGTGCGGAACAATTGGGCATCACCCAAGCGTGTACCCTGTACTTAGACGCAATAAAGCACCAACTAACGACGGAAGGATAAACCAAACTAATCATCATAGAGGAACGCAAAATCTCTATTATAGACTCAATATCCAAACTGAGCAAAGACAAGTGTACAACCCAAATGGTGGGGAGAGATATCATCCGCAAGACAAAGATAAGAGGGTGGGTCCAATACGAAAGGAAAGGACTCCTAACACAACCTATAACCCTAATATAATTCCAAGGAACAGTTATGAAGGAAATAAACCATATTGTGCCAAATGCGACTACTATCACCGCAAGGAGTGCCCAGAGCATTGCCTAAATTGTAATAGGCCTGGGCATAGGAAAAGATATTGTAGATCCTCAAAGCAATCCATAAAAATAACACAACCCCAAAGAACCTTAAATGAACCTACTCAAGAAGGAAGTTCAAATGAATCCAGTTGGTACACATGAGACAGTATTAACCCTAAACAGATGGAACAAGAATTTCCACATCTCTATGGAATGCTTTGTAGGTATCCTTATTACCATCTCACTAGGAACATAAATTAAATAATATAATGTTGTACGAATCAAGTGACTCGACAACCGTTGATGTTACAATGTAATCTTTCAATTCCGTGTTCAATAAAATAACATTTAATTCTTAACCATTGTGAATGAGCCTAACGAAAGTCAAGCTTACTAAAAACGCTCCCCAAATTACCATAAAGAAATAAAAATTCTAACCTCACAAACCAAAAAGATAATAAAGGAAGAAGGTAAAGTTGATAAAATAATTAACTATCACAAAATACATAATAAAACAAATTAGCTGAAGATAAATAAATGCGAATTAGGTGAAACCTTATTAAATAAGGCCATAATGTTTCCATTCATAATGTAACAAGATACAAAGTAATGGGAATACACCAAAGATATAAAATGCTAAAATAAAACAAACGTCTCCATCCGAAAAGAAACACATAGGATAGATCAGTAAAACGAGCGACATGATAATGATAATCATAATGGGAGTAAAAATATCGATAGGGATGTCTATCGGGAAGAGTAACCGAATTTTTATGAAGGGAAATAAGGATTTGTGTGAGTGAAAAGTTTTTGAAAAATAATTGAGGATGATGTGTGAGAGAAGATTTTGAAATATATTAAGAATGGGGCGGTAGGATGTATGAGAGTTTGTGAACTAATTATAATAAAATATTTAGGAATAGTAACCGATGTTTATTTGTAACGACTAAAACACACTTACGACTAAAAAATAAGCAAATTTAAAACTATAACATATAACATTAATTGGTAAAATGAAAAATTCATAATTTTACCAACAAATCAAATATAAACACTAATATAAAAGCGTAACTAAAAAGAAACTAAAAACAAATCAAACGAATATATGAAAAATTAAAAGTTAAAAAAACAATAATAAATCACCATGGGATTATGAGATAAATCATCCCATTAAAGAATTTAGAAGTACGAAAACTAAAATAAACCACAATTCCATATAAAGCACAATTCCATATAAATTTTTTTGATTGTGTGTTAAAATTTTAAAAATCTTGATTTATGGGTAGAAAAGTAACCGTTGGTTACTATTATTAGTCGTTACATATCCACTCACCACTTTCGTCTTATTCTCGACAAATACCTTAACGTATACGACGCCTAGATTTCGGGACGAAATCCTCTAAGGTGGGGTGAATGTGACAACCCGTAAATTTGTACTCATTACTAATCCAAGGAATGAAATAATTATCGTTACATATTTTTTTGAAAACACTGTAAATTATAAACATAAAGATATCTAAAAGCTAACAAATTATATTATCATTGATAATACGTGCGACAGACTATTTGGAAATTCTGTTGGTTAGATAGAAATTTATATGCTACGTGTTTCTGTAAACTAGAAAACAATTACTGTCCTATTTGAAGACCGTTATTAACTCTAACTGAAGGCCAACAAACTAAAAGCTTATGTGTTCTATATGTTTGATGTAAAATAAATTATTTTAAGTTTGTAGGTCATATAAACGTCAATAGTAGTTTATTTTAATAGTTAACGTAAATTATCGAAATCACCGTTAATTATTATAGAAAGTTATATAAGTGTTTTCAACTCAAGAATATTTTAAAACAATATATGACGGACTATAAAACGTCTATAAATCATATATTAGTCACTTTTGATTTATTTGCAAGGTTTCGGATAAATTACCGAGGTAATCATATTTTATTTATTCTTTAATTATAAAATAGCGTTTTTATGCCTAACCGATCACGAAAACGTCTAAATTAATTTTATCAACTTCACACTTATAAAATTTATGTATAAACTTCAAATTAATCATAGGAGCTTAATTAAATTACTAAATGACTAGAAACTAAGACTAAAGTTAATTTTAAAAGCCCGTAAGTAATTTAAAAGTTCGTAAACCCAAATTAAACCTAACTAAAAGCACCTAAACCCAGATTAGCCATACATTAACACTACTTAGTGAAAATTCGTGGGTTTTGGCCTTAATAAAGCCTTGGAACGATTTTTATAATATATATACATTAATCATAGAAATCTCTAGCAAGTAATTATATAGCCCATACTTTCTCCTATACCCTACCAACGAATTATTTAGCCTAAAAATCCTCCAAACAGTCGACTTCTATCTTCAAAGCACTATTGTATCTTCTTGTTCCTACTGTTCTTTAATGTCAGCCATTCTTCCTTGATTTCCTAACACTATTCAAGATCATAAGGTAAGATATAGGTTAGTATTATAAATAGGAAGCAACTAACATGTATTGAATTACCAAATCATCATAAACAAATCAATCAAATCCCTTTTTTGTTCTTTGTTTGCTGCCATAAACCGCCACCATCACACCACCATTTCCACCACCACAAGAGCATTCAAGGAATCCTAAACCTCCACCAAGGACCCTTGGTCTCTGGCCTAGAAACTCAGCAAGTGTGAAGAACCATAGACGAAACCCTAGCCAAAACTGATTTAGGGTTTTCTAAGAAACCCTAATTTCAGTTTCTGATTATTGTTGCTGTTGGTGATCTTCTTACTTAAAAACATTCTTGACATCAGCTCTGGTCTTCCAAGTAGTCCTATTACAAGTCCCTAAGTGCTCCAAGTGTTCGTGTATGGGTTGTGCAAGCAAAATCCTAGCCGAGCTCTTTTTAGGGTTTTCTAGGTTTGGTTTTGCTTAAACCACCAATCCCTTCATAAGATCTGATTTAACTATTATAATTAACTTTTATTACATGTTAAACCCTGACATAGTAATGCCTAAGGTTGAAAAATAACACGTAAATGGCTAAATGGTTAAAAACTAACCATAACGAGGCGTACGGGTAAAATCCGTGCCCTAATTGTGCTTAACTTGATTAGTATTTATTTTATGTTAGTTAAACTCAGTAGGTAATGCAATTTGATCAAGTGGTAAAAGTAGCCGAAACTCTCGTTGCTAAACTAGTTTAAAAACTCCTAAACATTTGTTAAAAATCTACCATCCAATGTTGGTCACGAAATTTTTATTATAAATATTCATATTTCATTTGTCATAAGTTTTCTAATGCTCTTTGAACCAATTAAAAATACCTAAAAAATGAATTAGTTATCACACTTTAAATTTTATGATTTTATGTGAAATTAATGAAATTGTATGCATGTAAAATGGTAAACTTTAGAACACTTAGAATGTCACTTATAAGAATTGATTAATAAAATGGTAAGATCATAATATAAATCAATCTCTACAAAAATAATCATGGTAGAAGGATTAAAAACGAGTTTATAATTAATAAACGATTACTACGCGTAAAAATGACGTTTTTTTAAGAAAATCTAATTATATAGTATAACCCATGAAATTGTTAAATGAAATTTCAGGCTAAACTTATAAATTTTATGTTTCGTATTAATTTAGTAAATAATTACATGATTTTATAATATTTAAGATGATTAAGAAATGAATACGAAAGCTGAAACCAATTTCCTCTTCCTCAGTAGAGTTAATTAGTTCCTTTAACCATCGATTCGTGTCTTTCATTTCCTTGTAGCTCATGTTTTTCATACCATCAAGCATCTTATAAACGTCATCGTACGACTTGTTCATTTTCTCAAGTAAAGAATGAAACTTCTTGACATTATCAAGGACATAGGATGGCGGATCCCTCGGTCTACAATCATAACCATAATGGGGTGCGTTCCCACAAAACTCACATGAATAAGTCGAAGAATATGGTGGAGATGGATTTCCATAATTAGGTGGATTATAGTTTTGAAAAGGGTCATGATTATGAAAGTTCTCATGATTGTAACCTTGAAAATTCCCTTTATCACTAATAGTATCATCCTCAGCATCAACTCTCAAAGACGGATCAATATCACATGGTAAAGCTCCTTGAGTTAGATAAGATTGTACAAAGAGAAGTTGTCTTTGACAATCTTCCTCGAAACGTCCAAGTATTCTCCTTTCCATCTCTTGAAGTCTCCTCTCAAAGGATTCACGAAATTGAGAGACATTTTGCATATTCTCTTGGTTAAACCCTTGATTATATCCTTGATTATGAAAAGTATCTTGATTATAGCATGGAAAATTTTCATCATTTTGAAAGCCTTCATTGTTTGAAAATCCTTGATTATGAAAGGTTTCTTGATTATAGCCTTGAAAAGTATCATTATTTTGAAAACTTTCATAATTGGAAAATCCTTGGTTTTGGTATGGCACATTAAAGGTTTGATCATGAAATGATGGTGGAGGTTGTGATGAAAAACCGGAATATCCCATATAGTCATTACAAGTGTAGTCCATTTGAGTGTTAGGTTGAAAATTAGGGTTCTCGGTTCCATTGTAAGCATATCCCTCCCCATAATAACCATTATTTTGATCACATAAATAAGTATCGTGTGGACCACCACAAGTCGAACAAGGCAAATAATTAGCGTTGGCGGATTGTTGTTGCAAAATCTCCAACATGGAACGAGTATCCATGTGTAACAAGGTGGCCGAATGTATATACAAGTATAATGACGTTTAAAAGCTTCCTCAGGGAAGGAAGTAATACACCAAAGGTGGTATGTTTACACGTGTGCGAGTACACGTGTAAGTAAACACGAGGAATGAGGGAGTAGCCCTCGGTCGACTTTTGAAGGAGAAGAGATTATCTCCCTCGAGGTTCGATATAAAATATCCACAAGAAAATATATATATAATTACTACTTGGGTGCAAGACCTCCAATAAAGCCTTCCTTCTTAGAATACGCACTAGTGAACGGGGGGTTAGGTGGCGCGAAGCACTTAAGTACCTATTGACCCTTAGACGGCATTTTATAGCACGTCGCCTATCTATTCACTTTGTAGTTTGTATTCTTCGAATTATTGCCAATTGGAAGTATTTATCTATTCTTGCTTAATTAAATTCGATCGATACGCGTGTCAAGGACCGGAACGCCCCTCAACATGGTGTATTGCCTCGGCAATACTTATGAAAGATATGTGTATTGGTTGTTCTTATACGTATACTTATTTACATATAATAATATATCAAAAATATTTTTGTATTTATTTGATTTTTTTAAGAAAAATACTATATCTACGTAAAAAGCGATGAAATCGATATAATATATATTTTTTTGTTGTAATCTTTTAGGAAAAAGATTACTTTTTAGATTTTTTATTTTTTTGGTTCAATTCTTTAGGAAAAGAATTGATTTTGTGATTTTTTATTTTTTTTTTGTATTTTTATCTTTTTGATTTTTTTATCTTTTTGATTTATAATACATAAAAATAACGTTCACAAAGTGAACGGATCCCAAAATCCAATCGTCTCACTCAAAATCGTTAATCTTCACGAAAAGAACCGGCAGCGGCGCCATTTAATATTTCATTTTTTAAGTTCGTTTTTCTCGGTATCGATTCGAATTGATATAACTATTCAAGCAAAGACTTAATTGTTTTTGGTGGTAAAAACTTGATTGGATTCTATGTCTAATTGCAAATAGCAAGTAAAAAGGTAAAAATAATATCGACTACTACATATACGTACTATGCTACAACAAGTTGCAAGTAAACATTTAAATGCACAAAATGAGAACTTGAAAATGCAAAATTTATTCTTCAAATGCAAAATTACAAAATACACTATTTGAAAAAGTGTAAAATTACAAAATGTAAAATTTATAAATCTACGATCTAAATTTAGAAAACTAAAAAATAATATGGCTATTACACATTTATACCTACGGATTTAGCTCACTTAAATCACCTACTCCTAAAGCTTAATTCCTTCTAAACAAATTTGTTAATGTAACATAAAACTAACAGGCTCAAAATAAAGAGAAGCCCAATACTAGTAATAGTCCATTTACTCCACGACTAAACTAAAATCGAATATAAAAACTTAACAGCTAGCAATTGCATCTATGATGTTTAAATGAGATTTAATACTACTTTAATACCCTAAATTTATACCTCTAAAAAAAGTACTAAACGAATCCTATGGACTTTCTATCTGCGAGTAAATTGATTAAAAGTCAAAGCCAAACACTCATTTTCTACAAACTCAGAAATGAAAAGACTGATTATTGACCTATGAGCAAAACTAATACCAAATACTAGAGAACACGCAAAAACTAACTACTAAAGAGAACGGAAACTTTAAAAATAACGCTCATCATATTCCAACAGAATTCAGTTAAGCCAACACATATAACAGAAGTTACACTCGGATAGGAATGAAACTAAGCATACTAACAATAAAAGAAATCATACATCTAACAAATAGCAAACAAGCAGATTTACACTAATTTTTATACTACCGAAACGATCTAGCAGATTAATTCTAATAAATGCAGAAACTAAACGCGCTTGACCTGTGTAATCCAGGTCAGTCCGTTGTGGAAGAGAAACGCGGCGCTGAGCCGGCTTAAAACCAAACACCCCTAATCTACTACCTTATCAAAAACTGCAAGTACGGCTACGCCTGACTGCTACCTTCATACAGTAATCTTGCATCAGCTTCAAAATAAACCTGCATAAACTTGAAACCTGCAAAAGACGTAGAACGAAATCTGTCTCTCGATAACAATGACAGTCTATGATTTTACAAATTCTACTTCTCTTATCATGTGAACAGTGACAGATTTTGAAAGAAATAGAAAATGAAAAGAATCTTAAGAACAAATTGAAAACATGAGTATTTTAACAAACTCAGCGGAGCTTTAGAGCAGTTTTACTATCGAAAGCTGTAACAATGAAAGTAAAAACTCAATAGCTATGAACTACTTTTTACTGAAAATACTTTTGAAGGAAAAAAAAAACTTTTCAACTAGAAATCAAATCTTGCTTATTAATAAAAGAAATCACAAAACTAGTTTACTGTTTAACAATACTGAACACTGGATTCGAAACTATCAACTAATAAGCTGGTGATGAACTGATTAATTCCATCAATTGAACCGTACACGTTGAACACTCGATAAGCTAATCTTGATCAAATCTATCAATATCTCAAAGACTCAAAGCTAATGATTCCAAGCAGAAAAATAGAAGAAAATAAAGAAAACTTGAAGAATAAACACCCACTTTCTCTTAAACAAACGCTTAACTAATCTCATAACTCTATCAATGGCGGAGAGTAAAACTGATGCTTGAATTCATAACAATCTCATCAAACAGTTACAAAACTTAAAATCATTTCATCATTTATAGATTCCTACAATTAAGCAGTAAAACAATAGAGAAATGGAAGAGTTAAGAAAGCTCAAAGATTCATTAATGGAGGAAAATGAGTAAACGGTTACAAAGCTCAACTGATTAACAGATTTATCTAACTGATTAACAGAAAATCATAAAGCTTGGAAAGAAGATCAAACTAACTAATCCTAACTGACTAACTAGGTGAAACTACACCTAAGCTAACCGAATGCAAATGAGAGCTTCGTCTTCTTTTTATAGCCAGCGAAAGGAGGTGTTGTGACGTGTTCAATCCAATGAGGATTGGACACGTGTTTAATACGAGGATTGGCTAATTCTTCATCTTCAATCCATTTGGGCGTTTCTTTATCTTCCTTCCTTGATCTAATTAAGTTGTACCGTATTGTAGAGGAGAACGAGAGGAGTCTTTTTCTAGTTGTAATCTTCGCTTGATTCTTTCTTGATCGTCCGTGATTCTCAATTGTAGGTAATTAAGGTGAAGAAATGAAGTCGGTTGTTTCTTTCGCTCTCTTCACAATGGAGAAGAAGCGTGTTTATGTGTGTTCAGTTTGACCGAGACTTGGTCTTTTGACCAAGTAAATAATACTTTTCCACTTAATATGCTATTTAGTCCCTCATCTTGTATTTCTTTCCAAATGTGTATAAAACTTTTATCTCATTTCTATTTCATCCTTTATTTTTGTAGAAAATTGCAAGTCTAGTCCTCCATCTTGTAAAAGTTGCAACTTAAGCCCTTGAAATTTGTGAATAATGCCAAGTATGGTCCTTGAAAGCTCTTTCGTCCTTTTCTTCGTCTTTTGATGTTTGTTTCAAGGGTTGCTCTCTCACATTTCATGCTTGGAGCTTTTGGAGGAGGCCCGTGTATCTGGTTCACTTCGATTAGTTTTTGCTATCGTGATATTAAACACTTGTGCTTAAAATGAATACCCTTTAGTTGTCTCTTCCTTAACTCGAGTTAAGCAAAGTAATCAATGTAATAAGTGTAGGGGAGTTCACTCCAATACTCTTAAACATTGAGGACAATGTTTATCTTAAGTGTAGGGGAGACTTCTATCGAAGTGACCTTACCTAGACCATTGCCTTAACTTCATGATAATTGGGAAAATTAATTTTTCAAACATTTTTCAAATTTTTGATCTACTTTGGCCACCAAAAATATGCATTCATAATTTTTGCATCAATCATTTTTCATTTTGCATAGCACATTTGCATTGTATATATTTCTTCTTTTATTTTTCATCAAAAATATATAAAAAGGAAAAATATAATAAAACATGGTTTTAACAAATTTAGACTTCTTTGACATATTAGGCCCGCCATGGATATTTTGACTCAACCCGAGTTTGCTTATTTTAGCACTCTCTAGCTAGTATCCTTAACCATGTAGTCCTTCATTGGTCTATTAGGCTAAGCTTCCACCAATTTCATTCTTTGAAATTTTAAATTTGTGGAGAATGGGAAATGATAGAGTTGAAGCAAGTGTAAAAGGGCTAGATAGACTTCATGGCAATTACTTGTGGCTAAACCCTTCTCTTATTTACCTCTATTTTCTTCGCATGTATATAATTGTTAATAAATAATCAAGTACGGTTTTAATTGGTTTGTAATCTCTTATGCATTTTTGGCTAATCATTTATGGTTGATATGAGTACGTCTTAAGATTCTAAGTTAGCACGTTTTATGTGTACTAGACTTATGTCATGCTCCATACTTAGCGGGTGTTTTTCCTTTTCTTCTTTTCAAATTTCTTTGTGAGGAATAAAGAAAAATAAGAGCGGCTTATGAAAAAAAAATGAGTGGCTAGAAAAAAAAAAAAAAAAAAAGAATAAAAAAAAATAATGCAAGACTCCCAAGAGGGGCAGTGTGGTGTTAATTATAGTGACTATTGAGTTCCAATATTACCTTGACGGGTTGCGGGGATTCAATAGATTGCTCCAATCCAATATTACCTTGATGGGTTGCGGGGTTGAAGATCCAAAATCTCAAAAAGATGGCGGATGTAAATTATTGCGTGAGTTTTATTTTTCTTTCCTTAGCGAGTGTGTAGTTACTTATGAAAGCATGACATGAGGATTTTACACATAAGGCGAATGACTTATTACTCTTAATACGGACTTGTATTAATTGTGAGCGGTTTTTCAAGTAATGGATGAGAGGATTACTTAGGATTAAAACCGTGCTTCCTTATTTTTGGATTTTACACTTCTTATATTTCACACTTGAAATAAATGACAAATTTGCCCACAAGCAATTTGCTCAAATAATAACCGGTTCCACATTTAATTGTCATGAATAAGTTGATGCACTTTTTACTTGTGAATGCAATGATCCCATTTTTAAGCTTGGTATGGGGAAAGTGAAACTTGAGGGTGATAAATGTCCATGGTACCCAAGCCCTATTCTAAGCCATTGATTTCTTTATGAGTTATTTCCATCAAAACCATTTTAAGAAAATTCAAAAATATATAAATAAAATTGTTTTCCTTGCATTGCATTGTAAATATTCAAAACCATTCATCATGTAGTATAGTTTAGTTCATTAAATCATAAAATGGCCAAGGTTGGTTAATTATGAGAAAAGTGTAACTTGGTGCTTTAAAATGCTGCATTGCATGAGGACATGGCAATGGTCAAGTGGAGGGGAGTTGATAAGTGTGAAAACACTCATCAATAATGATCCAAATACCACTCAAAACACTGTTAAATACCTTATTTTAACTGTAAATTATCAGAATTACGTGTGTATTTTGTGTTTGTGTATTTTCAGGTAATATAGGTACATTTGAGACAAACACGAGCTTTCAACGACTTATTTGATCAAAAGACGAAGAAAAGGACGAAAGAGCTTTCAAGGACCATACTTGGCATTATTCACAAATTTCAAGGGCTTAAGTTGCAACTTTTACAAGATGGAGGACTAGACTTGCAATTTTCTACAAAAATAAAGGATGAAATAGAAATGAGATAAAAGTTTTATACACATTTGGAAAGAAATACAAGATGAGGGACTAAATAGCATATTAAGTGGAAAAGTATTATTTACTTGGTCAAAAGACCAAGTCTCGGTCAAACTGAACACACATAAACACGCTTCTTCTCCATTGTGAAGAGAGAGAAAGAAACAACCGACTTCATTTCTTCACCTTCATTACCTGCAATTGAGAATCACGGACGATCAAGAAAGAATCAAGCGAAGATTACAACTAGAAAAAGACTCCTCTCGTTCTCCTCTACAATACGGTACAACTTAATTAGATCAAGGAAGGAAGATAAAGAAACGCCCAAATGGATTGAAGATGAAGAATTAGCCAATCCTCGTATTAAACACGTGTCCAATCCTCATTGGATTGAACACGTCACAACACCTCCTTTCGCTGGCTATAAAAAGAAGACGAAGCTCTCATTTGCATTCGGTTAGCTTAGGTGTAGTTTCACCTAGTTAGTCAGTTAGGATTAGTTAGTTTGATCTTCTTTCCAAGCTTTATGATTTTCTGTTAATCAGTTAGATAAATCTGTTAATCAGTTGAGCTTTGTAACCGTTTACTCATTTTCCTCCATTAATGAATCTTTGAGCTTTCTTAACTCTTCCATTTCTCTATTGTTTTACTGCTTAATTGTAGGAATCTATAAATGATGAAATGATTTTAAGTTTTGTAACTGTTTGATGAGATTGTTATGAATTCAAGCATCAGTTTTACTCTCCGCCATTGATAGAGTTATGAGATTAGTTAAGCGTTTGTTTAAGAGAAAGTGGATGTTTATTCTTCAAGTTTTCTTTATTTTCTTCTATTTTTCTGCTTGGAATCATTAGCTTTGAGTCTTCGAGATATTGATAGATTTGATCAAGATTAGCTTATCGAGTGTTCAACGTGTACGGTTCAATTGATGGAATTAATCAGTTCATCACCAGCTTATTTGTTGATAGTTTCGAATCCAGTGTTCAGTATTGTTAAACAGTAAACTAGTTTTATGATTTCTTTTATTAATAAGCAAGATTTGATTTCTAGTTGAAAAGTTTTTTTTTTTCCTTCAAAAGTATTTTCAGTAAAAAGTAGTTCATAGCTATTGAGTTTTTACTTTCATTGTTACAGCTTTCGATAGTAAAACTGCTCTAAAGCTCCGCTGAGTTTGTTAAAATACTCATGTTTTCAATTTGTTCTTAAGATTCTTTTGATTTTCTATTTCTTTCAAAATCTGTCACTGTTCACATGATAAGAGAAGTAGAATTTGTAAAATCATAGACTGTCATTGTTATCGAGAGACAGATTTCGTTCTACGTCTTTTGCAGGTTTCAAGTTTATGCAGGTTTATTTTGAAGCTGATGCAAGATTACTGTATGAAGGTAGCAGTCAGGCGTAGCCGTACTTGCAGTTTTTGATAAGGTAGTAGATTAGGGGTGTTTGGTTTTAAGCCGGCTCAGCGCCGCGTTTCTCTTCCACAACGGACTGGCCTGGATTACACAGGTCAAGCGCGTTTAGTTTCTGCATCTATTAGAATTAATCTGCTAGATCGTTTCGGTAGTATAAAAATTAGTGTAAATCTGCTTGTTTGCTATTTGTTAGATGTATGATTTCTTTTATTGTTAGTATGCTTAGTTTCATTCCTATCCGAGTGTAACTTCTGTTATATGTGTTGGCTTAACTGAATTCTGTTGGAATATGATGAGCGTTATTTTTAAAGTTTCCGTTCTCTTTAGTAGTTAGTTTTTGCGTGTTCTCTAGTATTTGGTATTAGTTTTGCTCATAGGTCAATAATCAGTCTTTTCATTTCTGAGTTTGTAGAAAATGAGTGTTTGGCTTTGACTTTTAATCAATTTACTCGCAGATAGAAAGTCCATAGGATTCGTTTAGTACTTTTTTTAGAGGTATAAATTTAGGGTATTAAAGTAGTATTAAATCTCATTTAAACATCATAGATGCAATTGCTAGCTGTTAAGTTTTTATATTCGATTTTAGTTTAGTCGTGGAGTAAATGGACTATTACTAGTATTGGGCTTCTCTTTATTTTGAGCCTGTTAGTTTTATGTTACATTAACAAATTTGTTTAGAAGGAATTAAGCTTTAGGAGTAGGTGATTTAAGTGAGCTAAATCCGTAGGTATAAATGTGTAATAGCCATATTATTTTTTAGTTTTCTAAATTTAGATCGTAGATTTATAAATTTTACATTTTGTAATTTTACACTTTTTCAAATAGTGTATTTTGTAATTTTGCATTTGAAGAATAAATTTTGCATTTTCAAGTTCTCATTTTGTGCATTTAAATGTTTACTTGCAACTTGTTGTAGCATAGTACGTATATGTAGTAGTCGATATTATTTTTACCTTTTTACTTGCTATTTGCAATTAGACATAGAATCCAATCAAGTTTTTACCACCAAAAACAATTAAGTCTTTGCTTGAATAGTTATATCAATTCGAATCGATACCGAGAAAAACGAACTTAAAAAATGAAATATTATTAATTTGTTAGAAATTTAATTAAATTTATATTTCTTTTACTTGAATTCATATCCAACTATCAATTATTTTATATAAACATGAAAATCTAAAATGATAATAATTGATGAAACCCTAGTTTAAAAAGATAAAACCCGACTCCAAATAATTTAATAGCCGAGAATGTTTTATAAAACCTTACTCGATATTATTCCAACCTAAAGCACCAACTAAGAAAGAGTTTATACATCTACATTATATTTATATTACACATGGTTTAAATGAACATTATTATTATTAGGTTACTGGAAAAATTTTACTTTGTCCCATGACACTTTACTATCAACAAGGTGAGTTCTCTAGCCCCTATCTTAAATTATTTTATCAAACAGTGAGTTACTAGCCCCTCTATCTTTTAAACTATTCTATCATCTTTTAGGGTAAGAACATTGCTTGATCTATAACGCGTGAACTCAAGTGAACTATTCTTTACTAGTTGATCTATGTCCCGAAACAACACAAATGATAACTGTCCGTGAATTATCAACCGTTAGTCACCTAGCTGGGTTACAGCAAAGTGAGCGCGAATGTTATGGATAGATCTATCGGAGTTGACACTCCTATGTACTTTGAATGCGTTTGTTCAAGTAAATACAATTTCATTTAAGGATAATGGGTGACTGGGGTTAGTCACCTGCATGGGCACACACGAAGTCAGTTAGACTCGTTAACGCATCGGTGTCATAAGTTTAAATATTAGTAAAGATAAACTATGTGACTTTGTATGTGTAATATTGTCATATGTGGATACAAATCTTGTGGTTCATAGAAATGATTTTTATTGTTTACTTTAACTCAAACCTAGGAACTCACCAACTTTGTGTTGACAGTTTAGCAATGTTTTTTCTCGGGTATGCTATTATGTGGATTATGAATTGTTGTTATGGCATATAGACGTTGTTCTCTCGCATCAAGTCCTCTTCACGCCATGAAGTCGCAACCCAAATCCAGTCTTCCGTTGATGTGAAATTTGGGGGTGTGACACTCTATAAGTAAGTCTTCCATTGTGTCTGACCAAACTATGTCTCCTAATCTTAGGTGGAAACCCACTGGTCGGATCTTCAAAAAAATTGCTCTTAGTTGGGTTCCTACAGGAAAGATATTCTCCTCTACCACGAGCAAGGTTCATTGTGAACCCCCACAAGATTCTAAAGCACATATCCCTAACCCACATGAATGCATACTGATAAGACTACAATTACAAATAGTCTCATCGTCCAAATCAGGCTTAAGATGCTTAAATATATCTTCAAATTCCTTGCAAAACCCTTGTATTCGTTCATTATGTATTTTTGGTACGGATATCATGAAAAAGACAAAAGATCTCGAAGAAACAAGCAAAAACAAACACGGGAAACGAAGCCGCACAAAGAACTCGACCCGAGCGTTGATTTTCCAAAGAAGTCCTTGAAGTTTGAAGAAATTACAAGATTGGTCCCTTGATTGTGGTAAACTTACGCTTGTTTAAGAAAACAAGGTAAAAGCGGTAAGTATTCAGTATGACGGCTTAGGAAAACCGTGCACTAATGACCCAAAGGTGAAAGTTCGTTTCCAAGGAGGTATATGTAACACTCTCATTTTTCGTATCGGTACAGCGGAAGGGTCTTTCAGAGTGTTACGGGATAACACAATAACTCTAATCATAGACAACACATAAAAATGGTTGTACAAGGTTTAACAAACATTCATTCGATAAAAAGTTTCAAAAGTGTACAACAGGTCCCAAATTATACAGGTCATTAAGTTTACAAAACACAGATCGAATGAACATTTTTAATATTAAGTGTGGGCCATCAGAGTCGATCTCCATCCGGATTACCTTCAAGCACCTGAGATAGAAAACATGCAAAAATCATATCAGCGAATGCCGAGTGAATTCATAGAGTTTAATGAAAACCGTTATATAAAACAATCATTTACATTCATTTAAAATCAGAACACAAGTATAATATCGGAAGTAAGTCCACATATTGCTAGTTAGGCAATATATAAATCAAGCATACATCTGAAACCGTCCATGAGACCGTAGTCTCTATATTACCATGATAGGTAATATATTCATCGTAATAGCGTCGTTACCGTTTATTATTTATGTCTTATATAGCATACTTTGTATATTGTATAGGATTATTATTAGCCGCATGACATTGTTACCTTACTGTGAAACAGCGGGCCGCGAACCCGACAAACAATTTGCCCATCTAAGTTAGCGTGTCGTCACAAAAATCACGCTATGGAATCTTCTCATACATAAATTCGCTTACCAATCAATGTGGTATGACGGGGATCAACCGTCAAGGCGCGAACTGGGGTGATCGTCCCCAAATAGTACTATCAAATGCATAAGCGTCTACCAAATCCCGGTAATTCACAATTCATGCTAATGGGACTTCAAGTGACATAACCTAACTACTAATAATCCTTTTAGTCTCGAATATAGGGTCATAGCATCATTCGGGTCCATATCATTAAGCATACAATCGGGACTACTTGTGTTCTATTTTTATAAAAATCTAGCATGTTATCTCCCTCGCGGGTTTACAAATCATTTTATAAAACATTTAAAAGAGTGCGAGGCTATGAACTCACGTTGTTAATGAAAGGCGGATTATCGGCTACGGGCGTGCTTCGGTTACGGAAACCTATATAAATAATAATCGGTCTTAGACTCGGTCCAATGAATTTTATCGAAATAAAAATATACATATGATGATTTTGTACATATGATGATGATCAAGTGGGTTTATAAATCCTCGTTTACTCATTTTAGTGTTTACGTCTTGATAACGTCTTACTAGTTCACTAGTTTTATCGATTTTACCTATTTTAAGTCCATTAATTCTTTTATAAGTTCTTTTACTTTTTTTTACCCATTTTATACCTATATGATCAGTATATATATTTTTCATGTTGGGCCCAAATGGGTTAAGCCCAAATAATTCTTTTTACAAGTTTTTATCTTATTAAGTCCAATTATTAGTCCAACGTGTTTAGTTAGCTCGTAAATGTCCGTAATTCTTATAGTTCGGGTTTTACTTGTATTAGTTACTTATACATCAGTATACAAGTTGTATAAACTTTACATTAGACGGGTTTGGTCGTCTAAGTTTTTTTGGCGAAAAACGTTAATTTCACGGCGATAGCCGAAAAAGTCGTAAAAATCAAGTTTATAGTTTTTATTACTTATAAATATTATTTTACCACCATTTATATAATTTACCCATTTAATTAACCTTTTATACATTTATATAAATAAGTTCTATAAGTTAGTAGGTTTATATTTTACATTTTATAAATTATAATGTGAGTGCTTATATAATAATAATAAACATTATTTCCAAAATCTGATTTTTAACTTCATATTCACCATTTTTATCATATCTAGAGTTTTACAATGACTTAGAAGCTCATTTGTGGATGAAAAATTCTTCATAATATGTGCTACATATAACTTAGTAATAGCTACTGCCCATTTGAGTCTAAGTTGTCTTAACAGTCCCTACAAAACTGCTTATTCAGATTACACCACCTAACTTGTTTTGATCATATCTCACTCATTATTTTGATTCCATTGCATGGCCAACTCTCACATGTGTATAACATCATCTACTTACTGTAAATGGATCAAACCATGCAATTTTATCAGTTCATCTTTTAGTTATCTACTGTTTTTATACAGCCAACTAATTAGTCAAGATTTTAGCTTTATTTCTTATAGTTATAATCATTTTTAAGCATGTTTATCAACACTTGATCCCCACACAACATTTTTATCATCATATATACATCATATACATATACAAAATGAAAGAAAATACATTTGTTCTTTACAAAATAATAAGAGAAAAATGTAGAGGATGATCTTCTTTACCAATCCAAGTGGATTTCTTGTTTTAGGAAGACAAGAACTTGATGAACACAACAAGTATCTCCAAGACCATCAAATATCAAGAACATAGGTTGGAAAATCAGCCCTAGGACACAAGCAAATCACCTCCAAAGTTGTTTATATGGCCACCAAATGATCAAGGCTTCAAGAGAACACCTTAATAGGACTAGTAAACATGTGGTTTATGGCTAGAAAAGATCAAGAATGGTGTTTGTTAGCTTATTTGGGACGGCAAGGAGGGAGGAGTTGAGAGGATTTTAGAGTGGTTTGCATGGAAGAAATGGTTGGAATGAAACAAGTTGCTAGTTTTTGTTGTAAAGTGGTAATGGTTAGCTTAAGGTGTAAGCACAAGCTTACACTTGTACAAGTTAGCTAACTTGATGCCACATTAGTGTGGTGGTGTCAAGTTTAGCCGTCCCCTTTTGCTAGTGGGGTGGGGCAAAGTGTTTTGTCCCATCTCACTAGTTTATGAGTATTTCTCGATTCTAGTTTTCTCGATTTGCGTGCCCTCGGGTCATTTTACGAAAAACGTTTTTATAAATTATGAATCACCGTCACAAAACGAATCCAATAAAAATTGTCTCATCAAAAACGGAGTTCAAAAACGTAAATACGTAATCCTAAGGTTTCCGGTTTAGTCGTAAAAGACGCCAAATTATGCACGTAAGCCCAAATTTAAATCCGTAAATTGTGAGTTCGTCAACCAACACAAAAATAAGTTTCAAAATATTATACGAGAAAATATTTCACTACCTGAAAATGTTAGATTTGTCACAGCTTTTCCTCCTAAAAGGGATCAACGTCCTCGTGATCCATTTCATTTGGATGTCCGTTTCTTATTGAAATCGAAGAGGTGCGGATATTTCTTCCACATTTCATCCTCTCGTTCCCAAGTATACTCCGGTCCATGCTTTGAATTCTATCGGATCTTGACAATAGGTATCCGACTTTGTTTCAGTTGCTTTACCTCACGGTCCATAACTTCTACGGGCTATTCGATAAAATGCAACTTCCCATCTATTCGAACCTTACCTAACGGAATTTTCTCATCACTCACTGCTAGACATTTCTTCAGATTAGATACATAGAATGTGTTGTGAACACCATGAAGTTCTGGGGTAACTCTAGTTTGTAAGCCACCGGACCTACTCTAGATAAAATCTTAAAGGGTCCAATATAACGGGGATTCAATTTTCCTCGTTTTCCAAATCTTATAACGCCTTTCCATGGCGATACCTTCAACATTACTCGGTCACCCACTTCAAACTCCATTGGCTTCCGCCACACATCCGCGTAACTTTTCTGTCTACTTCGGGCAGTCAACAACCTCTTCTTAATCTGAACTATCATCTCCGTAGTCTCCCGGATCAATTCCGGTCCCGTGAGCTGGGTATCCCCAACCTCACTCCAACATACAGGAGATCTACACTTCCTACCATACAAAGCTTCAAACGGTGCAGCCTTAATACTAGAATGGTAACTATTGTTATACGAAAACTCTGCTAACGACAAATGTTTATCCCAATTCTTACCAAAGTCTAACACACAAGCTCTCAACATATCTTCCAGTGTTTGTATCGTCCTTTCACTCTGCCCATCAGTCTGGGGGTGATAAGCAGTGCTCATGTCGATATTCGTTCCCAAAGATCTTTGGAGAGATTTCCAAAAATTCGATGCGAATCTAGGATCTCGATCTGAAATGATCGATACAGGCACTCCATGCTTGCATACAACATTATCAAGGTATATTCGAGTCAGCTTCTCCAGTGAGAACTGCTCCTTAACCGGAATGAAGTGTGCTGATTTGGTCAGTCTATCGACAATAACCCAAATCGAATTGTTTCCAGATGATGTTCTAGGAAGCTTGGTGATAAAGTCCATTGTAATTCGCTCCCACTTCCATTCAGGAATCTTTGGTTGTTGAAGTAGTCCTGATGGCTTTTGATGTTCAGCTTTGACTCTGGCACAAGTCAAGCATTGGAGAACATACATAGCTATGTCAGCTTTCATATTCGGCCACCAATATAACTTCTTCAAATCATGGTACATCTTATCAGATCCCGGATGAATGGAATACTTAGATTTATGGGATTCTAACATAATCAAATCTCTTAAGCCTCCAAACTTAGGTATCCACATACGACCTCTTAAGCATTTCACTCCATCAGCTCTAACCTCTAAAGGATCTCCTTCTCCTCGGAACCCTTCATTAACAAAATTCTCCTTCTTACAAGCTTCTATTTGCGCATTTCTAATTTGCTCAGGCAAATTATTGTGCACGGTCAAGACTAGAGAACGCACCCTGATAGGCTCTCTATCTTTCCTACTCAACGCATCAGCAACAACATTGGCTTTTCCTGGGTGATATTTTATATCATAATCATAATCACTTAACAACTCTATCCATCTTCGTTGCCTCATGTTCAATTCCTTCTGGTCGAGAATATACTGTAGGCTTTTGTGATCGGTGAATACCGTACACTTGGTGCCATACAGATAATGTCTCCATAACCTAAGAGCAAAGACCACCGCTCCTAGCTCAAGATCATGAGTAGTATAATTCTCCTCATTCTTCCTTAATTGCCTAGAAGCATAAGCTATCACTTTCTCTCTCTGCATCAAACAGCTCCATAACCTCTAATAGATGCATCACAATACACTACAAAATCTTCACTCCCGTCGGGTAATGATAAGATTGGCGCACTACATAATTTTTGCTTCAATGTCTGAAATGCTCCATCTTCATCACTTCCCCAAACGAAAGGTTTATTCTTCTGCGTAAGCTTAGTCAAGGGTTTAGCTATCAAAGAAAATTCTTTAATGAATCGCCTATAATAGCCAGCCAATCCTAAGAACTGTCGCACTTCCGTTGGCGTTGTCGGTGCAGACCAATTCTTAATAGCTTCAACCTTTGCAGGATCAACATGAATTCCATCTCTGTTAATCACATGACCAAGAAATTGCACAGAATCTAACCAGAAATCACACTTCGAAAACTTAGCATACAACTTTTCATCCTTCAACAACTTCAAAACAATCCTTAAATGTTCTCTATGCTCATCTTCATTCTTAGAATAGATTAGAATATCGTCAATAAACACAATCACAAATTTATCCATGTAGGGCTTGCACACTCAATTCATTAAATCCATGAAAACCGCAGGTGCGTTAGTTAACCCAAATGGCATTACTTGAAATTCATAGTGTCCATAACGAGTTCTAAATGCAGTTATAGGAATATCTTCTTCACGGACGCGAAGTTGGTGATATCCTGACCGCAAATCTATCTTAGAATACACACTAGATCCTTGCAGTTGATCAAACAAATCATCAATCCTAGGTAAAGGATATCGATTTTTAATTGTCAACTTATTCAGTTCCCTATAATCAATGCACATACGAAAAGATCCATCCTTCTTCTTAACGAACAAGACTGGAGCTCCCCAAGGCGACGAGCTCGGTCGAATAAAACCTTTATCAGACAACTCCTTAAGTTGCTCAGATAACTCCTTTAATTCAGAAGGGGCTAATCGGTAAGGCGCACGTGCCACCGGTGCAGCACCAAGAATTAAATCGATTCGAAACTCTACTTGCCTTATCGGTGGAAGTCCGGGTAAATCTTTAGGAAATACCTCAGGAAATTCACAAATAATAGGTACATCTTCCAATCGTTTCTCCCTAGACTCATTCCCGGTCACTTGAGCTAAGAATAACTCACAACCGTTCCTGATGTACTTTTGGACTTTAATACATGAAACGATTTTCAAACGGGATTCACCTCGACTACCATCAATTACTAACGTTCTATTCCTAAGAGGAATCTTAACTTTCTTCTCTCCACATAAAATAGTTGCATTATTCAACGACAACCAATCCATACCAATAATAATATCAAAACTACCTAATTCTATCATCATCAAATCAATCGGAAAGGAATGGTTCAAGAGATTTAGAGAGCATCCTTCTAATAGCTTATTAGTTTTCACTAATTTACCATCAGCCAATTCCACCTCGTAACTGGTACTTATCTCAACAGGTTCAATATCAATAAGGGCACTAAATTTAGTGGATACAAAGCTCCTATCGGCACCTGAATCGAATAAAGCAACAGCATAATGATTGTTGAGTAAAAACGTACCGGTAACGACATTCGGATCCTCTTTCTTCACCTCAATTGTTCCAAGTTGGTAGATACCACCCTGGGGGTTTCTTCCAGGTACAATCGCTTTCAACTTGGGGCATTCCGATTTCCTATGACCTTCTTCATTACAGTTGAAGCAAATGGTTCCCTTCTTACACCTTTCAACCTTGTGTCCAAGCTTTCCGCAATTTCGGCACTTCCAGCAGTCGCCAGCATGCCTCTTGTTGCCACACTTAGGACATCTATCATCGTTGCGCGGTGTGTTGTTGGTAAGAGCATTTGCATTCCCCTTTCTCTTGTTCTGACGACGATTGAAATTCTTCCTATTATCACCTCTATCTACACGATCACCGTCTCCCTTTATTTTCTCACCTACACGGGCTTCATCTTCCTTATCCTGAATTATCTGTCCAATGAGTTGGTAAGCCATTCGAACAGCATCATCAATGGTCAGTGGTTTCGATGATGTTACGTCCCTCCGGATATTCCTGGTCAACCCTTTCACATATTGCTCAATTCGGATCTCTTCGGGTTCAACCAATCGAGGACATAGCAAGGCCAACTCATGGAATCGATTCGTGTAACTATCAATGTCCACACCTTTCATTCTCAGATGAATCAACTCTTGCTCTAACCTAATGATCACACTACGAGGACAAAACTCCAAAGTCATCCACTTCTTAATTTCAGCCCAAGGAGTAGCATTAGCAGCATCAAGACCCATGAAAGCAATTCTCCCGTTCCACCAAGTCAACGCACGACCTTTAAGAGTAGCCATAGCAAAAGTCACCTTATCTTCCTCCTTACACTTACTAATCCTAAACACCGATTCAATCTTCTCAATCCACTGGCTTAATCCTACAGCACCTTCAGTTCTATTAAAAGGTAGAGGTGCACACTTCATGAACGTCACATAAGTACAGCCACCAACTTTAGGTGCATTCGTTCCAAGTCCTCCTATATTTCCTCCAGCATTAGCATTCACATTATTAGCATTCACATTCACATTAGTACCGCCAGTTCCACTACCGCCAGCTCCACTACCGCCAGCTCCACTACCGCCAGCTCCACTACCGCCAGCTTCATTTCCAGCATTTGCCATAAATTCAGTCATAGATGCGGTAACTTGCTCCGTAATAATCCTACGTACATCATCCTCAGTCACAGCCTTCTTGGGCGGCATAGTTCTATAATTCCACAATTTCAAAATATTAAGCATCCATCCAACAAAGGATTCATATAATATGGATCGAATTCATAATCAAGATACAAATAAGGCACAATATGGAATTCAAGACAAGATACATATTTCATTCGATCTGAAACAAAAGTATTGTCTTAGTACATCCATATCAAAGTTCTAACACTATATATACTCAAAATTCGTGCCAAGTCTACTACTAACAAGTCGGTTCAGTCAAAGCTACAAACACAAAAGATATAAAGGTCACTACTAAACACAGACTGGTCTACTGAGAACCGCCAGATGGTCCATCATCCATCGTCTTCTGGATCTTCGTCGGACAATCACTAGACACATCTTCAGCTGGGCGCTTACGGATTACTCCTCTTTCAACCATGTCGGCATAAAATCTACTGTTCCAACCCACAGATATATTCAACTCCTTTTCGGCTTTCTCACGCATCGCACGAGCCACACTCAACTGAATCTCCATAGAATTCACCTTTCTCTTCATAGCAGCATACTCACCACTTTCCAATACCGATAATCTCCTTAAAGCCTCATTCAATCCACGCTCTACATCACTCAAATCTAAACTAAGCAATTCTCGCTCTTTCTCGCCAACCTTTGTCTTCGACTCCAAGTAAGCAACCTGAGTCTGAACAACACCTAATCCAACCTCTGTCACACAACTCTTAACACGGGAAGCATCTAGATCACGTCTCAAGGCCCATGGTGCAAGACCATCAATATGAGTAGCCTCTCGAGTACTAGACGACTCTCCTATCTCACGTCTACGAGTAGCAATACCATCGGTACCGTCAGGTGCATCGTCATCCTCATCCTCCTCTGATTCAGAATCAGATTCAGACGATTCAGACATTCATCCCTAGGTAACTCATCCTCAGAATCAGACAAACAAACTGGTGGGGGCAAAGGCTCGCCCTCTGAACATCATACGGATAAATAAGCTCAGCTTCCTCATCGTCATCAACCTCAACATCTATACCTACATCCTCCTCGACATCCTCGTCGTCAATCTCGTCATCTAAATCATCTAACCCAATCTCATCCTCATTCTCAATATCAGCATTCTCAATCTCCACATTCTCATTACCCACATTCTCAATATCCACATTCTCATTACCCACATTCTCAATATCCACATTCTCATTCTCATTCTCTACTAAGTCAACCTGAGGGGCAATCTGATCTCCTAGTCCTAACTCGGGCTCGGGATCCTCAAATGGTTCCTCCTCATCATCAATATCAAAATCTACTAAGTCTAAATAAGGATCATCTTCTATATTAGGTTCAGGAATAGCATGGTTTTCTACAGGAAAATTAGGGTCAGCCATGACAATCTGCATTTATATATATATATCTCGTATTAGGATAACATACTAGTTAAACAATTACATAATGAAATCACGATATATACATATATATAAATTAAATTATATATATCAAAATATATATCTTCTCAATAGGGCTTGTTGGTAACGTCGGAGATCTCTGGCACCGTTATAGTCAAAAGATTTTTCAAATATTTTCTCAAATGTTCATTGTCAAAAGATTTTGAAAAGTTTTGTTCAAAACCTTGGTTTTTAAAATCTTTTGTTCTCTACAACGAGAGCTCTGGTACCAAACTGTAACACTCTCATTTTTCGTATCGGTACAGCGGAAGGGTCTTTCAGAGTGTTACGGGATAGCACAATAACTCCAATCATAGACAACACATAAAAATGGTTGTACAAGGTTTAACAAACATTCATTCGATAAAAAGTTTCAAAAGTGTACAACAGGTCCCAAATTATACAGGTCATTAAGTTTACAAAACACAGATCGAATGAACATTTTTAATATTAAGTGTGGGCCATCAGAGTCGATCTCCATCCGGATTACCTTCAAGCACCTGAGATAGAAAACATGCAAAAATCATATCAGCGAATGCCGAGTGAATTCATAGAGTTTAATGAAAACCGTTATATAAAACAATCATTTACATTCATTTAAAATCAGAACACAAGTATAATATCGGAAGTAAGTCCACATATTGCTAGTCAGGCAATATATAAATCAAGCATACATCTGAAACCGTCCATGAGACCGTAGTCTCTATATTACCATGATAGGTAATATATTCATCGTAATAGTGTCATTACCGTTTATTATTTATGTCTTATATAGCATACTTTGTATATTGTATAGGATTATTATTAGCCGCATGACATTGTTACCTTACTGTGAAACAGCGGGCCGCGAACCCGACAAACAATTTGCCCATCTAAGTTAGCGTGTCGTCACAAAAATCACGCTATGGAATCTTCTCATACATAAATTCGCTTACCAATCAATGTGGTACGACGGGGATCAACCGTCAAGGCGCGAACTGGGGTGATCGTCCCCAAATAGTACTATCAAATGCATAAGCGTCTACCAAATCCCGGTAGTTCACAATTCATCCTAATGGGACTTCAAGTGACATAACCTAACTACTAATAATCCTTTTAGTCTCGAATATAGGGTCATAGCATCATTCGGGTCCATATCAATAAGCATACAATCGGGACTACTTGTGTTATATTTTTATAAAAATCTAGCATGTTATCTCCCTCGCGGGTTTACAAATCATTTTATAAAACATTTAAAAGAGTGCGAGGCTATGAACTCACGTTGTTAATGAAAGGCGGATTATCGGCTACGGGCGTGCTTCGGTCACGGAAACCTATATAAATAATAATCGGTCTTAGACTCGGTCCAATCACTTTTATCAAAATAACAACATACATATGATGATTTTGTACATATGATGATGATCAAGTGGGTTTATAAATCCTCGTTTACTCATTTTAGTGTTTACGTCTTGATAACGTCTTACTAGTTCACTAGTTTTATCGATTTTACCTATTTTAAGTCCATTAATTCTTTTATAAGTTCTTTTACTTGTTTTTACCCATTTTATACCTATATGATCAGTATATATATTTTTCATGTTGGGCCCAAATGGGTTAAACCCAAATAATTCTTTTTACAAGTTTTTATCTTATTAAGTCCAATTATTAGTCCAACGTGTTTAGTTAGCTCGTAAATGTCCGTAATTCTTATAGTTCGGGTTTTATCGGTTTTTACTTGTATTAGTTACTTATACATCAGTATACAACTTTTATAAACTTTACATTAGACGGGTTTGGTCGTCTAAGTTTTATTTGGCGAAAAACGTTAATTTCACGGCGATAGCCGAAAAAGTCGTAAAAATCAAGTTTATAGTTTTTATTACTTATAAATATTATTTTACCACCATTTATATAATTTACCCATTTAATTAACCTTTTATATATTTATATAAATAAGTTCTATAAGTTAGTGGGTTTATATTTTACATTTTATAAATTATAATGTGAGTGCTTATATAATAATAATAAACATTATTTCCAAAATCTGATTTTTAACTTCATATTCACCATTTTTATCATATCTAGAGTTTTACAATGACTTAGAAACTCATTTTTGGATGACAAATTCTTCATAATATGTGCTACATATAACTTAGTTATAGCTACTGCCCATTTTGAGTCTAAGTTGCCTTAACAGTCCCTACAAAACTGCTTATTCAGATTACACCACCTAACTTGTTTTGATCATATCTCACTCATTATTTTGATTCCATTGCATGGCCAACTCTCACATGTGTATAACATCATCTACTTACTGTAAATGGATCAAACCATGCAATTTTATCAGTTCATCTTTTAGTTATCTACTGTTTTTATACAGCCAACTAATTAGTCAAGATTTTAGCTTTATTTCTTATAGTTATCATCATTTTTAAGCATGTTTATCAACACTTGATCCCCACACAACATTTTTATCATCATATATACATCATATACATATACAAAATGAAAGAAAATACATTTGTTCTTTACAAAATAATAAGAGAAAAATGTAGAGGATGATCTTCTTTACCAATCCAATTGGATTTCTTGTTTTAGGAAGACAAGAACTTGATGAACACAACAAGTATCTCCAAGACCATCAAATATCAAGAACATAGGTTGGAAAATCAGCCCTAGGACACAAGCAAATCACCTCCAAAGTTGTTTATATGGCCACCAAATGATCAAGGCTTCAAGAGAACACCTTAATAGGACTAGTAAACATGTGGTTTATGGCTAGAAAAGATCAAGAATGGTGTTTGTTAGCTTATTTGGGACGGCAAGGAGGGAGGAGTTGAGAGGATTTTAGAGTGGTTTGCATGGAAGAAATGGTTGGAATGAAACAAGTTGCTAGTTTTTGTTGTAAAGTGGTAATGGTTAGCTTAAGGTGTAAGCACAAGCTTACACTTGTACAAGTTAGCTAACTTGATGCCACATTAGTGTGGTGGTGTCAAGTTTAGCCGTCCCCTTTTGCTAGTGGGGTGGGGCAAAGTGTTTTGTCCCATCTCACTAGTTTACGGGTATTTCTCGATTCTAGTTTTCTCGATTTGCGTGCCCTCGGGTCGTTTTACGAAAAACGTTTTTATAAATTATGAATCACCGTCACAAAACGAATCCAATAAAAATTGTCTCATCAAAAACGGAGTTCAAAAACGTAAATACGTAATCCTAAGGTTTCCGGTTTAGTCGTAAAAGACGCCAAATTATGCACGTAAGCCCAAATTTAAATCCGTAAATTGTGAGTTCGTCAACCAACACAACTTATACGAGAAAATATTTCACTACCTGAAAACGTTAGATTTGTCACAGTATATGTGTGTGAATAATTCGTAATGATTTTGGATTAATATTAGAGAAAGAAAAGATGAGAAATTAGAATGACGGATACGTCAAAATTACACTACGACGACAAAACGAAAAACCGTAAAAAGTGACAAAATAAAAATAAGTTCTAAAAATTCCCAAATAATTACCAAAAATAGCTAAAAAGATAATAAGAGTTTACAAATGATCAAAACTTTTTAAAACCTTTTTATTAATTAGATATCAATATTTAAATGCTAATTAAAGCCCTAAAAATCCAAATAATTAATAAAAAGCCCAAATAAAGATTTGTTACTTTGTAAAACTCTAAAAATGACTTAATTAAACTAAAAACCTATTTTTATGAAATTTAAAACTAATGAAAACTATTTTTAAATGATTAAAAACTATTAAAATATTAAAATAATTCTAAAAATTAAGTAAATGATGAGAAAAATAATCTAAGAATTTTAAAAATCCTAACTTAATGTATTTGACCTAGGAAAAATGTAAACGTTGCAAAATCCTAAAAACAATTTTTTATAATAAAATGATATTAAAATAATATTAAAAATCCAATAATTATAAAAATTTCTAAAAACTTGCAAACTAGTTTATTTTAACCTAAATAAACAGAAAATGAAAGTGGAATTACCAAAATACCCCTATTGGACCCCCAAATGGGCTAAAAACAAAAACAGTCCAAATAAATGGGCTTTTTGGCCCAATAAGATCAAACTCAACCAAATAAGCTGAAAATCACCAGTCTAGCTTAAAATTAAATTCTAAACACAAAACTTTGAAGGCCCAAAAGCTTAATATGAGCTTATCACAGCTTAAATGTACAACATCTTATTCTTGATGGGCTTTTTAGCCCATTAAGCTATAAGCCAATGCCATAAGCTCTAATTTGACACACAACCTTCTTTTGGGATGCTTAAGAGATCTGTAAAAAGAAATTTTGAAAAAGCTCGACCAATAAGCCAGAAATAAGCTAAATAAAAATTTACTAAACGACAATGTAAAATCCATGATTTTACCATGATTTTATGTAATGAAGTTTCACCCATTAATCCTAGAACACATACTCATGTGTTATGTTCCTATAAGTTGTGTGTGAACTTTTCCATTATGTACTTATACCTTTACATTCATATTGGTTGTAAATAAGTTACATAGCTTAAACCTTTTACTTGAAACTATGTTAACAAGTAGTAAAATGTATAATCAATATTTGAAATATACAACACTTAACAAAAATTTGGAAATATACTACATTAGGTATTGTAGCCGTGTATATGTGTGTATGTAGACTAGGAGTTTACTTAACGCTTGGACTAGCCCAAGAATAGATTCCATTTGTATGCAAGCCCAACATAAGTCCAAGCCAAAGGCCCATTTCTCCTTTTGGCTAGCTAGACACGACACATAGACTTGTGTGGAAGGAGAAGAGTTGCCTTGGAAAGGCAAGGGAGGACACTTGGCACAATATGTCTTACCAAGGTGATTCATACCTTTTGTCATTCCCTTCCTCTCTCTTCTTTAAGCCGAAACACACACATACTACACACACACATTCTCATTTCACATGCATCCAATCTCACTCTCCTTGTTTCTCTCTCAAATCATTCGACATTAAGCCACAAAACTCCAAAGTTGTTCATTAAATCAACTAAATCTTTGTCCCATTTTGATTGCAAATCATTTGGTAGCATCATATCTTTTGGAATCACTATAAACAAGCCCTATCAGAATCTTTAAGGCCACGGCTTGGTTTGTATTAGGGTTTTCTTCATCAACTAGATTAGATCTCTAATATCCTTGTTCATCTAGATCATCTTTGGTACTTTTAAGCAAGAAAGGTATACACCTCATGCTCTTTCATTTCTTCATGCATGCATCATCATACATCTATAAACACAAGGAAATAACATGTTAAAAATCAAGATTTGATAAAGCTATGACCATTACAGGTCACGACATATTTATGAAAATCATATTCAGGATTAAAAATCTTTTAATAAGAAACCTATGGCTTGTATTCTATGTTTTAAACTTGGTTAAAAATCATATGAACCATTTTATGAGTTTAAAATGTTCCATGGGTTACAAATCTTAGTTTTGGGATATTGGTTAACTAATAATCATAGATCTTATGAGTAAACATGTGTAACTCAAAAACCATGAAAACCATGACCTAGAAGGTCATGGCATATTAAGTGGCTTAACTAGGAGTTATGTACCAAGTTTTAATAATGGGAAATGTATTATTACATGTGAAATGGAATACTAAAAATTACAAAATATAACTTAGGTGTATATATGTAGCCGTGGGTTACATATGACCTTAAATGGGTTAGATGTAAATGCATGCTTATATAAACCATAGATCTAATGATAGAGTTAACTTGAGCATAATAAACATAAAACAAGCTTATAAAATCATATGGGAACCTTGGGAAAAGACAATATAGCCGTGGGCTATATGTAGTCTTCTAGGAATAAGAGTAACCTTAGGAACATGCGTGTAACTTAGATAATCATGACGTATTTTTGTAAATATTTACAAGACATAAAATTAGCTAAAGTGTTCATCTTAGAAATACCAAGATTTAGAAATATAGCCGTGGGCTATATATGAGTGTACATGGATCTATGATTGATTTTTAGGTCTAGACATAGTTTAGATCTCATTTTGGACTTGTGACTTGTTTTCTTGACTTGTACATATCTAGATCTTAATTTGGACACTTATAATTACATGCAAGATTAAAATAAGACTTGAATCATCTTAATAAGCTATAACTAATTATAGCCGTGAGTTATAAACTCATAATAAGGCTTATGACTTGCATGCAACCTTCTAACACACCTAGATCTAATTTGGAACATCACATAAAACAAACTATAAGTTTTATTCTTCTATTTAGATTTAAAACTAAATATGAATAAGCTCATAATAAACTTATAAGAATATCCTAAGTTAATACTTACATAAAATATAAAGTAGTGTAAATGTATTATATAAGCCCATGCAATGTTAATCCCAGACTTAATGGACCCAATAAGCCCATTTGATAAATCTTAGTATCTTAATGGACTTAAGATTACACTTAGGCCCATTTAACTAATTAAAGGACTTAAAATGTATTTAAGCCCAATAAATGATTTAAAGGCCCATTTAAATAAATTAGTGGACCTGAGATATATTTAGGCCCACTAGATAGCCCATTAGATGTTTAGCCCATTTAATGAGCCCATATAATGTTTGAATGTTAAAAGAAAAGTTTTTTTTATAAAATTTTTTGGATTAAAATGACAATTTATGAAACTTCAGGACTAAACCGTAACTTATGAAACTTGTTTTGATAAACTAGTAAACACAAGGACTGAAAATAAAAATATCTGAAAGTCTAGAGTTTAATAAATACCATCTGTGGCAAATTAAACTCTAGGGACCATTTTGGGAAGTTTCTAAAAGTTATTTTGTCATCTTATAACCCTAAGGACCATTCTTGTAATTAGCCGAAACTTAAAGAAGCCCTAGGGGCTGTTTTTGTCATCTTAGTAAAGTTACAAAACCTAGATATAACTAGGGGGACCAAATCTGCCATAAGCCGAAACTTAAACAAGCCCTAGGTACCAAATGTGTAAAATCCGAAAGTTATACTTGTTTTAAATATGGAGGGACTAGTTTTGCCATGTTCTGAAACATTAACAAGCCCTAACCCTAAAATCTATTTTAATTATAATAAAACATAATTAAACACCTAGACCATAAGGATTAATGTATAAATTCTTAAGTTTGTAATTAATAAATTAATTTATAAATATTAAATAATTTATGAAAACTTTAGAGTTAAATAAAATATTATATTTTATTTTTCAAAATAAAATATTTATATTTGCTTTAGGGAATAAATTGTATAAACAATTATTTAATATGTATTATTAATGCATGAACTCATATACTTTTAGAAAATAAAATTTATATGAACGTTGGATAAATTGAATACTAATATTTTAAGTAGAACGTTTTATGTTTACATAAAATATGAAACTTAATAAGTAAGTTTAAATGAATGATTATAATACATGAACTATGAACGTAAACTAATATTAAGTAGAACTTTTATGTTTACTTAATAATGAAACTTAATAGTAAATGAGTGATTATAATACATGGACGGAGAACGTAAACTAATATTTTAAGTAGGACATTTTATGACTAATTAAATAAGAAACTTAATTGTAAGTTGAATGATTATTATTAATACATGTATGCTAACTGATATTAAAAGTTAAACATTTTATGTTTACTTAGAAGTGAAACTTATATAGATAAGTTTAAATGAATATTTTTGATACTTGAACTACGGTTATTTAGAGAAATACTGTAGCATAAACGAACTGACTAAAATCTGTATAAGCATACATATATGTTCTTTGTACTATCTATTAAGACTGTACTATTTGATTAGGCATAACTTTTGGCGTGAGCTTTATTTGGATATTCGTATTAAACAGCTAGTGCCTACTCCTAAGTGAGTTTACAGCCCCATATAAACTTTTGATAAAACTTTTCCTCTATGGGGGAGTAAACATGCAAACACTTAATGGACATAACAGAACTGTATAAACTTGACTATGATTGACTATTATTGAAACTGTTAAATTGTTGTAAATCGCCCGAATGTTATAAATAGATCTATTAGGGATTGACCATCCCCATCTGGGTGAGTCATGCTCACTGTGCCTTGGCCGGGACAACAGATGTATACCATGTTGGAACTGGGTTGGGTGTCTTTTTGTAAGACACTACGTCCTCATCTGTTGAGGACTATAGAAGGTTAAGCTTCAGTTTCTAATAATAAACAAATGTAATCTAAATTTTAGTAAGAATGCTTGGTGCATTGTTACTTCTATAATTATTGTATGTCCAAACTAATAAATGTTAAACCTGTAAATTCACCAACTTTATGTTGACCCTCTAGCATGTTTTTTCACAGGAAAATGAAGTTAGTACGTGATGTGTGCATGGTCTCCAGCATCTTAGTAATCTGCATCGTAGGACTCGTCAGGGGTTCTATTTTGGAAACATAAACAATCATCTTTTACCATGTTGAAGACAATTTCTATAAATTTGTTTAATAATCATGTAATCTAATCTGAATAACTCTTTATCTTATGCTCTATGGACTATGTGTTATCGATCCACCCTAGTGACATCTCCGTGGATATTTCCGCGTATTTGACCCTACCCGGGGTGTCATAGAGAATGGTATTAGAGCATTAGTTATAGAGAACCAGAAAATATTTAAATAAAATAAAAATAAAATGATTTTTCTTTTATTTAAAACTTGACTATAACTTATAAAAATCTTTTGGGGATTTTATTTGGGACCGTATTAGTTAAGCATATAGATCTTAGGGCATTTTATTATATGTGAACTAAGTGTGTACAAATTGTTACTAAATGTGATTATTAATACTGTTTAGTGAAATATTGCTATGGAAAATGTTAGATATGCTAAACTTGAAAATTTTACACTACTTAGTAAAATACTAAAATGAAAATATAAGGTGATACTAAACCAAACCTTGCACTTACAAATTGATAAATGAACTGCTTAAATGATAACATATATATATAAGTATTAATATATGTAGACTTAAAACATTATGATAATTGTTTAAAAGGGATATATTTCATAAAACATGTAATCTAAAATAATATTGTTCTTCGTTTGTAAGCTTATACTTACTTCAAACTTAAAATAATACTATTTCAGAGCATCATGACTCCGCCTACTGCACCTTCGACTCTTCTACCCGTAGTAGCTCCTACTCCAGTTGTTTCTTAATATCCACGATCGACGCAGTGTGGATGGTTATCAGCCTCGGATTCAGAGGATGACCCAACTAACGAAGCAGTATTCCCAGAGGACCCTTTTTCTATCTTAGCATCAGCCATATTGGCCCCAACCTCTATGGAGGAGGACCAGGTTCTTCCTAGCATACCATCTTCCGTGCCTCCATCATTATCATCGGCCTATTTTTCCGGGTCCATACCCGTCTCCACTTATGAGACCAGGGAAGAGTCCGGGGCAGGGCGTGTCGATTCCGTCCAGGCCCAGATCGCCGCACGCCAGGAGAAGGAGACATCCGACCTCCGCAGCCAGTTGACAGTCAGTCAACAAAGCCACGCCGTCATCTACGATCGCATCGACTCTCTCTTTCGCACTATGAGAGGAGAATCCCAGACCGCTAAAGGCATCCAGGCTAGGACAGACGAGGCATGAAAGTGGTTGTTGGAGGAGAACTACTGTCTCCACCAGCGCATTCAGGTTATGGAGGGTCTGCAGGATCAGACCCGTGCTACTCTTTGATAACTGGGTTTTTGCCTAGTATGAAAATTTATTCGTCTCGATTCAATTCGAATTGATTTCCGGTTCAAAGTGCGACTCAGTCGTTTTTGGTGAATAAAAGAAAAGTTTGGTTATCTATTTCTATTTGAAAAGTAAAAGCGAAAAGTAATAAAAATAAGCTAAAAAACAATTAACTAAAAAGAACGAAACAATATAAATAATAAAACGTAAATTAAAGCGAAACAATTAATAAAAATAAAATTAAAAGACGAAATTAACTATCGACTCGAAAATAAAGTTTACTAAATGAAAAAGGAGAGAATAAAACTAAAATGGTACTTTAAAACTAAACGAGGCAAAACCTAAAGTGGGTACTAAATAAAATATAAAACTTCAACTTTACGTAAAAATATTAATTTTAAAATTGGAAGAAAAATTCAACTAAAAATACGTAACTTTCAAAAATAAAATCGGAACAACTTTCAGACAAAAACTAAACAATTACGGAACAATACTATTAAATAAACAAGTTAACAGGCTAGCAGCTGGAAGCAGCCAGCCTAGCTGCTTGTTTTTCCGCCAAAATGGCTAAGCTACCAAGCTAGCATGTCTATAATTCCTTTCCATCGCAATGTTATTTGTATTTACATTCCATCGCAATATGTATAAGAAAAAAAATATCGCAATATGGCATGCAAAATCCATCGCAATATATTAAATAAAAACTGTCGTAATATGTTAATAAAAATAAAACTGTCGGAATATTAAACAAAAATTCTATCAGAATGTCTAAAAAATAAAAACTGTCGGAATAACTAAAGTACCAAAATCTATCCGAATGTGGCTGTCAAAATTTGGGCAGCACTTCGTCGCAATATACCTTTAACTCCGTCGGAATATGCGATCGCAATGAGCGATCGCAATCCCGATCGGAATAAGGGGGATGGTACAAATGATCGCAAAGTAGAACCACAATTAGTTATTGCGATACAAATAAGCAATCCATCGGAATGTGTATTACCCTCAATATTGCGATGAACACCAACAAATCCGAAAATGGAGATAAGCAAAAATCTCAATAAGCACTTTCAATAAGCTCACTTAACCAAATCTAAATCAATTCACGAAGCATAAATTTGACAACTTTTGAAATATGAAATTCATAAACTTTATAAAAGGAACGTTAAAAAGATAAAACTTTTTAGAAAACTTTAAAATCAAATAAGCTAAATACAAAATAAGCCAATAAGATTGTCAAACTTATAGCTTAATTCGTATACAAGCCTAGAAGGAAATAAAAAGATGAACTTTTTAATCAAATAAGCAATGGGATTAAGCAAAAGATTGCTTAATCCGAATTTGTAACAAATCAAAAACAAGAAAAGTAGGAGAAGAATGATAAAATGAAGGTGGTGCAAAAATATAAAGGTGGAAAGACTAATTGTCAAATTAGCTAACAACTATGAAATGAAAACATAGAAAACTATATATAGGGAGATTAGGGAGGAGCTTAGGAAGCTTCCTCCCTCTTTCATCTTTTCCTTAATTGCGTCATTAGGTCCTTGCTTTCTTTAATTTTCTTAAATCTTGGACTTTAATGACTTTGGCTCGGGATTTCTTTGAACTCGTCTTGTAATTCTTCAATAAATTAGACTTGAGTTCTTCGGCTTTTGGTAAACTTCCGTCTTTTGACTTTTTCTTCGATAAATATTCAGAATTGGTCTTGGACTTCCATTCTTTTTGCACTCTTGATCTTTTGACTTCGTCTTTCGTCTTTTTCTTCGATAAAAGCCCGTGAAAGCCGTGTTTTCTCCACTTTTCACCTTTTCGTCCTAAATCACAACATAAACACAAACCGCGCATAATTCCGACATAAATGACATAAAATACACGTTTTGGCTCGGTTATTATTGTAATTAAGTGGTAAAAAGGATGGGTGTTTACACACCTATCAAATCCCCTACACTTAACCATTGACATGCCCTCATGCAATGCTTAGTGATAAAGCAATTTTACACTTTTCTCATAATCAATCAACCCTGGCCTTATTAACATACTACTAAAACAAAAATTAGAGTACTAAGAGAAATTAAAACTTTAAAGTAAACAAAAGGATAGAAACCCATTTTCACTAGAAAATAGCTATATGGAGATAACTTGCAAAGAGATCTAAGACTTACATTAGGGCTTCGGTGCTGCGAAGATTTATCATCCTCAAGTTTCAAGTTCCCCAAACTAAGCTTAAAAACGAGATTATTGTTCTTATAAGTTAGCAAAACAAACACTTACACACATGGCTTAATTATATGCTTAAACTCCCTTATTCCTAGTTGTATCTTTTATATTTTATTTTTGTCTTAGAATGATCATGATGATGCATTTTTGGACTTATTTCGATAGTTTATTTAGGTCAAAAGCAAAGTAGGACGATTTGATTAATAGTTAGCTAAAGGAAAAAATCTCTTAAAACTGCTTCTCGGGATATCAAAAAGTTCATATCTTGGCATAACTCGCTTCGCGATTTGAGACCTTTCTCGGGCCGATATTTGGCATGTACTTCATACTTCATATCTTGAGAGACGTGCTTGAGATAATGGTCTTCTCTTCGTTAATAGAGTTCTTCACTTGGAGTATTTTTTAGGGATACTCCACTTTGTTGACCAGGACTTCATCATTATTTCTTCAATCGCTAATTGGGATTTTGAGATACAACGATTCGCCTCCTTTTCGGACTTGGATCTATTTATCCTCATACCTTGTTAGGGTCTTTTCGGATAGACTTCTCCATGATCTTTATGGGAGTTGATTGCTTTTCGTCGTGAGTCTTGATCCTTCATATTGATTTTGGGAAATAATGCTTTTCACATCACCTTGGATCTTTAGCAATAAAATGGAATCCTCATGCCTTGTTAGGGCCTTTTCGGACTCGCCAATCTTTACGCCCCGCTTCATAAGTTATGCCTTGGCTATGAACTCTTATCATTACCGAGCAACTTTTAAACGATCTTGGGCTAGAAGCTAAGTAACCTTTCAAATCGTACGACCTTACTTATTGCAGATAAATTATTAGCAAGTGATGGGAGAATAGGCAGATAATCACACCAAGTGTGCTTGTGCAAGAATACCGACTTATAATTGACTCTATCATTTCTTGTTCTCCACAATTTAAAATCTCAAGTAATGAGACTCGTGGATGCTTAGCCTAATAAACCAATTAAGGTCTACATGGTTAAGGATACTAGCTAGAATAAACTTGGATAAGTCAATTCGGGTTGAGTCAAAATAATCGCAACGGGCCTAATATGTCAAAGACTTCTAAACTAGCTACACCACTTTATTAATATTTTTTACTTTATTGCGGGTATACATATGAAAGCAAAAAATTTTAAAAATTACGACTAAATGGCCAAAGTTAATTAAAAATTTGAAAAATGCTGAAAAAGATGATTTTCCAGTTAAATGAAGGCATTTTAATGGAAAAGTCCACTTAAAACTTCGATAGAAGTCCCCCCTATACTGAATATAAACATTATCCTCATTGTTTAAGCATATGGGAGTAAACTCCCCTACACTTAGGACATTGTGCACGTTGTTTAAATCTCGCTAAGGAAGAGACAACTAAAGAGATTCCTATTTAAATATTAAGAAATATAAAATAGTGAATCGAAAAGAGTTTAGGATAGAACCGGGAAGAAGGGAACACGGAATCACGGTTCGTCAAAAGTCATCAAGAGTGTGTCTTTGAAGCTCTAATCCCTGCATATGATAAGAAAGAGAACAAGAAACACCACGGGGTTCCCCCCTACACTTATGGTGAAAACAGATAAAGATAGATAATCGGGTTGCCTCCCGAAGAGCGCTTGTTTTTGTTAACCGAGTCACGATCCTGACTCGTCCCCGAATTAAATGGTCCATGGGGAAGCCTCGAATGTAATACCGGGATCAAAGACCTTGTCCTCGTTCCCGGAGGACATCAACAAAGGAGAGGCGGGAGGATAAGTCTTGAATGGTAGGAAAGTCTGCTTGAGAAAATTAAAGTTAACATTTTAATGTGGGATTTTGCTAGGTTAAAAAAGTTCGTTTTCTCGGTGTCTTAACGAATTGATTTCCTGTTAAATGTGTGACTCAATTGTTTTTGGTTAAGAAAAATGGAAGTTGATTATCTATAACTAATTAAAAAGTAAATGCGAAAAGTATTTAAAAACAAACTAATACGTAATCGTAATCATGCTATATTAGGAAAGTTTTTAACTAGTACGTACGAACTTACGGTAATATGCATGGTAAAAGCATGCGGGTTTTACAAGTACAAATAATAAAAGTAAAACAAGGTGAATATTAAAAACTAAAAATTAAAAAGATATTAAAACGAATATTAAAACAAATAATAAAACGAAATTTAAAGCGAAACAATTAATAAAAATAAAACTAAAAAACGAAATTAACTATCGACTCGAAAATAAAGTTTACTTAATGAAAAAGGAGAGAATAAAACTAAGTGGGTACTTTAAAATTAATCCAGGCAAAACCTAAAGCAGGTACTAAATAAAAGATAAAACTTGAACTTTACGAAAAAATATTAATTTTAAAATTAGACGAAAAGATTAACTAAAAATACATGACTTTCAGAAATAAAATCGGAATAACTTTCAGATAAAACTAAACGATTACGGAACAATACTAATAAATAAACAAGCTAGCAGCCAGCTAGCTCAAGCTAGCAATCTACTAGCTTAAAAAAAGTGGGAAAACAATGTAAGCTAGCAAGCTAGCATGACATTCTTGAATCCATCGGAATGTTAATGTATAACATCCATCGGAATGTTGTTTGTTGTGTCGGAATGTATTTATTTATTTATTTATCTTTTTTTTAAACTATCGGAATGTGAAAAAGAGAATCTATCGGAATACTAAAAGGAAACTGTCGGAACTTTTTAAAAAAGAACTATCGGAATGTCTAAAAATAAAAATTGTCTGAATAATTAAAGTGCCAAATTCTATCCGAATGTGGCTGTCAAAATTTGGGCAGCACTTCGTCGCAATATACCTTAAATTCCGTCGGAATATGCGATCGCAATGAGCGATCGCAATCCCGATCGGAACAAGGGAATGAGAACACAAGCTATCGCAAAGTAGAACCACAAATGGTTATTTCGATACAAACAAGCAACCTATCGGAATGAGGCGTCGGAATGTGTAAAAACTCAATATTGCGATAGAACACCAAATAATCCGAAAATGGAGATAGGCCAAAGTCTCAATAAGCACTTCCAATAAGCACACGAATAAGAACTTATCCAAATCTTAATCAAACGAAATCAAGCATAAATTTGAAAGCTTTTAAATATGAAAATTGCAAACTTTATAAAAGAAACTTTAAAAAGGCAAAACTTTTTAAGAAAACTAAAAACAATAAGCTAAACACTAAATAAGCCAATAAGCATGAATAACTCAAAGCTTAATCCGTGTAAGACTTAGAAAAGCATAAAAAGATGAACTTTTTAATCAAATAAACAATAAGATTAAGCAAAATCAATGCTTAATCCGAACCACAATCAAATCAAAGACAAGAAAAGTAGGATGAGAATGATAAAGAAAATCTTGATTAAAGGAAAATTAAGATTAAACAACAAAATTAAAAACACTTACTTGAATTAAAGGAATTAAAGTGCAAGACAATTAATTAAAATTACATGAAAAGTAACGTTGCAAGAAAATGAAAATGGTGGAAGAGCTAATTTGTCAAGTTAGCCAACAACTTGAAATGAAAAACAATCTAATCTATATATAGGGAGATTAGGGAGGAGCTTTGGAAGCTTCCTCCCTCTTTCTTCTTTGCCTTAATTGCACACTTAAGTCCTTAGTCTTCTTTAATCTTTAGACTTTAGTGACTTTGTCTTGGGATTTTAAACTCGTCTTGAATTTCTTCAAAAATAAGACTCGAGTTCTTCGGCTTTTAGTAAACTTCCGTCTTTTGACTTTTTCTTCTATAAATCTTCAGAATTGGTCTTGGACTTCCGTTCTTTTCGCACTCTTGATCTTTCGACTTCGTCTTTCGTCTTTTTCTTCGATAAAAGCCCGTGAAAGCCGTGTTTTCTCCATTTTTCACCTTTTCATCCTAAATCACAACAAAAACACAAACCACACATAATTCCGACATAAATGACATAAAATATACGTTTTGGCTCGGTTATTATTGGAATTAAGAGGTAAAAAGGATGGGTGTTTACACACCTATCAAATCCCCTACACTTAACCATTGCCATGCCCTTATGCAATGCTTAGTGATAAAGCAATTTTACACTTCTCTCATAATCAATCAACCCTGGCCTTATTAACATACTACTAAAACAAAAATTAGAGTACTAAGAGAAATTAAAACTTTAAAGTAAACAAAAGGATAGAAACCTATTTTCACTAGAAAATAGCTATATGGAAATAACTCGCAAAGAGATCTAAGACTTACATTAGGGCTTCGGTGCTGCGAAGATTTATCACCCTCAAGTTTCACATTCCCCAAACTAAGCTTAAACTAGATCATTGTTATTATAAGTTAGCAAAACAAACACTTACACACATGGCTTAATTATATGCTTAAACTCCCTTATTCCTAGGTGTATCTCTTATATTTTATTTTTGTCTTAGAATGATCATGAAGATGCATTTTTGGACTTATTTTGATAGTTTATTTAGGCTGAAAGCAAAGTAGGACGATTTGATTAATAGTTAGCTAAAGGACAAAATCTCTTAAAACTGCTTCTCGGGATATCAAAAAGTTCATATCTTGGCATAACTCGCTTCACGATTTGAGACCTTTCTCGGACCGATATTTGGCATGTACTTCATACTTAATATCTTCGAGAGACGTTCTTGAGATAATGGTCTTCTCTTCGTAAATAGAGTTTCTTCACTTGGAGACTTTTGAGGGATACTCCAACTTTGTTGACCACGACTTCATCATTATTTCTTCAATCTTTAATTGGGATTTTGAGATACAACGATCCGCCTCCTTTTCGGACTTGTATCTATTTATCCTCATACCTTGTTAGGGTCTTTTCGGATAGACTTCTCCATGATCTTTATGGGAGTTGATTGCTTTTCGTCGTGAGTCTTGGTCCTTCATATTGATTTTGGGAATAATGCTTTTCACATCACCTTGGATGTTTAGCAATAAAATGGAATCCTCATGCCTTGTTAGGGCCTTTTCGGACTCGCCAATCTTCGCGCCCCGCTTCATAAGTTATGCCTTGGCTATGAACTCTTATCATTACAGAGCAGCTTTTAAGCGATCTTGGGCTAAAAGCTAAGTAACTTTTCAAATCGTACGACCTTACTTATTGCAGATAAATTATTAGCAAGTGATGGGAGAATAGGCAGATAATCACACCAAGTGTGCTTGTGCAAGAATACCGATTTATAATTGACTCTATCATTTCTCGTTCTCCACAATTTAAAATCTCATGTAATGAGACTCGTGGATGCTTAGCCTAATAAACCAATTAAGGTCTACATGGTTAAGGATACTAGCTAGATTAACTTGGATAAGTCAATTCAGGTTGAGTCAAAATAATCGCAACGGGCCTAATATGTCAAAGACTTCTACACTAGCTACACCACTTTATTAATATTTTTGACTTTATTGCGGGATATATACATATGAAAGCAACGATAAAATTTTTAAAACTTACCTCAAAATGGCCAAAGTTAATTAAAAATTTGAAAAATGCTGAAAAAGATGATTTTCCGGTTAAATGAAGGCATTTTAATGGAAAAGTCCACTTAAAACTTCGATAGAAGTCCCCCCTACACTAAATATAAACATTGTCCTCAATGTTTAAGCATATGGGAGTAAACTCCCCTACACTTAGGACATTGTGCACGTTGTTTAAATCTCGCTAAGGAATAGACAACTAAAGAGATTCCTATTTTAATATTGAGAAATATAAAATAGTGAATCGAAAAGAGTTTAGGATAGAACCGGGAAGAAGGGAACACGGAATCACGGTTCGTCAAAAGTCATCAAGAGTGTGTCTTTGAAGCTCTAGTCCCTGCATATGATAAGAAAGAGAACAAGAAACACAACGGGGCTCCCCCTACACTTATGGTGAAAACAGATAAAGATAGATAATCGGGTTGCCTCCCGAAGAGCGCTTGTTTTTGTTAACCGAGTCACGAGCCTGACTCATCCCCGAATTAAATGGTCCATGGGGAAGCCTCGAATGTAATACTGGGATCAAAGACCTTGTCCTCGTTCCCGGAGGACATCAACAAAGGAGAGGCGGGAGGATAAGTCTTGAATGGTAGGAAAGTCTGCTCAATATAAGAAAAGCAAGTGAAATCCAGATTGACGGGAGGTGGGGTGGGTAAGGGAATCACATTGTCATCCTCCAAAGACAATGGATGCAGACCAATTGGCAAAGCCGTAAAATTATCAATCATAGAATGGTCCATGTCACCTCCCGGGTCAAAGCATTTATCCTCATGGAAGTAGATCTTGTCGATATCATCGTAGATAAAGAGTGTAGAAACTCGTTTGAAAAGATCACGATCAAGTACGAAACCATCATTCATTTGTGGGGATTGTTGATAAGGTAAATCCTCACGAATGTGGTAAACGTAATTCTCATAAGAGGAGTGTTGATTAGGTAACTCCTCGAGATTAGGATGATTGGTCAAGTGAGTTGGTTCGTCATTATTATGAAAAATAAGACGTTCCAACTCATCAAGTTCGGCATCGATGTGGGAAAAATCGACCTCGCTTGTAGGAGGAAGCGGAGGTAAAAGAGCTAGCTCTCGGTCGATAATTTCCTCAATCTCGGGCTCGAAGACGAAATGATCATACTCACCACATGTTGAACTCTTGTTGGGAGGATCCAATATCGCATGTTGATTTGTGAGTATGTGATCATTGACTAGCGAAGCAAACTTGTCCGTAAGCTCCGCAAAAGTCGACAAATCACACAAATTTTCTAGAATACCCGCGGGCTCACCTGGGATGACGACAAGTTCCTCGACACTAGATGTTAGGAATTTGTACGAATCCGTTGCCGAGATAACGTCAAGATGCCCATCCTCCATTATGAGAGAGCCAACGGGCTCCTCGGGTGTGATAGCAATAGACGAAGGAGGAAGGGGAGAAGTCTTACGTTGCTTTAGAAATTCCTCCTCGTCGAAAATAACCTCAATATCATCATCGCTCTCCTCAATACCTAAAGGGCTAATAATAAGCTCAGGGATATGAGTACTCGTTTGATCTCGCTGCTGTAAAAATGACTCCATACAAGTTTGCAGCGTGTGTAAAAGCTCTTTCGTTTGTTCTTGAAAAGCTGTAGCAAGATCGTTTCTTTGTTCTTGAAAAGCTGTAGCAAGATCGTCATTTGGTTCTTGGTAACTCATCCTGTGACAAGGCTGATGATCAATTGGGTATTGCAGGGGTTGGTCAAAACTGGAAGGGGTATAATTATAGAAATTTTGATCCCCTGTAGGACAGTGAAAACTTCCGTGAGGACCCCCACACTTATAGCACAACGGGGATGGAGAAAAATCGGGTGCATTTTGAGGATAAGGATCGTCATAGATGGGAGAGGGTGAGAAAGTATTGTAAGAGGAGAAGTACGAATGTAAAACCCGAAAATTTGAAATGTTGAATCTTTGGTTAAAATTATGTATATTAGGTTTTATTAAAGGAAATAATAATGATAAATAGAAATGATAGCACATTCTTAAAAATCAAAAGAATAACTTTAATCAATTCCTAATGTATAGGAGTTATATATAGCATGGCCATCAGATAAGATCGAATAATTTCGGATAACAATTACGTCTTTTGATTTATTTACTCACCTCAACACTCGGTCAAATAGATGATTCTATTTCCATCTCTTTCACTGATCATTAAACCCCTAATCTCTTATATTCATATTATATTCACTTATATATTCAAAACAAAACACCCGTGTTTAGTCCCATAATATCCGGCCCCTCCATATCCCTTTCATGTTGAAGCATCACTTCTAAATATAATGCTATTATAAACATAACTTCTCCTAACGTGATGTATTTCACTACCAATATTCTAAATAAATGATTTGACAGCTTAACAAGGATGTCTTACATTCCTCTTGAAACATAGTTCCATTATGAAGTTATTTGTTCGTATCCATTCTAGTTCGATTCGGGTTGTGGTTCTTGCTTTGAATCTGTTGTGGGGTTCAGTCGTCCCTTGTGAGATGAGCGTTCAAGATGGTGTTGGTGTTCGACTACATCGAGTTTTGGCTGGAGGTTGCAACGGGTCTCGACCCGTGATCATATTTTATGCGACCTTTATATGCGTGATTGGGGATGATTTTGGCATCGTTTTCTGTTTCGACATTTGTCTGGTGGTGTTGGAGGTAGCCCTTATTCATAGTATACTTTCTACAAGAATCATATGGTACTCCTCATATGATGCGTTTTACTCAATTTGTTATGCAATCAGATCTATATTTGCATGACAAAACTTATAACAACTCTTCATGATTATGAATGTCACATAAAAAGATAATGCAAATGGTAATTTCGAAGTTAGTTATATATAATCTTTTGATGATCGAACTATGAATGAAGCGAGAATGATAAAGCAGTTGTCTTTTTGAATTTCTTTTATATATATGTATTGGATTGAGAACTTAACTCATGAACATTTTACATCAACTAATAGTTTTATAATAATAATCATCATTGTTTCTTTGGAATGTGAACTCAACGAGATATATTAAGTTTGCTCGTCGCCAATGATACTGACGTAATTAACTTTGCATAGGTATGTATATGGTGACTTATTAAGTAATCGACTTATTTTATATCGGTTATTTTATATCATCTTATTGATAAAAATTTGTCATACGCTAAAACAAGTTAAACCACCTACATAAATTAAAACGAGCTTACTTCTAATTATGGAAACCTTACTATTTTGGGAACGTTCTATTTTCAAAAACTTACCATATTTAGAAACCTATTATTTTAGAAAGTCACTAATTATGATAATATCAAGTATTTAACACATGAACATGAATACATTATCAAGAACACGTGAACTATACCAGATTAAGAATATACAGAATAAGTTATGAACGAGTAATCAAGTCTGAACAAATAACTCATGTCATGCACAAACAACTCATTCATGTCCCTTTGTCATGTAGTGCACGTGAAGTCGGAGTAGGGTTTCTGTACTTTCATCTTCAGTCAGTTACTAGACACGAGGTACGGATTTCCGTCCTTTCAGTAAGGACTTCCTTTCTATGCATGATTAGGATTCCCCGTCTTCAGCCAAATGTTTCCCCAGTATATGTTTAAGTTTATCAGTAATCATGTTAATAACTAAATAAATTGCCTGAGCATTATATACAAGCACGACCAGTTTATGTACTAGTTACGGAGGTACCGTAACCACGGCACCAGAGGCACCGGTGTCGTGACTCACATGTAGGAGAGTGATATCCTGCATCGTCCCACTCATGTTCAGGTGGGCCATTTTTATATGTATGTTTAGTGGGGCGTATGGATGTATCATAGGCTTATCAGTTTACAAGTTATCAGGGTGAATGTGGTGTGTGCTCTACATCCTTCACATTGGAGCTGATCCCTCCACCCAGCACAATATTTAGAGGTCACCCCTCTACAACATGACGAGGTCACCACTCCAGTTATTCATGCATGGTTGTTACAGCACGTGACCTATATAAGCTCTGGCAAATTAAAATACAGTAAATGCATGTTTTCAGATTTAACAGATAACAGTTCAACTTTATTATTTATGAATCAGACATTATAGATTATACACAGATTTCCGCTGCAACATTTCTTCAATCTTATAGATTCAGTATATTATCATCTGCTTCATTTTAGTATTTCCTTATCATGCTATATATCCGTTCACTGAGCGTTATGCTCAGCCGTAGTTCCGTTCATGTTCTAACGGCAGGTACACCCGGACGCTCTTAGGATCTTGAGAGCAGGTGCATTTGGATGGAAGCTATCCAGAATTCTTACTTTATGTACTTACATTATTCTGCTTATTTTGTAACACTCCCATTTTTCGTATCGGTACAGCGGAAGGGTCTTTCAGAGTGTTACGGGATAGCACAATAACTCCAATTATAGACAACACATAAAAATGGTTGTTCAAGGTTTAACATACATTCATTCGATAAAAAGTTTAAAAAGTGTACAACATGTCCCAAATTATACAGGTCATTAAATTTACAAAACATAGATCGAATGAACATTTTTAATATTATGTGGGCCATCAGAGTCGATCTCCATCCGGATTACCTTCAAGCACCTGAGATCAAAACATGCAAAAATCATACCAGCGAATGCCGAGTGAATTCATAGAGTTTAATAAAAACCGTTATATAAAACAATCATTTAAAATCAGAACACGAGTATAATATCGGAAGTAAGTCCTCATATTGCTAGTCAGGCAATATATAAATCAAGCATACATCTTAAACCGTCCATGAGACCGTAGTCTCTATATTACCATGATAGGTAATATATTCATCGTTAATAGCGTCGTTATTATGTATAGGATACATTGTAGGATACATTTTATTTGAAGTAGGATTATTATTAGCCACATGACATTGTTACCTTACTGTGAAACAGCGGGCCGCGAACCCGACAAACAGTTTGCCCATCTAAGTTAGCATGTCGTCACAAAAATCACGCTATGGAATCTTCTCATACATAAATTCGCTTACCAATCAATGTGGTACGACGGGGATCAACCGTCAAGGCGCGAACTGGGGTGATCGTCCCCAAATAGTACTATCAAATGCATAAGCGTCTACCAAATCCCGGTAGTTCACAATTCATGCTAATGGGACTTTAAGTGACATAACCTAACTACTAATAATCCTTTTAGTCTCGTTTATAGGGTCATAGCATCATTCGGGTCCATATCATTAAGCATACCATCGGGACTACTTGTGTTCTATTTTTATCAAAATCTAGCATGTTATCTCCCTCGCGGGTTTACAAATCATTTTATAAAACATTTAAAAGAGTGCGAGGCTATGAACTCACGTTGTTAATGAAAAGCGGATTATCAGCTACGGGCGTGCTTCGGTCACGGAAACCTATATAAATAATAATCGGTCTTAGACTCGGTCCAATGACTTTTATCAAAATAACAATATACATATGATGATTTTGTACATATGATGATGATCAAGTGGGTTTATACATCCTTGTTTACTCATTTTAGCGTTTACGTTTTGGTAACGTTTTACTAGTTTGCTAGTCTTAACCTATTTACCTATTTTAAGTCCATTAAGCTTTGTATAAGTTCTTTAACTTGTTTTTATCCCTTTTATACCTATATTATCAGTATGTATACTTTCCATGTTGGGCCCAAATGGGTTAAGCCCAATAAGTTCTTTTTACAAGTTTTTATCTTATTTAGTCCATTTATTGGTCCAATATGTTTAGTTAGCTCGTAAATGTCCGTATTTCTTATAGTTCGGGTTTTATCGGTTTTTACTTGTATTAGTTACCTATACATCAGTATATGACTTTTATAAACTTTACATTAGACGGGTTTGATCGTCTAAGTTTTATTTGGCGAAAAACGTTAATTTTACGGCGATAGCCGAAAAAGTCGTAAAAATCAAGTTTATAGTTTTTATTACTTATAAATATTATTTCACCACCATTTATATAATTTACCCATTTAATTAACCTTTTATATATTTATATAAATAAGTTTTATAAGTTAGTGGATTTTTATTTTTACATTTTATACATTAAAATGTGAGTGCTTATATAATAATAATAAACATTAATTCCAAAAATCTGATTTTTATCTTCATGTTCACCATTTTTACCATATCTAGAGTTATATAATGAATTAGAAGCTCATTTTGGGTGACATGTTCTTCATATTATGTGCTATATTTAACTTAGTTATAGCTACTTCCCATTTTAAGTTTATTATGCCTTAACCGTCCCTACAAAACTGCTTATTCAGATTAGACCACCTAACTTGTTTTGATCATATCTCACTCATTATTTTGATTCCATTGAATGGCCAACTCTCACATGTGTATAACATCTTGTACTTACTGTAAATGGATCATACCATGTAATTTTATCAGTTCATGTTTTAGTTTTATACTGTTTTTATACAGCCAACTAAATAATCAAGATTTTAGCCTCATTTCTTATAGTTATCAACCTTTTTAAGCATATTTATCAACACTTGATCCCCACACAACATTTTTATCATCATATATACATCATATACATATACAAAATGAAAGAAAATACATTTTTTCTTTACAAAATAACAAGAGAAAAATGGAGAGGATGATCTTCTTTACCAACCAAGTGGATTTCTTATTTTTGGAAGACAAGAACTTGATGAATACAACAAGTAACTCCAGACCATCAAATATCAAGAACATATGTTGGAAAAATCAGCCCCTGGACACAAGCAAATCACCTCCAATGATGTTAATATGGCCACCAAATGATCAAGGCTTCAAGATAACTCCTTAATAGAGCTAGTAAACATGTGTTTCATGGCTAGAAAATATCAAGAGGGGTGTTTGTTGCTTTATTTTGGACGGAAAGGGGGAGGGTATTGAGAGAGTTTTGTGTTTGATTTGCATGTAAGAAAATGGTGGAATGAAAAGTGTAGCTAGTTTTGAGATAGTGGTAAAGGGAAAATGCTTAAAATGTAAGCTAAGCTTACACTTGGTGTAAGTTAGCTAACATGATGCCACCTTAGTGTGTGGTGTCATGTTGTGCCGTCCAACTTAAGCTAGTGGGGTGGGACAATGTGTTTTGTCCCATCTCACTAGTTTACGGGTATTTCTCGATTTTAGTTTTCTTGATTTGCGTGCCCTCGGGTCGTTTTACGAAAAACGTTTTTATAAATTATGAATCAACGTCACAAAACGAATCCAATAAAAATTGTCTCATCAAAAACGGAGTTCAAAAACGTAAATACGTAATCCTAAGGTTTCCGGTTTAGTCGTAAAAGACGCTAAATTATGCACGTAAGCCCAAATTTAAATCCGAAATTGTGAGTTCGTCAACCAACACAAAAATAAGTTTCAAAATATTATACGAGAAAATATTTCACTACCTGAAAATGTTAGATTGTCACAGCTTTTCCTCCTAAAAGGGATCAACGTCCTCGTGATCCATTTCATTTGAATGTCCGTTTCTTATTGAAATCGAAGAGGTGCGGATATTTCTTCCACATTTCATCCTCTCGTTCCCAAGTATACTCCGGTCCATGCTTTGAATTCCATCGGATCTTGACAATAGGTATCCGACTTTGTTTCAGTTGCTTTACCTCACGGTCCATAACTTCTACGGGCTCTTCGATAAAATGCAACTTCCCATCTATTCGAACCTTACCTAACAGAATTTTCTCATCACTCACTGCTAGACATTTCTTCAGATTAGATACATGGAATGTGTTGTGAACACCATGAAGTTCTGGGGGTAACTCTAGTTTGTAAGCCACCGGACCTACTCTAGATAAAATCTTAAAGGGTCCAATATAACGGGGATTCAATTTTCCTCGCTTTCCAAATCTGATAACGCCTTTCCATGGCGATACTTTCAACATTACTCGGTCACCCACTTCAAACTCCATTGGCTTCCGCCGCACATCCGCGTAACTTTTCTGTCTACTTCGGGCAGTCAACAACCTATTCTTAATCTGAACTATCATCTCCGTAGTCTCCCGGATCAGTTCCGGTCCCGTGAGCTGGGTATCCCCAACTTCACTCCAACATACAGGAGATCTACACTTCCTACCATACAAATCTTCAAATGGTGCAGCCTTAATACTAGAATGGTAACTATTGTTATACGAAAACTCTGCTAACGACAAATGTTTATCCCAATTCTTACCAAAGTCTAACACACAATCTCTCAACATATCTTCAAGTGTTTGTATCGTCCTTTCACTCTGCCCATCAGTATGGGGTGATAAGCAGTGCTCATGTCGAGATTCGTTCCCAAAGATCTTTGGAGGGATTTCCAAAAATTCGATGCGAATCTAGGATCTCGATCTGAAATGGTCGATACAGGCACTCCATGCTTGCATACAACATTATCGAGGTATATTAGAGTCCGCTTCTCCAATGAGAACTGCTCTTTAACCGGAATGAAGTGTGCTGATTTGGTCAGTCTGTCGAGAATAACCCAAATCGAGTTGTTTCCAGATGATGTTCTAGGAAGCTTGGTGATAAAGTCCATCGTAATTCACTCCCACTTCTATTCAGGAATCTTTGGTTGTTGAAGTAGTCCTGATGGCTTTTGATGTTCAGCTTTAACTCTAGCACAAGTCAAGCATTGAAGAACATACATAGCTATGTCAGCTTTCATATTCGGCCACCAGTACAACTTCTTCAAATCATGGTACATCTTATCAGATCCCGGATGAATGGAATACTTAGATTTATGGGATTCTAACATAATCAAGTCTCTTAAGCCTCCAAACTTAGGTATCCACATACGACCTCTTAAGCATTTCACTCCATCAGCTCTAACCTCTAAAGGATCTCCTTCTCCTCGGAACCCTTCATTAATAAAATTCTCCTTCTTACAAGCTTCTATTTACGCATTTCTAATTTGCTCGGGAAAATTATTGTGCATGGTCAAGACTAGAGAACGCACCCTGATAGGCTCTCTATCTTTCCTACTTAACGCATCGGCAACAACATTGGCTTTTCCTGGGTGATATTTTATATCACAATCATAATCACTTAACAACTCTATCCATCTTCGTTGCCTCATGTTCAATTCCTTCTGGTCGAGAATATACTGTAGGCTTTTGTGATCGGTGAATACCGTACACTTGGTGCCATACAGATAATGTCTCCACAACCTAAGAGCAAAGACTACAGCTCCTAACTCAAGATCATGAGTAGTATAATTCTCCTCATTCTTCCTTAATTGCCTAGAAGCATAAGCTATCACTTTCTCTCGCTACATCAAAACAGCTCCATAACCTCTAAGAGATGCATCACAATACACTACAAAATCTTCACTCCCGTCGGGTAATGATAAGATTGGCGCACTACATAATTTTTGCTTCAATGTCTGAAATGCTCCATCTTCATCACTTCCCCAAACGAAAGGTTTATTCTTCTGAGTAAGCTTAGTCAAGGGTTTAGCTATTAAAGAAAATTCTTTAATGAATCGCCTATAATAGCCAGCCAATCCTAAGAACTGTCGCACTTCCGTTGGCGTTGTCGGTGCAGACCAATTCTTAATAGCTTCAACCTTTGCAGGATCAACATGAATTCCATCTCTGTTAATTACATGACCAAGAAATTGCACAGAATCTAACCAGAAATCACATTTCGAAAACTTAGCGTATAACTTTTCATCCTTCAATAACTTCAAAACAATCCTCAAATGTTCTCTATGTTCATCTTCATTCTTAGAATAGATTAGAATATCGTCAATAAACACAATCACAAATTTATCCAAGTAGGGCTTGCACACTCGATTCATTAAATCCATGAAAACCGCAGGTGCGTTAGTTAACCCAAATGGCATTACTTGAAATTCATAGTGTCCATAACGAGTTCTAAATGCAGTTATAGGAATATCTTCTTCACGGACACGAAGTTGGTGATATCCTGACCGCAAATCTATCTTAGAATACACACTAGATCCTTGCAGTTGATCAAACAAATCATCAATCCTAGGTAAAGGATATCGATTTTTAATTGTCAACTTATTCAGTTCCCTATAATCAATGCACATACGAAAAGATCCATCCTTCTTCTTAACGAACAAGACTGGAGCTCCCCAAGGCGACGAGCTCGGTCGAATAAAACCTTTATCAGACAACTCCTTAAGTTGCTCAGATAACTCCTTTAATTCAGAATGGGCTAATCGGTAAGGCGTACGTGCCACCGGTGCAGCACAAGGAATTAAATCGATTCGAAACTCTACTTGCCTTATCGGTGGAAGTCCGGGTAAATCTTTAGGAAATACCTGAGGAAATTCACAAATAATAGGTACATCTTCCAATCGTTTCTCCCTAGACTCATTCCCGGTCAATTGAGCTAAGAATAACTCACAACCGTTCCTGATGTACTTTTGGACTTTAATACATGAAACGATTTTCAAACGGGATTCACCTCGACTACCATCAATTACTAACGTCCTATTCCTAAGAGGAATCTTAACTTTCTTCTCTCCACATAAAATAGTAGCATTATTCAACGACAACCAATCCATGCCAATAATAATATCAAAACTACCTAATTCTATCAACATCAAATCAATCGGAAAGGAATGGTTCAAGAGATTTAGAGAGCATCCTTCTAATAGCTTATTAGTTTTCACTAATTTACCATTAGCCAATTCCACCTCGTAACTGGTACTTATCTCAACAGGTTCAATATTAATAAGGGCACTAAATTTAGTGGATACAAAGCTCCTATCAGCACCCGAATCAAATAAAGCAACAGCATAATGATTGTTGAGTAAAAACGTACCGGTAACGACATTTGGATCCTCTTTCTTCACCTTAATCGTTCCAAGTTGGTAGATACCACCCTGGGGGTTTCTTCCAGGTACAATCGCTTTCAACTTGGGGCATTCCGATTTCCTATGACCTTCCTCATTACAGTTGAAGCAAATGGTTCCCTTCTTACACATTTCAACCTTGTGTCCAAGCTTTCCGCAATTTCGGCACTTCCAGCAGTCGCCAGCATGCCTCTTGTTGCCACACTTAGGACATCTATCATCGTTGCGCGGTGTGTTGTTGGTAAGAGCATTTGCATTCCCCTTTCTCTGGTTCTGACGGCGCTTGAAATTATTCCTATTATCACCTCTATCTACACGATCACCGTCTCCCTTTCTTTTCTCACCTACACGGGCTTCATCTTCCCTATCCTGAATTATCTGTCCAATGAGCTGGTAGGCCATTCGAACAGCATCATCAATGGTCAGTGGTTTCGATGATGTCACGTCCCCCCAGATATTCCTGGTCAACCCTTTAACATATTGCTCAATTCGGATCTCTTCGGGTTCAACCAATCGAGGAAATAGCAAGGCCAACTCATGGAATCGGTTTGTGTAACTATCAATGTCCACACCTTTCATTCTCAAATGAATCAACTCTTGTTCTAACCTAATAATCACACTACGAGGACAAAACTCCAAAGTCATCCACTTCTTAATTTCAGCCCAAGGAGTAGCATTAGCAGCATCAAGACCCATGAAAGCAATTCTCCCGTTCCACCAAGTCAACGCACGACCTTTAAGAGTAGCCATAGCAAAAGTCACCTTATCTTCCTCCTTACATTTACTAATCCTAAACACTGACTCAATCTTCTCAATCCACTGGCTTAATCCTACAGCACCTTCAGTTCCATTAAAAGGTAGAGGTTCGCACTTCATGAACGTCACATAAGTACAGCCACCAACTTCAGGTGCATTAGTTCCAAGTCCTCCTACATTTCCTCCAGCATTAGCATTCACATTATTAGCATTCACATTCACACTAGTACCGCCAATTCCACTACCGCCAGCTCCACTACCGCCAACTCCACTACCGCCAGCTCCACTACCGCCAGCTCCACTACCGCCATCTCCACTACCGCCAGCTCCACTACCGCCAGCTTCATTTCTAGCATTTGCCATAAATTCAGTCATAGATGCGGTAACTTGCTCCGTAATAATTCTATGTACATCATCCTCAGTCACAGCCTTCTTGGGCGGCATAGTTCTATAATTCCACAATTTCAAAGTATTAAGCATTCATCCAACAAGGATTCATATAATATGGATTGAATTCATAATCAAGATACAAATAAGGCACAATATGGAATTCAAGACAAGATACATATTTCATTCGATCTGAAACAAAAGTATTGTCTTAGTACATCTCATATCAAAGTTCTAGCACTATATACACTCAAAATTCGTGCCAAGTCTACTACTAACAAGTCGGTTCAGTCAAAGCTACAAAAGCACAAAAGATATAAAGGTCACTGCTAACTACAGACCGGTCTACTGAGAACCGCCAGATGGTCCATCATTCATCGTCTTCTGTATCTTCGTCGGATGATCACTAGACACATCTTCAGCTGGGCGCTTACGGATTACTCCTCTTTCAACCATGTCGGCATAAAATCTACTGTTCCAACCTACGGATATATTCAACTCCTTCTCAGCTTTCTCACGCATCGCACAAGCTACATTCAACTGAATCTCCATAGAATTCACCTTTCTCTTCATAGCAGCATACTCACCACTTTCCAACACTGATAACCTCCTAAAAGCCTCATTCAATCCACGCTCTTCATTACTCAAATCCAAACTAAGCAATTCCCGCTCTTTCTCGCCAACCTTAGTCTTCGACTCCAAATAAACAACTTGAGTCTGAACAACACCTAATCCAACCTCTGTCACACAACTCTTAACACGGGAAGCATCTAGATCACGTCTCAAGGCCCATGGTGCAAGACCATCAATATGAGTAGCCTCTCGGGCACTAGACGACTCTCCTATCTCACATCGACGAGTAGCAATACCATCCGTACCATCAGGTGCATCCTCATCCTCATCCTCCTCTGATTCAAAATCAGATTCAGACGATTCAGACAATTCATCCCTAGGTAACTCAACCTCAGAATCAGACAAATTAACTGGTGGGGGCAAAGGCTCGCCCTCTGGAACATCATAAGGATAAATAAGCTCAGCTTCCTCATCATCATCGACCTCAACATCTATACCTACATCCTCCTCGACATCCTCGTCGTCAATCTCATCATCTAAATTATCTAACCCAATCTCATCATCATTCTCTATATCAACATTCTCAATCTCATTCTCTACCAAGTCAACCTAAGGGGCAATCTGACCTCCTAGTCCTAACTCGGGCTCGGGATCCTCAAATGGTTCCTCCTCATCATCCATATCATAATCTACTAAGTCTAAATAAGGATCATCATCTATATTAGGTTCGGGAATAGCATGGTTTTCTATAGGAATATTAGGGTCAGCCATGACAATCTGCATTTATATATATATCTCGTATTAAGATAACATACTAGTTAAACAATTACATATTGAAATCACGATATATACATATATATAAATTAAATTATATATATCAAAATATATATTTTCTCAATAGGGCTTGTTGGTAACGTCGGAGATCTCTGGCACCGTTATAGTCAAAAGATTTTTCAAATATTTTCTCAAATGTTCATTGTCAAAAAATTTTGAAAAGTTTTGTTCAAAACCTTGGTTTTTAAAATCTTTTGTTCTCTATAACGAGAGCTCTGGTACCAAACTGTAACACTCCCATTTTTCGTATCGGTACAGCGGAAGAGTCTTTCAGAGTGTTACGGGATAGCACAATAACTCCAATCATAGACAACACATAAAAATGGTTGTTCAAGGTTTAACATACATTCATTCGATAAAAAGTTTTAAAAGTGTACAACAGGTCCCAAATTATACAGGTCATTAAGTTTACAAAACATAGATCGAATGAACATTTTTAATATTATGTGGGCCATCAGAGTCGATCTCCATCCGGATTACCTTCAAGCACCTGAGATCAAAACATGCAAAAATCATATCAGCGAATGCCGAGTGAATTCATAGAGTTTAATAAAAACCGTTATATAAAACAATCATTTAAAATCAGAACACGAGTATAATATCGGAAGTAAGTCCTCATATTGCTAGTCAGGCAATATATAAATCAAGCATACATCTTAAACCGTCCATGAGACCGTAGTCTCTATATTACCATGATAGGTAATATATTCATCTTTAATAGCGTCGTTATTATGTATAGCATACATTGTAGGATACATTTTATTTGAAGTAGGATTATTATTAGCCGCATGACATTGTTACCTTACTGTGAAACAGCGGGCCGCGAACCCGACAAACAGTTTGCCCATCTAAGTTAGCGTGTTGTCACAAAAATCACGCTATGGAATCTTCTCATACATAAATTCGCTTACCAATCAATGTGTACGACGGGGATCAACCGTCAAGGCGCGAACTGGGGTGATCGTCCCCAAATAGTACTATCAAATGCATAAGCGTCTACCAAATCCCGATAGTTCACAATTCATGCTAATGGGACTTTAAGTGACATAACCTAACTACTAATAATCCTTTTAGTCTCGTTTATAGGGTCATAGCATCATTCGGGTCCATATCATTAAGCATACCATCGGGACTACTTGTGTCCTATTTTTATCAAAATCTAGCATGTTATCTCCCTCGCAGGTTTACAAATCATTTTATAAAACATTTAAAAGAGTGCGAGGCTATGAACTCACATTGTTAATGAAAGGTGGATTATCGGCTACGGGCGTGCTTCGGTCACGGAAACCTATATAAATAATAATCGGTCTTAGACTCGGTCCAATGACTTTTATCAAAATAACAATATACATATGATGATTTTGTACATATGATGATGATCAAGTGGGTTTATACATCCTTGTTTACTCATTTTAGCGTTTACGTTTTGGTAACGTTTTACTAGTTTGCTAGTCTTAACCTATTTACCTATTTTAAGTCCATTAAGCTTAGTATAAGTTCTTTAACTTGTTTTTATCCCTTTTATACCTATATTATCAGTATGTATACTTTCCATGTTGGGCCCAAATGGGTTAAGCCCAATAAGTTCTTTTTACAAGTTTTTATCTTATTTAGTCCATTTATTGGTCCAATATGTTTAGTTAGCTCGTAAATGTCCGTATTTCTTATAGTTCGGGTTTTATCGGTTTTTACTTGTATTAGTTACCTATTTATCAGTATATGACTTTTATAAACTTTACATTAGGCGGGTTTGATCGTCTAAGTTTTATTTGGCGAAAAACGTTAATTTTACGGCGATAGCCGAAAAAGTCGTAAAAATCAAGTTTATAGTTTTTATTACTTATAAATATTATTTCACCACCATTTATATAATTTACCCATTTAATTAACCTTTTATATATTTATATAAATAAGTTTTATAAGTTAGTGGGTTTTTATTTTTACATTTTATACATTAAAATGTGAGTGCTTATATAATAATAATAAACATTAATTCCAAAAATCTGATTTTTATCTTCATGTTCACTATTTTTACCATATGTAGAGTACTATAATGAATTAGAAGCTCATTTTTGAGTGACATGTTCTTCATATTATGTGATACATTTAACTTAGGTATAGCTACTGCCCATTTTAAGTTTATCATGCCTTAACAGTCCCTACAAAACTGCTTATTCAGATTAGACCACCTAACTTGTTTTGATCATATCTCACTCATTATTTTGATTCCATTGCATGGCCAACTCTCACATGTGTATAACATCTTGTACTTACTGTAAATGGATCATACCATGCAATTTTATCAGTTCATGTTTTAGTTTTATACTGTTTTTATACAGCCAACTAAATCATCAAAATTTTAGCCTCATTTCTTATAGTTATCAACCTTTTTAAGCATATTTATCAACACTTGATCCCCACACAACATTTTTATCATCATATATACATCATATACATATACAAATCGAAAGAAAATACATTTGTTCTTTAAAAAATAACAAGAGAAAAATGGAGAGGATGATCTTCTTTACCAACCAAGTGGATTTCTTGTTTTTGGAAGACAAGAACTTGATGAATACAACAAGTAACTCCAAGACAATCAAATATCAAGAAAATATGTTGGAAAAATCAGCCCTTGGACACAAGCAATTCACCTCCAATGATGTTAATATGGCCACCAAATGATCAAGGCTTCAATATAACTCCTTAATAGAGCTAGTAAACATGTGTTTCATGGCTAGAAAAGATCAAGAGGGGTGTTTGTTGCTTTATTTTGGACGGCAATGGGGAGGGTATTGAGAGAGTTTTGTATTTGATTTGCATGTAAGAAAATGGTGGAATGAAAAGTGTAGCTAGTTTTGAGATAGTGGTAAAGGAAAAATGCTTAAAATGTAAGCTAAGCTTACACTTGGTGTAAGTTAGCTAACATGATGCCACCTTAGTGTGTGGTGTCATGTTGTGCCGTCCAACTTAAGCTAGTGGGTGGGACAATGTGTTTTGTCCCATCTCACTAGTTTACGGGTATTTCTCGATTCTAGTTTTCTCGATTTCCGTTCCCTCGGGTCATTTTACGAAAAACGTTTTTATAAATTATGAATCAACGTCACAAAACGAATCCAATAAAAATTGTCTCATCAAAAGCGGAGTTCAAAAACGTAAATACGTAATCCTAAGGTTTCCGGTTTAGTCGTAAAAGACGCTAAATTATGCACGTAAGCCCAAATCTAAATCCGTAAATTGTGAGTTCGTCAACCAACACAAAAATAAGTTTCAAAATATTATACGAGAAAATATTTCACTACCTGAAAATGTTATATTGTCACATATTTGGACATTATTTAGTCCTTTCCTTCAGTATTTTACTTTTCATGTTTTGGGCTTATGTTTGGATTGCCGATGTTTGATTCCGGTATTTTCTTTATGGTCAGTTAATGTTTTAGGACATTTACCTTATGCTTTGATGACACGCCATAAATACACGTAACGGTCCACTTTTCCAAGTGGGGTGTTACAATTATGCTATCAGAGCGCAAGGTTTGACCTGTAGGCTCTAAAACTTGACCTCTGACTAGTGGGTAGTCACCAGGAACTTCCCAGATTTTGGCGTTGTTATCTTTATGTTTCTCATGCATTTATCAGTCAGTTTTCTTCATTTATCAATCAGTTTCTTAAAGTTTTTTTTACTAAGTAAAAGGTTGGTACAAGACTGGCCATATTTAGTCGCATGTGCTTTTCTGCGAATTTTGTTTTGGTGAACCGACCCATTGGCGTTCACCCCTGCCCGTTCAGATTGTTGTATTGGTGAACCGACCCAATGGCATTCATCCTTACTCTTGACAGATTCATGTTTTCAGTCGAATATTACTTGGTGATCTAGCCCATATACGTTCATCAAGGTTCAGATCAAATTTCATGTTTTTCAGTTGAATGTTGTTTTGTGAACCGATCTATAGTTGTTCACCTTTGTCATATCAGGACATTTCATAAATTTTGAAAAGTATGGATCGAACCAGAATAGCCCATACTTAATCACATGTTTTCTTCTTTGAATTCGGTGAATTAAACCATAACTATCCACATCAGTTGATGTTAAACCTCAGTTGATTATTCTTTTACGTTCTTTGTATCAGACAAGTTTGTACTCTCAAGTGGATGTCTTTTCATGCTGATCAAGTTCATGTCTCCATATGAGGATTATGTTTTCAGCAAGGTGATGATGTTTTCATGCTAAGATACAGAAGGGGTTACAGTTAAATCTTGTTTTCATAATAATCAGGTTTTATCTTCATCAGTCATGTCTTCATGCTGACCATTGTTGAAATTCTGTTTAATCATATTCTTGAACCTCTATACAACCAGCATTAAGTCTACGCAGAAATTTTCAACCTATCATGTTAACTGTTTCGGTTCAGTTGCTAACCAGTTAAATCTAATTATTTTCCGTTGACCGTGTCAGACGGTTTACACCAGTATCGATCATATCAGCAAACCATCAGCGGTACCACATGAATAGTATTCATCGTGTACTTCACGTACAGTAATTCAGGTGTACCCCATGCACCTTACACCATGTGTACCGTTAATCGATCCTTAATCACCTCAGGCATTTCCGCTTGTCGATATTCTACCAGATGCTGATGCTGCTCGTGAGTTGAAGATTTTGCCAGATGCTGATGCCGCTAACACTTAGAAGACCTCACAAATGCTGATGCTGCTGATACTTGGAGATTTCTCAAGATGCTGATGCTGTTTATACTATGAAGACTCTGCAGAATAAGGACGAAAACTATAAATTTGAAATTTCTGACGAGAATAAACTTCTACCATCTGACACTACCATTCTATTCCAGGCTTTTACTTTCTCAGCAAAATGTCACACTTCACTCAACTAACCGTTCATTCAGAAGAGTGGTAACCGGAACCCATCCGGCCACTCAGCAGAATAGTTACATGAATCACAGTCATGATAATGACCATCATAAATTGACAGACAAAGGAGTAGTGACAACCACCGTGCTTATAATTAATCAATCAGCAACCGAGAACTCCGAAATGGACGTGACCAGAAATATAGAGGTCAGTAGTCTAATCGGTCCGCCAACCCTAGCTGTTACTAGAAAATTTTTTTCATCCTTGTTCAGATTCACCTACTAAAACACATGTCAGGACATCAGTCAAGACATGGGTCTCTATTATCCTCTTGGAAGACACCTTTCAGGACACCAGTCATGGTACACGTCATACGAATATCTTCTCAGAGTACGAGTTGGAACTCATAACTCTGTATGTTTGCTAAATCAGGCTCTCAGGAATTCAGGGTACCCTCCAAGGGAGTATACCGTTTTTGTCATGGCACGCCTAAATCAGATAATTAAAACTCAGTTACCACTACTAGAGTATTATTCAGATTGAACACGCAGAGTTCATTCTGTAAGGTTACAGACAAACATATTCAGCAAAATTTGCCATGTTTGCTAAATTATTCATATGTCAGTTTTATCTAAATCAGACATTATCTACCTTACAGCCAGAAAAGACTCCACATTATCACCTATATTTATAAAGGTTTATTTCTTTCAGTTAAGACGAGATTTGTCTTACTCAATCCCAAATATAGTCATTATGTTTTCTGCCCAAAAAATCAGTACAAATTTTTCTGCCTTACAAGCGTGTGACCTATCAGTCCATAGCTACTAAGACTTTCTAGCCACCAGTTATAATCCACTTTTGAAGTTCTTAAAATTTATGATCAGCAGATTTTCCAACATTTCCATAAGTAATTAAGAAGGTGTTCCAGAAATTCCTTCCTAACTACGAGACATAATTTAACATCGAGCTTGTCTCAAGAATAGTGCCTGTTTCCAAAACTCTTTAGTCCAGAGTTGCATATAAGTTAAAAGGGTTGCATCATTTGCTGCAAGAATTACCGATACGAGAATTTATTTGCCCTAGCGCACCGCCAGAAGGTGCACCGTGTTATGTCTATCAGAAAGAAGGCCGGTAACATGAGATCACGTATCGACCACCAAAAATTTTACAAGATCACCATTCTTAATCGATGTTCATTCCATGTATAGAGGTTTATCTGATCTCCTATGATGTCTTAAACATTTTTCCAGAACAACTCACAATCATGACACCATCAGTGGTGGGAGAAAGAACATCATGTTTCCAAGACTACTTTTGCACACATTATGGTCTCTTTAAAATTTTAGCTTATGATTCTGAACTCCCAAATGCTTCAACTATATTACGAAATTATGAATAAAACTTTTCCCATGAATCCTCAAACAAATCGTCAGTATATTCATTGATCACATTCCGATCTACTAAATCCTAAAGAAGAACGTAAGATCGTCTTCTCACGGACATGCAGATTTTCAGATAGGAGAAATTATATGAGCAGCTTTCCAAATGTATATCCTCGATGAACAGAGTAGCCTTTCTGAGTCACCCAAATTCAGCAGAGAGAAATTTCAGACAATCCTACGAAGGTGAAGGCCATCACCTGATGGTCCCGACCGACGCCTGTGAACGTGGTACAAAATTTTCTAGAACTCAATTGACTGCTACCGCAGAAATTGCTGATAGTTCTCACTAAAAATTCTTCCATGACTATTCAACCAGATTTCTACCAGGATGTTCCATAATCCCAAGCATAATTTTGATAGAAACAGTATCACACATTGATGCAGCTATGTTCATACCTAGATGCCTGACATACCACAGGTTCAAGATAGAACGCCGTCGTGCTAGTGAGTTATTACAACCATTAGAAATTCTGAACAGAAAGGAGATAAGATTCAATGAAGTTTGTTATCAGTTTACCACAGAACTCAGAAAAATATGATACTATCTAAGTCATTGTCGACCATTTAACCCATCCTACGCGGTTTCTTTCATCCGAAGAGATTTCGTAGTAGCAGACCTGCAGGAAATTCAGCAATAGATCGTACAACTTCAAGATATTCCATCAACCATCATATCATATAGAATCACATTTACGTCCGCGTTTATATACATCTTCACGTTTACGTTTGACTTCACGTTTACGTCTCACGTCCACATTATGATGTTGTTTCAGTCCATATTTTGTGTTATCTCATGAATAAGCTCACGTTCGTGTTCATGACATTGTTCATGTTCAGATTCGTGTTCCATCTCACGATACATGTTTCATAGCTTGTTACTGAATATGGTTACAGAAAGCTTGAGAAACCAGACTCAAGTGTGTCGCAGCTTTTCCATACCCAGGCAGACGTTTCAAGTCTTAGGTCGTATTGTTTGGCATTCCTTCCCCAGTCAGCATACGTTCATTATATGGCTAGTATCACGTTCACTGTATGTTCCACAGATCACGTTCATGACATACTCCATGCCAGCGTTCATCAGATGATCGCGAACCACGTTCACAAGCTCATGTAGCACGTTCACAATTGTTCACGTAGTTCGTCCCTATATGTTTCAGCAGCTTGCTCAGAGATATAAATGTTATCTTTTTAGGATTTTTGTACGTACCGTTTCAGGTATACGACATGCTATAGCTTATTCATTCTATCAGATTCAAAAAATCCATCTTAAGTATGGAACCAGAAACTATTCAGCATCGTTAGGACAGAGTCATCAGGACCAAGATTTTCATAGTGATTAGACCTTGAAGGAGTCGTTTCGAGCGGGAAGCCACTCGGAACGGAGGAGTCCATCCGGACCTCTCATCATTTTCCTTCAATATATTCAGTTAAGTTTTTTCAGTCATGTCATGTTTCACGTTCTCTTCAGTTAGGTTATGCTATACTCTTTCAGCAACATTATGTATTAATGCCAGGACGAATTATCTTTCAGCTTATATGTCCTTTCAGCTTTCATATTCTTTCAGCCTATGTGTCTTTCTCAGCTTTTATAACTTCATCAGCTTATTACCTTTAATTCGAGGACAAATTTCTTCTTTTTAGAGGGGAAGAATTGTAAAACCGTAGAATTATCGTGTCTCTAATTCGAGGACGAATTATTTTTTTTAGAGGGGAAGAGTTGTAAAACCCGAAAATTTGAAATGTTGAATCTTTGGTTAAAATTATGTATATTTGGTTTTATTAAAGGAAATAATAATGATAAATAAAAATGATAGCACATTCTTAAATATCAAAAGAATAACTTTAATCAATTCCTAATGTATAGGAGTTATATATAGCATGGCCATCAGATAAGATCGAATAAGTTCGGATAACAATTACGTCTTTTGATTTATTTACTCACCTCAACACTCGGTCAAATATATGATTCTATTTCCATCTCTTTCACTGATCATTAAACCCCTAATCTCTTATATTCATATTATATTCACTTAGATATTCAAAACAAAACACCCGTGTTTAGTCCCATAATATCCGGCCCCTCTATATCCCTTTCATGTTGAAGCATCACTTCTAAATATAATGCTATTATAAACATAACTTCTCCTAACGTGATGTATTTCACTACTAATATTCTAAAGAAATGATTTGATAGCTTAACAAGGATGTCTTACATTCCTCTTGAAACATAGTTCCATTATGAAGTTATTTGTTCGTATCCATTCTGGTTCGATTCGGGTTGCGGTTCTTGCTTTGAATCTGTTGTGGGGTTCAGTCGTCCCTTGTGAGATGAGCGTTCAAGATGGTGTTGGTGCTCGACAACATCGAGTTTTGGCTGGAGGTTGCAACGGTTCTCGGCCCCTGATCATATTTTATGCGACCTTTATATGCATGATTGGGGATGATTTTGGCATCGGTTTCTGTCTCGACATTTGTCTGGTGGTGTTGGAGGTATCCCTTATTCTACAAGAATCATATGGTGCTCCTTATATGATGCGTTTTACTCAATTTGTTATGCAATCAGATCTATATTTGCATGACAAAACTTATAACAACTCTTCATTATTATGAATGTCACATAAAAAGATAATGCAAATGGTAATTTCGAAGTTAGTTATATATAATCTTTTGACGATCGAACTATGAATGAAACGAGAATGATAAAGCAGTTGTCTTTTTGAAGTTCTTTTATATATATGTATTGGATTGAGAACTTAACTCATGAACATTTTACATCAACTAATAGTTTTATAATAATAATCATCATTGTTTCTTTGGAATGTGAACTCAACGAGATATATTAAGTTTGCTCGTCGCCAATGATACTGACGTAATTAACTTTGCATAGGTATGTATATGGTGACTTATTAAGTAATCGACTTATTTTATATCGGTTATTTTATATCATCTTATTGATAAAAATTTGTCATACGCTAAAACAAGTTAAACCACCTACATAAATTAAAACGAGCTTACTTCTAATTATGGAAACCTTAATATTTTGGGAACGTTCTATTTTCAAAAACTTACCATATTTAGAAACCTATTATTTTAGAAAGTCACTAATTATGATAATATCAAGTATTTAACACATGAACACGAATACATTATCAAGAACACGTGAACTATACCAGATTAAGAATATATAGAATAAGTTATAACAAGTAATCAAGTCTGAACAAATAACTCATGTCATGCACAAACAACTTATTCATGTCCCTTTGTCATGTAGTGCAAGTGAAGTCGGAGTAGGGTTTCTGTACTTTCATCTTCAGTCAGTTACTAGACACGAGGTACGGATTTCTGTCCTTTCAGTAAGGACTTCATTTCTATGCATGATTAGGATTCCCCGTCTTCAGCCAAATGTTTCCCCAGTATATGTTTAAGTTTATCAGTAATCATGTTAATAACTAAACAAATTGCCTGAGCATTATATACAAGCACGACCAGTTTATGTACTAGTTACGGATGTACCGTAACCACGGCCCCAGAGGCACCGGTGTCGTGACTCACATGCAGGAGAGTGATATCCTGCATCGTCCCACTCATGTTTAGGTTGGCCATTTTTATATGTATGTTTAGTGGGGCGTATGGATGCATCCTAGGCTTATCAGTTTACAAGTTATCAGGGTGAATGTGGTGTGTGCTCTACATCCTTCACATTGGAGTTGATCCCTCCACCCAGCACAGTATTTAGAGGTCACCCCTCTACAGCATGACGAGGTCACCCCTCCAGTTATTCATGCACGGTTGTTACAGCACGTGACCTATATAAGCTCTGGCAAATTAAAATACAGTAAATGCATGTTTTCAGATTTAACAGATAACAGTTCAGCTTTATTATTTATGAATCAGACTTTATAGATTATACACAGATTTTCGCTGCAACATTTCTTCAGTCTTATAGCTTCAGTATATTATCATCTGCTTCATTTTAGTATTTCCTTATCATGCTATATATCCGTTCACTGAGCGTTATACTCAGCCGTAGTTCTGTTCATGTTCTAACGGCAGGTACACCCGGACGCTCTTAGGATCTTGAGAGCAGGTGCATTTGGATGGAAGCTATCCAGACTTCTTACTTTATGTACTTACATTATTCTGCTTATTTGGACATTTTTTAGTCCTTTCCTTCAGTATTTTACTTTTCATGTTTTGGGCTTATGTTTGGATTGCTGATGTTTTATTCCGGTATTTTCTTTATGGTCAGTTAATGTTTTAGGACATTTACCTTATGCTTTGATGACACGCCATAAATACACGTAACGGTCCACTTATCCAAGTGGGGTGTTACAACGAATTTGTTGAATTGCAAAATGGACAAAATCCAAATTGTGTATCATCGATATCAGAACCACACCGCTCACAAATACACCATTGACATGTTTGAAAACCATGCCATGGTCTCCCACACCGTACACAAGACGAATCCATGAAGAAAAATAGACAAGCAAGAAGAATATTTTTGGTGCAAAACTTTGAAAAAGAAATGCCTTTTTATGATTTTTCAAATATTTTTGGAATTTTTCGAAAATTTTTGATACGAAAAATAACGTTCACGAGTGAACGGATCCCAAAAGCCAACGCGTCTCTCACAAAAACCGTTAATCCTCACGAAAATAGCCGGCAGCGGCGCCATTTTAATATGGGATTTTGCTAGGTTAAAAAAGTTCGTTTTCTCGGTGTCTTAACGAATTGATTTCCGGTTAAATATGTGACTCAATTGTTTTTGGTTAAGAAAAATGGAAGTTGATTATCTATAACTAATTAAAAAGTAAATGCGAAAAGTATTTAAAAAGAAACTAATGACAAGTATTGTAACACCCCATTTTGGAAATGGAAATATCACAGTAATTATGGCGTGTCATCAAAGCATACAAGGTAAAATGTCTAAACATTACTTGACCATATAAAGGAAAATACCGGAATCAAACATCGGTAGTCCAAAAGTAAAGCTCATCACACACAAACATAGTATAGTAAAGGAAAAGGACGAAACAATGTCCAAAGCATAAGTATCATAAAGAAAGGAAATGCATAATGTAAAGAAGGCTAGACAGCTTCCAGTCCATATGCACGTACTCTTATTGTCTACGAGCGTCCCTGAGTACCTGCCGTTTTGGGAACATAGAAAAGGAAAACGGCTGAGCAATACGCTCAGTGCACGGATGTACGATAAAGCATGAATAGGATAAGCATATAACATAATAACATCGGAAGAAACTAAGTCTCGAGTAACCTGGTTAAGTCTTAATAAAACTGGTTTTATAGTTTAAAAGTCTTATGTTTATCTTATAAAAACTGTTTGTCATATTTTACCATTTAGCCAATATAGGTCATGAATATCCACCGTGCATGAATAATTGGAGGGGTGACCTCATCATGCAAATTAGAGGGGCTGCCTCTAATTTAATATACCGGTTTTATGGGTAGGAGGGATCAGCTCCTTGTGAAGGATGCAAGGCACACACCACATTCACCATGTAATCCTGAATAAAAACGTGTAACTAGGATGCACCCATACGCCCCACATGATAAATATAAATAAATGGCCAAAAGCTGAAGGGACGCCACGAGCAATCACTCTACCGTGGTGAAGTCATAACATCAGTGCCTCTAATGTTATGGTTATGGTACCTCCATAACTAGGTGAAACTGGTCATGCATGTATATGTCTATAGGTAATCATATTTAAAACATAAGCAATCAAACTCATACTTATACTACGGGAAAACAGTTGGCTGCATACGGGGAAATCCTAATAAGGAAAGAATGTCCATACTGAACGGACGGGAATCCGTACCTTATGTCCAGTGAACGAGAACGATGAACTGCGAGAATCCTACTTCTGAATCACTAACGCTACATAAATACGTATATGAAATAAGTATCTGCTTACTACATACATAGCTGGTTTTATATCATGTCTTAGCTTATTTATGTGTTCTTACCATTTACACTGTTTAAAGCCTTAAACTGTGTTAAATCCTATATTCTGTTCATTCTGATTAAGTATTTCTAATATTTCATGTGTTACTATACTTACTATGTAATATTAAGTAACTTTCCAAAAATAGCAGGTTTCCTTAAATAGAAAGTTTCCAAAAATAGAAAGTTTCCAAAAATAGAAAGTTACCAAAGATAGAAAGTTTCCAAAAATAGAAAGTTTCCAAAAATAGAAAGTTTCCAAAAATAGAAAGTTTCCAAAAATAGATTTACTGCTTAAAATAGATAAGTTTCTAAAAATAGAAAGTTTCCATAAATAGATTAGCTGCCTTAATTAAATAAGTTTCCATAAATAGATTAGCTGCCTTAAATAAATAAGTTTCTAAAAATAGCTGGTTTCCATAAATAAAATAGCTGCCTTATTTAATTAAGTTTCTAAAAATAGAAAGTTCCCATAATTAGAAATAAGCTGGTTAAATAAGCTAAGTAAATAAGCCTACGTATTTTCATGATTATTTTCTAAGTCATACGATATATTATATAGTTTAATAATTATTTCATGTAATTTAAATAAACTATAGGTTATAATATTTAATTAAAGTATGACATGTTTTTAGTTAATTATATTAAATACTTAGGTTAAAATATATATTATTAAATACTAATAATATAACCTAAGTCATGTTTAAATTAATTAATTATATCCATGGTTTAAAAACAATTAATTAATTATAAGTCTTAAAAATACTTAGGTTAAAATAATTCATGTTTATATTAATTAGTTAACCTAAGTTCATGTTATTAAATTAATTACATCTTATTAATTTAATTCTTAACATAAGTTTATAACATAAACATTTAACATAATCACGATCCGGATCTAGGCTTAAAAACATGCACCGGATCTTAACAAACACCGTACCCCGAACCAAATAGGGGTTCCCCCTTGCTGCCGTAGGACCCACACGCACCAACCAAGACCCAAAAAGGTCTTGGTGGTGGTCGGTTAGAACAAACCGAACCCCCTTGGGGTCGGTTGTTCCTGCGGCCCAAAACAAACACCCCTTAGATCGATCCCATTGATTAATTAATAACCATAACATGTTAGATCTAGGTTTAATTAATATGTTTTTATGAAAAACATCATGTGTTCTTAATTAATATAAGATTAATTAAAAAGAAAACAAGTAAAAAGGTTTTACCGTATTCGTGGATCAAAAGGGTGAAGAACAAACACGAACAATTACTAAATCACCAAGATCCAAGATCAAAATCATCCCCTTATGGTGGGTTGTAGGTGGCGGCACACAAGGAAGAAGGAGGAAGGGGTTTTAGGTTTTCTTGAAAATATTCTGTAAAACTAATCTAAGTAGTGAAAATTAATTAACCCTCCTTAAGTAAAATTAACAATGGGCTTGGCCCATTGTTTCTTCTTTGGCCGCGGGTAGGGACTCCCTTGTGGGGGTCCCGTACCTCGTTTCGTGTCTTGTAATTTCGTACACGTTTACGTTTAATTTAGTTTGTGTTTTAAAAGTTCTCGTTACGTAAATATCCTACACCTATATATTTAATTACGCTCGTATTAAATATGTATACGTAATAATACTAACTCGTGTTTAAATTACGCTCGTGATCTCGTGATCGTATGTTCGTGATTAATTATTACTAAATAATTATTACGTGATCGTGCAAATAAAATACTTATCGTGTTCTAACACATACGTAATACCTAAACTCCTAATACGTAATCGTAATCATGCTATATTAGGAAATTTTTTAACTAGTACGTACGAACTTACGGTAATATGCATGGTAAAAGCATGCGGGTTTTACAACTCTTCCCCCCTAAAAAGAATAATTCGTCCCCGAATTATAGATAAAGTAAACTGGAAAAGAAGAACATACCCGAATTCAAAATATGAAATGAGGGTAAGAAGTCCGGATAGACTCCTCTGTTTCCCAAGTGGCTTCCCGCTCGGTATGATCCCTCCATAGAATTTTGACGAATGAAATCGTCTTCTTTCTCATGACTCGTTCTTGCCTGTCAAGAACTCGTTCGGGTTCTTCTATAAAAGTGAGATCTTCACGAATCTGTTCTAGTGGATACTGAACCATGTGAAGGGGATGATATTGGTACCCTCTGAGTAAGGACACATGAAACACATTGTGCACATGTGAAAGCTGCGGAGGTAACGCCAATCGGTAAGATACTTCACCGACTCGTTCAATGATATCAAACGGTCCGATAAAACGAGGACTGAGCTTCCCATTAATCCTGAAGCGTCTAACACCACGTGCCGGCGAAACCTTAAGGAAGACGTGATCTCCTACGTTAAAGTGTAAATCCCTACGATGTTTGTCGGCGTAACTCTTTTGACGTGATCGTGCCTCCTGAATCTTCTGTCTAGCTACTACGATCTTCTCGTTTGTCATCTCTATGATTTCTGGTCCTTCGAGTGTTCTCTCGCCAACCTGATCCCAGCAGATTGGGGCGTGACACTTTCTGCCATACAACATCTCAAATGGAGCACACTTGATGCTCGCATGCCAGCTGTTGTTGTACGCAAACTCTACCAAACAGATGTATTCGTCCCAATCACCCGTCCATTCCAACGCACATGATCTCAACATATCCTCCAATGTTTGAATGGTTCGCTCCGACTGTCCGTCCGTTTGAGGATGAAAGGTCGTGCTAAGCTTAAGTTGTGTTCCCCAAGCTTTCTGCAGACTTTTCCAGAAGCGCAAAGTGAATCGAGGATCTCTGTCTGAGACGATGCTGGATGGTGCACCGTGTAGTCTCATGATCTCTCGTCTGTACGTATCTGCGAGTTTACTTACCGGATCTTCCTTGCGGATCGGTATGAAATGAGCTGATTTGGTAAGTCGATCAACGATAACCCAAATTGCATCGTGCTTCCTTTTGGTAGGCGGAAGACCGGTAACAAAATCCATGGTGATTTTATCCCACTTCCACTCAGGAATGTCTAACGGTTGAAGGAGACCGCCAGATCGCTGATGCTCGATCTTAACCTGCTGGCAGGTAAGACATTTGGAGACGTAAGTTGCTACATCTTGTTTCATACCACTCCACCAAAAGTACTGCTTGATGTCATGGTACATTTTGGTTGAACCAGGATGTATCGAGAATGGGGAGCTATGAGCTTCTGCTAGCAAAGCTTCCCGGAGTTCTTGGTCATCAGGAACACAAAGTCTAGTGCCCTGCCATACGATACCGTCTGCATCTACTCTGAATTCCGTCTGCTTCTCCAAATTCTGTATTATCACCCATATTTCTCCGTCATCCTTCTGAGCTTCCTTGATCTTAGATAGTAACTCGGGTTCTACTCTAAGATTAGCCCAGTAATCGTGCTGTCCACGTACCATGATCTCGATGTCTAGTCGCTCCAAGTCTCTTATGATTTCCTCTTCGATTCTAATGCTGTTGATCATTCCGGACTTCCTGCTAAGGGCATCTGCTACTACATTTGCCTTTCCGGGATGATACTGAAGATTAATGTCATAATCCTTCAACAGCTCTAACCATCTCCTCTGCCTCATGTTCAGTTCACGTTGAGTGAAGATATACTTCAAGCTCTTGTGGTCCGTGAAAATGTCACATGATTCTCCATATAAGTAGTGTCTCCATATCTTCAATGCAAACACGACTGCAGCAAGTTCCAGATCGTGCGTGGGGTAATTCTCTTCATAAGGCTTAAGCTGCCGTGAAGCGTACGCGATCACTTTCCCATGTTGCATGAGAACACAGCCAAGTCCCTTCCCCGATGCATCGCTGTAGATTTAAAATCCACCCGTACCAGATGGTAGAGTAAGAATAGGTGCAGATACTAGCTTCTGCTTCAGGTCTTCAAAGCTCTTCTCTCGATCTTCAGTCCAGACGAATTTCTCCCCTTTCCGCATCAGTTTGGTCAATGGTAGTGCTAAACGGGAAAAGTTCTCCACGAACCTACGGTAATAGCCAGCTAAGCCTAAGAAACTGCGGACTTCCGTCGCTGATGTCGGCCTCGGCCACTTAGTGATGGCCTCAACCTTCGCTGGATCCATAGTGATTCCTTCTGCTGATACAATGTGACCTAGGAATGCCACCTTGTCTAACCAGAACTCACACTTGGAGAATTTAGCATACAGCTGCTTCTGGTGAAGAATCTGTAGTATTGTACGAAGATGGTCTTCGTGTTCCTCCTTGGACTTAGAGAAAATCAGGATGTCATCGATGAAAACAATGACGAATTTGTCCAGAAATTCATGGAAGATTCTGTTCATCAGATCCATGAACACTACTGGAGCATTGGTCAGGCCAAATGGCATAACTACAAACTCGTAGTGGCCATAACGAGTACGAAAGGCAGTCTTAGCGATATCCTGCTCCTTGACTCGTAACTGATGATAGCCTGACCTAAGATCGATCTTGGAGAAGTGTTTGGCCCCTTGGAGTTGGTCAAACAGATCGTCAATGCGTGGCAGTGGGTATCTATTCCGAATGGTAATCTTGTTGAGCTCGCGATAGTCTATGCAAAGACGCATACTGCCGTCCTTCTTCTTAACAAACAAAACCGGTGCGCCCCATAGAGATGCGCTCGGTCGAATGAAACCTCGTTCGAGAAGTTCTTGTAGTTGATCTTTCAGCTCCTTCAGCTCTATGGGAGCCATGCGATAAGGAGCTTTGGAGATTGGTTCAGCTCCTGGAACCAGCTCGATACTGAATTCCACTTCTCGTGCAGGTGGTATGCCCGGAAGTTCCGCTGGAAACACGTCTTGGAATTCCGACACTATAGGTTGATCCTGAATCGATGGAGATTCTGCTTCCATGTCGTGAACCGTAGCAAGATAACCCTCGCAGCCATGTGACAGTAGTACACGCTCTTGTAGGGTAGATATGATTTGTACAGACCGTCCGGGTATGAACCCATTATGAATGTACTCTGGTGCATTGACATCACCAAAGATAACCCGATATGAATGGCAGTTTATGGTAGCATGATACTTGGATAGCCAATCCATGCCCAAAATCATGTCGAAGTCAATCATGTCCAGCGGAAGTGCGTCGACAGGTCGAACCTTATCATCAAATTCTAGGGGAAGACTCTTGTATACATGAGTGATTAATACAGAGTCCCTCAAAGGCGTGGAAATAGTAAGCCTATTTTCTAGTGGCAAGGGAGGCATCCTAATGTTCTTAGCATAAGCAGTAGAAATAACCGAGTGAGTAGCACCCGTATCGAAAAGAACACATGCAGCACGACCATACATATACAAGATTCCAGTGATGGTACCTGTAGACTTGTTGGCCTGGTCTCGAGATGTCGTGTAGACACGCCCGGCAGTAGGAGGCGGCTTGGTATCAGCATGTCCTGATGTACCCTCCATCTCGCCCTTACGGCAATCCTTCATAATATGGCCAGGAAGACCACACTTGAAGCACGCATCAGTATTACGGCGGCATGGTCCTGGGTGCCTACGGTGGCAAGTAGAGCAAAGAGGATGAGTGTATCCTCCAGCAGGTGCTCTGGCTGGCTGAGGACCTGATAAAACATTTTACATGAGACATAATAGTTGGGTACAAAGGACAAAGCGGATAATCGTAAGATTGAATACCAGTGATAGCTGGACGGCTAGGCTGCGAACCTCTCTGGTTCTGGTCCCTACCGTTTCCATGGTTCCTGGTAGAATTTTGCTAGAGTGTCAGAATACGAGTTATAACATAAAACATAAGAGATTTCGTAAGTATTAGGACCTGCTGTTGCTGGATTACCCGGCGTTGTTACGGTAATTGTCATTACCGCCACGCCTATCCGTAGCAGATTGGTCATTAGTCTGACCATTTCCCTTGGGCTGATGAGGCTGCTGCTGAGTAGCCGGCTGAGACCGGTCCCCAGTTTTCTGTCTAGAAGATACATTTAAGAGATGAATAGTTGACATATGGAAAGATATATGGATTGATCACCGCTTGAATATGAAGGTTTTACCTCTTGTCGGGTCTTTCAGCTTCCCCGAACTCATCCCTCTCCTGCAGCATCTCCAGATTTCGTGTTGCATCGGCCACTTGTGCTACAGTAGTGAACGTAGCACACACCGGATTGTTTGCGACCGATGTGCGAAGAGCCCATCTGAAGTGATGTGCCTGCTCTTCTGGAGTACCTGCTGCCGCACCAAGGAAACCAGCCAAGCGAAGAAAGCGCTGCATAAACTCGTTGCTATTCTCCCCAGCTCTCTGACGGATCCCATGGTACTCTCTCTTGAGCTTGTCCTGCTCAGCCTTGGGAAAGAACTGCTCCATCATCCTGTCCTTGAACTGAGCCCAAGTCAAACCAGCAACCCACTCATCACCACCTTCAGATTGCATCAAAGCTAACCACCAGTTGAGTAGATCGCCTTCAAACCGATAGCATGCCAACCTTGCCTTGTATGCGGGGTCACAACCCATAGCGTTGAAGATCTTATCGATGTGAGCCAACCAGCTTTCAGCATCGCTGGGGCTATCTGTCTTTTGAAAAGCTCGAGGGTGGAGCTTGTTGAATCTCTCCAGCCATACTACTAATGTCACTGGAGGAGGAGGAGGAGGTGGCTGATTATGCTGCTGCTGAATGTTGGCAGCTTGAACTTTAGCCCGGATGTCATTCCTCAGTTGATGAAGCAAGGCTTGCATGGCAGCCTGAATTGTAGCATTGAGCTGCTCCTGCTCGCGTGTGAGAACCATCTGACAGTATAACATAAAACATGTGATTAACAGTTCAAAACATAAAATATAAAATATATATACATGAAAAAAATTTCTACTAAAAATTTCACGAGAAAAATTTTATGCAAGAAAATTTTTTGTATGAATGCATGATGCAGTTTTATGAAAACTTTTGATGCTCGAGAGTGAACGCCTCTGGTCAGTTCACCCAAAACAAAAGACATATCGAGGGGACGCCTATGGGTCGGTCCCAAATCTAAAAGTTTCGATAAAACACATGCGACTAAATAGGGCCAGTCCTGTACCAACCATTACTTAGTCAAAAACCCTGTGACAATGACATATATATGTATGCTTAAAAATGATGAATGCATGAAAACAACTGTCAGTTCTAGGAAGACCGTAGTGACTACCCACTAATCACAGGTCATATTTGAGAGCCTACAGGTCGAAACCAGGCTCTGATACCATAATTGTAACACCCCATTTTGGAAATGGAAATATCACAGTAATTATGGCGTGTTATCAAAGCATACAAGGTAAAATGTCTAAACATTACTTGACCATATAAAGGAGAATACCGAAATCAAACATCGGTAGTCCAAAAGTAAAGCTCATCACACACAAACATAGTATAGTAAAGGAAAAGGACGAAACAATGTCCAAAGCTTAAGTATCATAAAGAAAGGAAATGCATAATGTAAAGAAGGCTAGACAGCTTCCAGTCCATATGCACGTACTCTTATTGTCTACGAGCGTCCCTGAGTACCTGCCGTTTTGGGAACATAGAAAAGGAAAACGGCTGAGCAATACGCTCAGTGCACGGATGTACGATAAAGCATGAATAGGATAAGCATATAACATAATAACAGCGGAAGAAACTAAGTCCCGAGTAACCTGGTTAAGTCTTAATAAAACTGGTTTTATAGTTTGAAAGTCTTATGTTTATCTTATAAAAACTGTTTGTCATATTTTACCATTTAGCCAATATAGGTCATGAATATCCACCGTGCATGAATAATTGGAGGGGTGACCTCATCATGCAAATTAGAGGGGCTGCCTCTAATTTAATATACTGGTTTTATGGGTAGGAGGGATCAGCTCCTTGTGAAGGATGCAAGACACACACCACATTCACCATGTAATCCTGAATAAAAACATGTAACTAGGATGCACCCATACGCCCCACATGATAAATATAAATAAATGGCCAAAAGCTGAAGGGACGCCACGAGCAATCACTCCGCCGTGGTGAAGTCATTAACATCAGTGCCTCTAATGTTATGGTTATGGTACCTCCATAACTAGGTGAAACTGGTCATGCATGTATATGGCTATAGGTAATCATATTTAAAACATAAGCAATCAAACTCATACTTATACTACGGGAAAACAGTTGGCTGCATACGGGGAAATCCTAATAAGGAAAGAATGTCCATACTAAAAGGACGGGAATCCGTACCTTATGTCCAGTGAACGAGAACGATGAACTGCGAGAATCCTACTTCTGAATCACTAACGCTACATACATACGTACATGAAATAAGTATCTGCTTACTACATACATAGCTGGTTTTATATCATGTCTTAGCTTATTTATGTGTTCTTACCATTTACACTGTTTAAAGCCTTAAACTGTGTTAAATCCTATATTCTGTTCATTCTGATTAAGTATTTCTGATATTTCATGTGTTATTATACTTACTGTGTAATATTAAGTAACTTTCCAAAAATAGCAGGTTTCCTTAAATAGAAAGTTTCCAAAAATAGAAAGTTTCCAAAAATAGAAAGTTACCAAAAATAGAAAGTTTCCAAAAATAGAAAGTTTCCAAAAATAGAAAGTTTCCAAAAATAGAAAGTTTCCAAAAATAAAAAGTTTCCAAAAATAGATTTACTGCTTAAAATAGATAAGTTTCTAAAAATAGAAAGTTTCCATAAATAGATTAGCTGCCTTAAATAAATAAGTTTCCATAAATAGATTAGCTGCCTTAAATAAATAAGTTTCTAAAAATAGCTGGTTTCCATAAATAAAATAGCTGCCTTATTTAATTAAGTTTCTAAAAATAGAAAGTTCCCATAATTAGAAATAAGCTGGTTAAATAAGCTATGTAAATAAGCCTACGTATTTTCATGATTATTTTCTAAGTCATACGATATATTATATAGTTTAATAATTATTTCATGTAATTTAATTAAACTATAGGTTATAATATTTAATTAAAGTATGACATATTTTTAATTAAATATATTAAATACATAGGTTAAAATATAAATTATTAAATACTAATAATATAACCTAAGTCATGTTTAAATTAATTAATTATATCCATGGTTTTAAAATAATTAATTAATTATAAGTCTTAAAAATACTTAGGTTAAAATAATTCATGTTTATAATAATTAGTTAACCTAAGTTCATGTTATTAAATTAATTACATCTTATTAATTTAATTCTTAACCTAAGTTTATAACATAAACATTTAACATAATCATGATCCGGATCTAGGCTTAAAAACATGCACCGGATCTTAACAAACACCGTACCCCGAACCAAATCGGGGTACCCCCTTGCTGCAGTGGGACCCACACGCACCAACCAAGACCCAAAAAGGTCTTGGTGGTGGTCGGTTAGAACAAACCGAGCCCCCTTGGGGTCGGTTGTTCCTGCGGCCCAAAACAAACACCCCTTAGATCGATCCCATTGATTAATTAATGACCATAACATGTTAGATCTAGGTTTAATTAATATGTTTTTATGAAAAACATCATGTGTTCTTAATTAATATAAGATTAATTAAAAAGAAAACAAGTAAAAAGGTTTTACCGTATTCGTGGATCAAAAGGGTGAAGAAGAAACACGAACAATTACTAAATCACCAAGATCCAAGATCAAAATCACCCCCTTATGGTGGGTTGTAGGTGGCGGCACACAAGGAAGAAGGAGGAAGGGGTTTTAGGTTTTCTTGAAAATCTTCTGTAAAACTAATCTAAGTAGTGAAAATTAATTAACCCTCCTTAAGTAAAATTAACAATGGGCTTGGCCCATTGTTTCTTATTTGGCCGCGGGTAGGGACTCCCTTGTGGGGGTCCCGTACCTCGTTTCGTGTCTTGTAATTTCGTACACGTTTACGTTTAATTTAGTTCGTGTTTTAAAAGTTCTCGTTACGTAAATATCCTACACCTATATATTTAATTACGCTCGTATTAAATATATATACGTAATAATACTAACTCGTGTTTAAATGACGCTCGTGATCTCGTGATCGTATGTTCGTGATTAATTATTACTAAATAATTATTACGTGATCGTGCAAATAAAATACTTATCGTGTTCTAACACGTACGTAATACCTAAACTCCTAATACGTAATCGTAATCATGCTATATTAGGAAAGTTTTTAACTAGTACGTACGAACTTACGGTAATATGCATGGTAAAAGCATGCGGGTTTTACAAGTACAAATAATAAAAGTAAAACAAGGTGAATATTAAAAACTAAAAATTAAAAAGATATTAAAACGAATATTAAAACAAATAATAAAACGAAATTTAAAGCGAAACAATTAATAAAAATAAAACTAAAAAACGAAATTAACTATCGACTCGAAAATAAAGTTTACTTAATGAAAAAGGAGAGAATAAAACTAAGTGGGTACTTTAAAATTAAACGAGGCAAAACCTAAAGCGGGTACTAAATAAAAGATAAAACTTGAACTTTACGAAAAAATATTAATTTTAAAATTAAACGAAAAAACTAACTAAAAATACATGACTTTCAGAAATAAAATCGGAATAACTTTCAGATAAAACTAAACGATTACGGAACAATACTAATAAATAAACAAGCTAGCAGCCAGCTAGCTCAAGCTAGCAAGCTACTAGCTTAAAAAAAGCGGGAAAAGAATGTAAGCTAGCAAGCTAGCATGACATTCTTGAATCCATCGGAATGTTAATGTATAACATCCATCGGAATGTTGTTTGTTGTGTCGGAATGTATTTATTTTTTTTATTTTTTTATTTTTTAAACTATCGGAATGTGAAAAAGAGAATCTATCGGAATACTAAAAGAAAACTGTCGGAACGTTTTAAAAAATAACTATCGGAATGTCTAAAAAACAATTGTCGGAATAATTAAAGTGCCAAATTCTATCCGAATGTGGTTGTCAAAATTTGGGCAACACTTCGTCGCAATATACCTTAAATTTCGTCGGAATATGCGATCGCAATGAGCGATCGCAATCCCGATCGGAACAAGGGAATGAGAACACAAGCTATCGCAAAGTAGAACCACAAATGGTTATTGCGATACAAACAAGCAACCTATCGGAATGAGGCGTCGGAATGTGTAAAAGCTCAATATTGCGATGGAACACCAAATAATCCGAAAATAGAGATAGGCCAGTCTCAATAAGCACTTCCAATAAGCACACGAATAAGAACTTATCCAAATCTTAATCAAACGAAATCAAGCATAAATTTGAAAGCTTTTAAATATGAAAATCGCAAACTTTATAAAAGAAACTTTAAAAAGGAAAAACTTTTTAAGAAAACTAAAAACAATAAGCTAAACACTAAATAAGCCAATAAGCATGAATAACTCAAAGCTTAATCCGTGTAAGACTTAGAAAAGCATAAAAAGATGAACTTTTTAATCAAATAAACAATAAGATTAAGCAAAATCAATGCTTAATCCGAACCACAATCAAATCAAAAACAAGAAAAGTAGGATGAGAATGATAAAGAAAATCTTGATTAAAGGAAAATAAAGATTAAACAACAAAATTAAAAACACTTACTTGAATTAAAGGAATTAAAGTGCAAGACAATTAATTAAAATGACATGAAAAATAAAGTTGCAAGAAAATTAAAATGGTGGAAGAGCTAATTTGTCAAGTTAGCCAACAACTTGAAATGAAAAACAATCTAATCTATATATAGGGAGATTAGGGAGGAGCTTAGGAAGCTTCCTCCCTCTTTCTTCTTTGCCTTAATTGCACACTTAAGTCCTTAATCTTCTTTAATCTTTTGACTTTAGTGACTTTGTCTTGGGATTTTAAACTCGTCTTGAATTTTTTCAAAAATAAGACTCGAGTTCTTCGGCTTTTAGTAAACTTCCGTCTTTTGACTTTTTCTTCGATAAATCTTCAGAATTGGTCTTGGACTTCCGTTCTTTTCGCACTCTTGATCTTTCAACTTCGTGTTTCGTCTTTTTCTTCGATAAAAGCCCATGAAAGCCGTGTTTTCTCCATTTTTCACCTTTTCGTCCTAAATCACAACAAAAACACAAACCACGCATAATTCCGACATAAATGACATAAAATACACGTTTTGGCTCGGTTATTATTGTAATTAAGTGGTAAAAATGATGGGTGTTTACACACCTATCAAATCCCCTACACTTAACCATTGACATGCCCTCATGCAATGCTTAGTGATAAAGCAATTTTACACTTCTTTCATAATCAATCAACCCTGGCCTTATTAACATTCTACTAAAACACAAATTAGAGTAGTAAGAGAAATTAAAACTTTAAAGTAAACAAAAGGATAGAAACCTATTTTCACTAGAAAATAGCTATATGGAAATAAATCGCAAAGAGATCTAAGACTTACATTAGGGTTTTGGTGCTGCGAAGATTTATCACCCTCAAGTTTCACGTTCCCCAAACTAAGCTTAAAAACGAGATCATTGTTATTATAAGTTAGCAAAACAAACACTTACATACATGGCTTAATTATATGCTTAAACTCCCTTATTCCTAGGTGTATCTCTTATATTTTATTTTTGTCTTAGAATGATCATGAAGATGCATTTTTGGACTTATTTCGATAGTTTATTTAGGCTGAAAGCAAAGTAGGACGATTTGATTAATAGTTAGCTAAAGGACAAAATCTCTTAAAACTGCTTCTCGGGATATCAAAAAGTTCATATCTTGGCATAACTCGCTTCACGATTTGAGACCTTTCTCGGGCCTATATTTGGCATGTACTTCATACTTCATATCTTCGAGAGACGTTCTTGAGATAATGGTCTTCTCTTCGTAAATAGAGTTTCTTCACTTGGAGACTTTTGAGGGATACTCCAACTTTGTTGACCACGACTTCATCATTATTTCTTCAATCGTTAATTGGGATTTTGAGATACAACGATCCGCCTCCTTTTCGGACTTAGATCTATTTATCCTCATACCTTGTTAGGGTCTTTTCGGATAGACTTCTCCATGATCTTTATGAGAGTTGATTGCTTTTCGTCGTGAGTCTTGATCCTTCATATTAATTTTGGGAATAATGCTTTTCACATCACCTTGGATCTTTAGCAATAAAATGGAATCCTCATGCCTTGTTAAGGCCTTTTCGGACTCGGCAATCTTTGCGCCCCGCTTCATAAGTTATGCATTGGCTATGAACTCTTATCATTACCGAGCAACTTTTAAACGATCTTGGACTAAAAGCTAAGTAACTTTTCAAATCGTACGACCTTACTTATTGCAGATAAATTATTAGCAAGTGTTGGGAGAATAGGCAGATAATCACACCAAGTGTGCTTGTGCAAGAATACCGACTTATAATTGACTCTATCATTTCTCGTTCTCCATAATTTAAAATCTCAAGTAATGAGACTCGTGGATGCTTAGCCTAATAAACCAATTAAGGTCTACATGGTTAAGGATACTAGCTAGAATAAACTTGGATAAGTCAATTCAGGTTGAGTCAAAATAATCGCAACGGGCCTAATATGTCAAAGACTTCTAAACTAGCTACACCACTTTATTAATATTTTTGACTTTATTGCGGGATATATACATATGAAAGCAACGATAAAAATTTTAAAACTTACGACTAAATGGCCAAAGTTAATTAAAAATTTGAAAAATGCTGAAAAAGATGATTTTCCGGTTAAATGAAGGCATTTTAATGGAAAAGTCCACTTAAAACTTCGATAGAAGTCCTGCTTGAGAAAACATTTAATAACTAGATTTTACTCAGGTAAAAATATCGTTGAACCAATCTTTTCGAATTGAAAAAGGAGTTTAATGTGCGACTCAGTCGTTCTTTGGTGAAACAAAAGTTGTGTCGTTGTAGTATATTAAAAATGCACAGACTTAAATGTAAATGACTTTAAATAAACTGGCGTTAATGATAAAATGGCGTTTAAAATAAATCTAAGTCTAATAAAAATAAAGGGTGCAATATTAAAAACTTTGAAAAGTAAAATAATTAAATGACGAAAATTTAAAAGCGTGACGAGAATTTAAATGTGACAAAGAATTAAAATGATAACTTAAAAATTAAACAAGACAAAATATGAAAACCACCCTAATCGGAATATATTTCGATCAAACTCACCATCGGAATTTACACAAACCTCTCAATAGGAATGTTGATCAGAACCTTAGATCGGAATACCCTGTCACTTATTCAGATCGGAATATCCAAACAAACCCTTTGATCGGAATGAATACTACCTCTTGATCGGAATGTCACCTATCGGAATATGGTCCAGATCGGAATGTTGTTCAGATCGGGAAGCTTCAGATCGCAATCCCCAGATCGGAATGTTGCTTAGAAAAATTGGGCAGCACTTCGACTAAGTAAACCTCAAGAGCCGTCGAAATGTGCGATCGCAATGTGAGTGCTATTACTACTCGTAGTGGAATTACCATTTTCGATCCACCTATCCCACCCCCATCATCTACACCTCCTCCACCACCATTTATCCCTACTCCTCCTACACCTAGTATTAGTACACCATTACCGTCTCCGCCTCGCCATGACGATGTACCTAGGAAGGACCCTTCAACATCTCAACCTTTACCTGCTACGCCTTCACCTTCACCACTTAAACCCAATATCCCATATCCCTCTCGTTTAGGCAAGACCAAAATGCTAACAAAGGATGACTCTGAAGTGTCGCGCTATGTGAAGATGATCTCTCAAATGAACTTCAACATTAGCTTTCTCGAAGCACTTGTACACATGCCGAAATTTGTCAAAGCATTCAAGGAATTGCTTAACAAGAAGGAGAAGTTGATTGAGCTCGCCAACACACGCTTAAATGAAGACTGCTCTGTAGTTATTCTTAAAGAACTTCCGGAAAAGCTTGGAGATCCCGGTCGTTTTGTGTTGCCTTGCGTTTTCAACAAAACTGAAGAATTTACTGCCCTTGCTGATCTCGGGGCCAGTATAAATCTTATGCCTTTGAGTGTTTGGAAAACACTATCATTGCCCGACCTCACTCCAACAAAGATGACTCTTGAACTTGCAAACCGCACTCTCGTTTACCCCGTTGGTATAACCGAAGACCTGTTCATCAAAGTTGGCACATTTACTTTCCCGGTCGATTTTGTCGTCGTTGATTATGAAATGGACCCTCGTATTCCTTTAATACTTGGTCGGCCATTCTTGAGGACCGGACGAGCTTTAGTTGATGTGGCCGAAGGTGAGTTAATCTTAAGAGTCGGGAATGATTCACAAGTTTTTAAAATGGGGAAGCTTACAAGCAAATCCTTTGGACGAGAATCCGTGAATATGATTAATGTGCTTGATGACTTTGTTGTCTACAACAATCCTCTATTCGACTCTTGCATTGATAATCCACTTTTTCAAGATGATGTGGATGATTCTCTCTCCAAGTTGGAACCTTCTCCCATTTATGATTCTCCACCGATCTTCGATGCTTATGATGACTATTCTAGCTTAGATTCAGATGATTATGATGACCTTACCTCCGAGTATCCCGATCTACCCACATATGATGATTTTGATGAGGCCGATACTCTTTCGAGCGATTCTTCACATGATGAAGATCCTCCGCCATCACCCGATCCTACTTTGGACGATTACTCATTTGAGGAAGATTTCTCTATGTTTCTCAACACATACTTCCCTCATGAGAGTGATGCTCCTCCTTATGACTTTGAAGATTATCATCTTGATCCTACTTGGATTTGAAGCACATTCTTTCTATAGAGAAGAAACCGGTCGACACCAATATCCGCAGCACATATGATTTAACACCTCTTTGTCCCCCTTCCGAGGACGAGGTTGTGCTTCTTCGCGGATCTTCTTCCCATTCCGCTGAGCCTGAGTGCTATTTTCCCCTAAAGGAAAAGGTGTTCGACCCCGATATTGAAATCTTTAAGCCATCTGAGTATCCACCTGATGAAATAAAAGGAAAAATCTTTGGAAATTTTGAAGACATGCTTGCACCACTTCAACCTTGCTTCCACCGTGCTCCATCGCTGCTTAAGGGAACCTTGCCTATTCTTCTTTGGCTTGCCTTGTTCGCCTTAAGCTTGTGCTATTTGATGGACGAAAACTATGTCTTTGATCCTGGTGGATATGTTTCATGCTTCTTCCTATGATGATCAAGGTCGAGTCAGGCTCACGACTCGGTTAACAAAAATCAAGCGCTTCTTGGGAGGCAACCCATGTATCTATCTTTTCGCTTTCTTTATCCTAAGTGTAGGGGAGACCCGTTGGTGTTTGCTATTTCCTCTCCTCTCTTCTACCAATCAGGGATTCAAGCTTCAATGATCCACTCTTGATGATTCTTGACGACCCGTGATTCCGTGTCCACTTCTTCCCGGTTCTATCCTAAACTCTTTTCGATTCACTATTTTATATTTCTCAATATTAAAACAGGAATCTCTTTAGTTGTCTCTTCCTTAGAAAGATTTAAACAAAGTGCACAATGTCCTAAGTGTAGGGGAGTTTACTCCCACATGCTTAAAACATTGAGGACAATGTTTATATTAAGTGTAGGGGGGACTTCTATCGAAGTTAAGTGGCCTTTTCCTTGTATTTGTCCTCATTTTAACCGGAAAATCAATTTTTCGACATTTTTCAAAAATTTTGATCTATTTTGGCCTATTAGTCTTATCCTTTGTATAGTTATTTTCTTTCCTTATTAGAATAAATGCTTAATAAAGTGGTTTTAATTTTCAAAACAATGTGAATCTTTTGACTCAACCCGAGTTTACTTATCTAAGTTACTCTAGCTAGTATCCTTAACGTGTTTAGGTCAGGTTTTGCTAGGCTTTTATATAGGGAGCTATAAAACGCGAAAGTCTTAACTCTCACGGGTTAAGAACAAGAACTTTTCGAAAGTTCCTATAATTGATCCTAGAGAGTCATTTATCAAGGGAACTTTAAAATGCGATTTCTAAACTTGAAAAAGTCTAAGAGTTTGCAAGATCCTATAGGCGACTTGAAAACCCAAAACTTTGATTTAATAGGCTAAGCATCCACGAGTCTCATTACTTGAGATTTTAAACTATGAAGAACGAGAGATGATAGAGTCAATTATAAGTTTGGTATTCTTTCGGGAATTTTTGTGAGTTAATTTGAGCCTATTCTCCCATTGCTTGTTAATAAATTTATCTGCAATAAATAAGGTTGTACGATTTGAAAAGTTACTTAGCTTCTAGCCCAAGATCGTTTAAAAGTTGCTCGGTATGGATTAGAGTTCATAGCCAAGGCATAACTTATTGCAGCGGGATGCGAAGATTGGCGAGTCCAAAAAGGTCCTAACAAGACATGAGGGTTACATTTTGTTGCTAAAGATCCAAAGTGATGTGAAGAATCATTTATCGAAAATCAATATGAAGGATCAAGCCACACGACGAAAAGAAAAAACTCCCCAAAAGTCATGGAGAAGTGTATCTGAAAAGACCCTAGCAAGGTATGAGGATAAATAAAGCCAAGTCCACAAGGAGGCGGATCGTTGTATATCAAAGTCCAAAATAAAGATTGGAGAAAAATGAAGAAGTCGTGGTCCAGGTATGAATCTCTCAAAATTTCAAGTGAAGAAATTCTATTATGAAGAGAAGACCATTATTACATGAACGTCTCTCAAGATTTGAAGTATGAAGTCGCTGCCAAATATCGGTCCGAGAAAGGTCTCAAATCGCGAAGCGAGTTATGCCAAGATATGAACTTTATGAGGTCCCGAGAAGCAGTTTTAAAAGATTTTGTCCTTTAGCTAACTATTGATTAAATCGTTCACTTTATTTTCGGCCTAAATAACTATCGAAATAAGTCAAACAATGCATCCTCGTGATCATTCAAGACAACAATAAAATATAAGAGATACCCCTAGGAATAAGGGAGTCTAAGCGAGTAATTGGCCCACATGAGTTCGTGATAGTTTGCTAACTTATAATAACAATGATCTCGTTTTTAAGCTTGGTTTGGAGAAAGTGAAAACTTGAGGATGATGATCATTCATGAAATTTACAAAACCCAAGGTATGTTTTTGATTTCTTTACTTTTAATGTTTATAATTTTCTATCTCTTTAATAAAGGCCAACGTGGATTGATTAAGATGAAAAATGTAATCTTGCTTTGTAACTAATGCATTGCATGAGGACATTGCAATGGTCAAGTGTAGGGGATTTGATAGGTGTGTAAACACCCATCCTTTTTACCACTTAATTACAATAATAACCGAACCAAAACGTGTATTTTATGTCTTTTATGTCGGAATTATGCATGGTTTGTGTCTTTGTTGTGATTTAGGACGAAATTGAGAAAAGTGGAGAAAACACGGCATTTACGGGCTTTTATTGAAGAAAGAGATGAAAGACGAAGTCAAGAAGTCAAGAGTGCAAAAAGAACGGAATTCCAAGACCAATTATGAAGATTTATCGAAGAAAAAGTCGAAAGACGGAAGTTTACTAAAAGCCGAAGAACTCGAGTCTTATTTATTGAAGAATTAAAAGACAAGTTTAAAGAAATCCCGAGCCAAAAGTCATTAAAGTCCAAGATTAACAAAAGATTAAGAAGGGAAGGACTTAATGGTGCAATTAAGAAGAAAGGAAGGAGGGGAGGAAGCTTCCTCTAAACACCTTCCTAATCTCCTATAAATACCCCTCATTTTCATTTCATTAGTTTGGTTGGCTAGAGTTACACTAGTTCTTCCACCTTTTAATTACTTGTCATTTACTTTTCATGTCAAATTTAAATACATGTCTTGCACCTTAATTATCTTTTAATTCCAAGTAAGTTTTTAATTCGTGTTCTTTAAATTCGTGTTCTTTAATCTTTGCACCTTTCCTTTTATCAAATTTTTACAATCTTCTCATTCTCCTCTTCTTGTTTTCAATTTGATTTTGGTTCGGATTTCAAAGTGTTTTTGCTTAATCTTGTTGCTTATCACGTTTATTTTCTTATTCCGTTCTAAGTTTTCATACGGATTAGGCTATAAGATTGACAACCTTATTGGCTTATTTTGTATTTAGCTTATTTGATTTTAAAGTTTTCCTAAAAGTTTTACTTTTTAAATTTTATTTCACCAAGTTTCGTCTTTTAAATTTCGAAAAGGATTTATCTTTTTAGCTTATTGTTTCGTTTGTCTTCATTTCATTTAAGTTTTTGTTACTGCTTATTAGTTCTAGCTTATTTGGTTCTTGCGCTTATTACGAATTTTGCTACATCGGAAAGTAAGGGATTTGGCATTGCGATAGCTCGACTTCTCCATATTTCGTTTGTGACAGAATTGGATCTAGGGATTCCACATTGCGACGGGGTGCATTCTCCACTTTCCGATAGTGACAGTATTGGGACTTAGGTTTGCATTCCGATCAGGGATTGCGATAGAGTGAAATATCCCCTTATTCCGAACACGATTCCGATCGCACATTGCGATTGGGATTGCGACGGCTCTTAAGGCTTCACTAAAAAGAAGTGCTGCCCAATTTTCCTAAGCAACATTCCGATCTGGGGATTGCGATCTGAAGCTTTCCGATCTAAACAATATTCCGATCAAAGGTAAATTATTCCGATCAGGGTTGGTTCTACACATTCCGATCTGGGGTTGTTTGGTTATTCCGATCTGAAAAGGTGACATATTCCGATCTGGTGTTTTCAATCAACATTCCGACAGGTTGGGTTAGATATTCCGATGAGGTACATTCCGATCATAGTTTGATCGGAATATATTCCGATGGTAGGGGTGTTTTACTATTTTGTCTTGTTTAATTTTTAAGTTCTCATTTTAATACTTTGTCTAATTTTAATTTTCGTCACGCTTTAAAATCAAGTCATTTAATTATTTAATTAGTAAACTTTTAATATTGCACCATTTAATTTTAATTAGACTTAGATTTAAATTAACGCCTTTTACTTTAACGCTCATTTACATTTAAGTCTTTGCATTTTTAATTTAAAATCAACAAAAAATATTTTTTTCACCAGAAACAACTGAGTCGTACTTTAGACCGGAAATCAATTCGATTAGACCAACCACTAGAACGATAATTTTCTTACTAGGTAAAAGCCTTGTATTAAATGTGCGACTCACCGTAAATATCGTGAGGAATTACCTTATCAACAATCCCCATAAATATCACAACGATCATTTAATAACTAGATATTACTCAGTTAAAAATATCGTTGAACCAATCTTTTCGAATTGAAAAAGGAGTTTAATGTGCGACTCAGTCGTTCTTTGGTGAAACAAAAGTTGTGTCGTTGTAGTATATTAAAATGCACAGACTTAAATGTAAATGACTCTAAATAAACTGGCGTTAATGATAAAATGGCGTTTAAAATAAATCTAAGTCTAATAAAAATAAAGGGTGCAATATTAAAAACTTTGAAAAGTAAAATAATTAAATGACGGAAATTTAAAAGCGTGACGAGAATTTAAATGTGACAAAGAATTAAAATGATAACTTAAAAATTAAACAAGACAAAATATGAAAACCACCCTAATCGGAATATATTCCGATCAGACTCACCATCGGAATTTACACAAACCTCTCAATCGGAATGTTGATCGGAACCTTAGATCGGAATACCCTGTCACTTATTCAGATCGGAATATCCAAACAAACCCTTTGATCGGAATGAATACTACCTCTTGATCGGAATGTCACCTATCAGAATATGGTCCAGATCAGAATGTTGTTCAGATCGGGAATCTTCAGATCGCAATCCCCAGATCGGAATGTTGCTTAGAAAAATTGGGCAGCACTTCGACTAAGTAAACCTCAAGCGCCGTCGGAATGTGCGATCGCAATGTGCGATCGCAATCCAGATCGGAATGAGGGTTATGGTACTCTATCGCAATCCCGGATCGGAATGCAAACCTTTGTCCCAATACTGTCACTATCGGAAAATGGAGAATGCACCCCGTCGCAATGTGGAATCCCTAGATCCAATTCTGTCACAATCGGAATATGGAGAAGTCGAGCTATCGCAATGCCAAATCCCTTACTTTCCGATGGAGCACAATTCGTAATAAGCAAAAGAACCAAATAAGCTAGAACTATAAGTTGTAACAAAGACTTAAATGAAATGAAGACAAACGAAACAATAAGCTAAAAAGTTAAAACCTTTCAAAATTTAAAAGACAAAACTTAATGAAATGGATGTTAAAGTTAAAACTTTTAAGAAAACTTGGAAATCGATTAAGCCAAATACCAAATAAGCACATAAGATTGTCAAGCTTATGGCTAATTTCGTATGAAAACTTGAAAGGAAAAGAAAAGACAAAACCTTTAATCAAATAAGCAAATAGATTAAGCAAATGCTAGCTTAATCCGAAATTTAAACCGAACCAAAAGGAAGAAGAGTAGAATGAGATTGATGAAAAGAAACTTGATCAAATGTAAATAAAGATTAAAGCAACAAAATTAAAAACACTTACTTGGAATTAAATGGTAATTAAGGTGCGAGACATGTATTTAAATTTGACATGAAAAGTAAATGTGCATAAAAGTAAAGGTGGAAGAACTAGTGTCACTCTAGCCAACAAAAATGAAATGATAAACTTAATGATCTATATATAGGGGAGGATTAGGAAGCTTCCTCCCCTCCTTTATTTTCTGTTAATTGCATCATTAGGCCCTTCCTTCTTAATCTCTTTGTTAATTGCACCATTAGTCCTTAAGCCTTTAAATCTTCTTTAATCTTGGACTTTAATGACTTTTGGCTCGGGATTTCTTTGAACTCGTCTTTTAATTCTTCAATAAATAGACTTGAGTTCTTCGGCTTTAAGTAAACTTCCGTCTTTCGACTTTTTCTTCGATAAATCTTCAGAATTGGTCTTGGACTTCCGTTCTTTTTGCACTCTTGACTTCTCGACTTCATCTTTCATCTTTTTCTTCAACAAAAGCCCGTAAATGCCGTGTTTTCTCCACTTTTCACAATTTCGTCCTAAATCACAACAAAAACACAAACCACGCATAATTCCGACATAAAAGACATAAAATACACGTTTTGGCTCGGTTATTATTGTAATTAATTGGTAAAAAGGATGGGTGTTTACACACCAATCAAATCCCCTACACTTGACCATTGCAATGTCCTCATGCAATGCATTAGTTACAAAGCAAGATTTCATTTTTCATCATAATCAATCCACGTTGGCCTTTATTAAAGAGATAGAAAATTAAAAGCATTCAAAATAAAGAAATCAAAAAGCATACCTTGGGTTTTGTAAATGTCATGAATAATCATCATCCTCAAGTTTTCACTTTCTCCAAACCAAGCTTAAAAACATGAATAATCATCATCCTCATGTGGGCCAATTATTCACTTAGACTCCCTTATTCCTAGGTGTATATCTTATATTTTATTGTTGTCTTGAATGATCCAAAGGATGCATTGTTGACTTATTTCGATAGTTATTTAGTCCGAAAATAAAGTGAACGATTTAATCAATAGTTAGCTAAAGGACAAAATCTTTTAAAACTGCTTCTCGGGACCTCAAAGAGTTCATATCTTGGCATAACCCTCTTCGCGATTTGAGACCTTTCTCGGACCGATATTTGGCAGCGACTTCATACTTCAAACCTTGAGAGACGTTCATGAAATTATGGTCTTCTCTTCATATAGGAATTTCTTCACTTGAAGTTTTGAGAGATTCATACTTGGACTACGACTTCTTCATTTTTCTCCAATCATTATTTTGGACTTTGATATACAACGATCCGCCTCCTTTTTGGACTTGGCTTTATTTATCCTCATACCTTGTTAGGGCCTTTTTGGATGGACTTCTCCATGACTTTTGGGGAGTTTTTGCTTTTCGTCGTGTGTCTCGATCCTTCATATCGATTTTCGATAAATGATTCTTCACATCACTTTGGATCTTTAGCAACAAAATATAGCCCTCATGCCTTGTTAGGGCCTTTTCGGACTCGCCAATCTTCGCATCCCGCTTCAATAAGTTATGCCTTGGCTATGAACTCTAATCCATACCGACCAACTTTTAAACGATCTTGGGCTAGAAGCTAAGTAACTTTTCAAATCGTACAACCTTATTTATTGCAGATAAATTTATTAGCAAGCGATGCGAGAATAGGCTTATATTTAACTCACATAAATCCCCGAAAGAATACCGAACTTATAATTGGCTCTATCATCTCTCGTTCTCCACAGTTTAAAATCTCAAGGAATGAGACGTGGATGCTTAGCCTATTAAATCAAAGTTTTGGGTTTTCGAGTCGCCTATAGGATCTTGCAAACTCTTAGACTTTTTCAAGTTTAGAAATCGCAATTTAAAGTTCCCTTGATAAACGACTCTCTAGGATCAATTATAGGAACTTGCGAAAAGTTCTTGTTCTTAACCCGTGAGATTTAAGACTTTCGCGTTTTATAGCTCCTTGTATAAAAGCCTAGCAAAACTTGACTTAAACATGTTAAGGATACTAGCTAGAGTAACTTAGATAAGTAAACTCGGGTTGAGTCAAAAGATTCACAACGTTTGAAAATTAAAACCACTTTATTAAGCATTTATTCTAATAAGGAAAGGAAATAACTATACAAAAGTAAAAAACTAATAGGCCAAAATAGATCAAAAATTTTGAAAAATGTCGAAAAATTGATTTTCCGGTTAAAGACAAATACAAGGAAAAGGCCACTTAACTTCGATAGAAGTCCCCCTACACTTAACATAAACATTGTCCTCAATGTTTAAGCATGTGGGAGTAAACTCCCCTACACTTAGGACATTGTGCACTTTGTTTAAATCTTGCTAAGGAAAAGACAACTAAAGAGATTCCTATTTTAATATTGAGAAAATATAAAATAGTGAATCGAAAAGAGTTTAGGATAGAACCGGGAAGAAGTGGACACGGAATCACGGGTCGTCAAGAATCATCAAGAGTGGATCATGGAGCGCTCGAATCCCTGAGTAAGAGAGGAGAGGAGAGGAAATAGCAAACCAACGGGTCTCCCCTACACTTAGGATAAAGAAAGCAAAAAGATAGATACATGGGTTGCCTCCCAAGAAGCGCTTGATTTTTTTTAACCGAGTCGTGAGCCTGAGTCGACCTTGATCATCATAGGAAGAAGCATGAAACATATCCACCAGGATCAAAGACATAGTTTTCTTCCATCAAATAGCACAAGCTTAAGGCGAACAAGGCAAGCCAAAGAAGAGTAGGCAAGGTTCCCTTAAGCAGCGATGGAGCACGGTAGAAGAAAGGGTGAAGTGGTGCAAGCAGATTTCCATAAGTTCCAAAGATATTTCCTTTTATTTCATCAGGTGGATACTGAGATGGCTGCAAAATATCGATACCGGGGTCGAACACCTTTTCCTTTAGGGGAAAATAGCACTCAGGCTCAGCAGAATGGGAAGAAGATCCGCGAAGAAGCACAACCTCTTCCTCTGAAGGTGGACAAAGAGGTGTCAAATCATATGTGCTGCGGATATCGGCGTCGGCCGGTTTCTTCTCCTTTGAAAGAATTGTCTTCAAATCCAAAGTAGGATCAAGACGATAATCTTCAAAATCATAAGGAGGAGCATCACTCTCATGAGGGAAGTAAGTGTTGAGAAACGTAGAGAAGTCTTCCTCAAATGAGTAATCGTCCAAAGTAGGATCGAGTGATGGCGGAGGATCTTCATCATGTGAAGAATCGCTCGAAAGAGTATCGGCCTCATCAAAATCATCGTATGTGGGCATCTCGGGATACTCGGAAGTACAATCATCAAAATCATCCGAATCTGAGCTAGACTCATCATCATAAGCATCAAAGACCGGTGGAGAATCATAAATGGGAGAAGGTTCCAAATTGGAGAGAGAATCATCCCCATCATCATGAAAAAGTGGATTATCATTGCAAGACTCGAATAGAGGATTGTTGTAGACAACAAAGTCATCAAGCACATTAATCATATTCACTGATTCTCGTCCATAGGATTTGCTTGTAAGCTTCCCCATTTGAAAACTTGTGAATCATTCCCGACTCGTAAGATTAACTCACCTTCGGCCACATCCACTAAATCTCGTCCGGTTCTCAAGAATGGCCGACCAAGTATTAAAGGAATACGAGGGTCCATTTCATAATCAACGACGACAAAATCGACCGGGAAAGTAAATGTGCCAACTTTGATGAATACGTCTTCGGCTATACCAACGCGGTAAGCGAGTGTGCGATTTGCAAGTTCAAGAGTCGTCTTTGTTGGAGTAAGGTCGGGCAATGATAGTGTTTTCCAAACACTCAATGGCATCAAATTAATACTGGCCCCGAGATCAGCAAGGGCAGTAAATTCTTCAGTTTTGTTGAAAACGCAAGGCAACACAAAACGACCGGGATCTCCAAGGTTTTCCGGAAGTTCTTTAAGAATAACTGCAGAGCAGTTTTCATTTAAGCGTGTGTTGGCGAGCTCAATCAACTTTTCCTTCTTGTTAAGTAATTCCTTAAATGCTTTAACAAATTTCAGCATGTGGACAAGTGCTTCGAGAAAGCTAATGTTGAAGTTCATTTGAGAGATCATCTTCACATAGCGCGACACTTCAGAGTCATCATTGGTTAGCATTTTGGTCTTGCCTAAACGAGAGGGATAAGGGGTATTGGGTTTGGGTGGTGAAGGTGAAGGCGTAGCAGGTAAAGGTTGAGATGTTGAAGGGTCCTTCTTAGAGACATCATCATGGTGAGGCGGAGACGGTAATGGTGCACTAATACTAGGTGTAGGAGGAGTAGGGATAAATGGTGGTGGAGGAGATGTAGATGATGGGGGCGGGATAGGTGGATCGACAATGGTAATTCCACTACGAGTAGTAATAGCACTCATATTTTCTCGCGGATTGGTGACGGTGTTTGAAGGTAGAGAGCTCGAAGAAGAAGGTTGAGCGGCGGGCAAGAAACTAGCAAGCATATTCTTTAAATAATTTGTTTGATTGGTGAAGGAGGATTGGATATTATCTCGAAGCTCGGATCTTATCTCATTTCCTTGCTTGGTAATATCTCCTTTAAGATTGATAATTTGACTCTGCAGATTCTTGATTTGCTCACCTTGGGTTCTCATGATGGCTTCAACATCGGGGTTAATGGGTGGGGCTTGTTGAGCGGGTTTTGGTTTTGAGGAGAACAACCAGGTGAAAGGTAATTGTTGGACCGGTAACTCAGCAAGTTTCTATCCCCTTGAGGTCGAGCTTGGTAATTTTTCGGTGAATAATTACCATAAGCTGCATACACATTTTCCGGATTTCCTTGTGTAGAAGGACAATCAGTGTATGAGTGAGGACAGCCGCATGTTTCACAAGGATTAGAAACCGCTTTAACTTGTTGTTATTGTTGGTTTGAAGCGAGAAGCGTGATACTTTTGCTCATTTCAGTTATCATGCGGGTGAGTTCGGTCATATCAGGGTTTGCTAAAGTGGAAGAGACATGGACTCTCGGGTTGTTCCTTGAAGAAGCAGAGGAATCCCAGTTTTTGTGGTGAGTAGTCATGTTCTCAATTAGCTCTCTACACTCCTCGGGTCTCCTTTTCATAAATGTGCCACCGGCGGCTGCATTAATCGTATCACGATCTCGAAAAGTCAAACCGTTGTAGAAAGTATCTATTAAGGTCACAGGGAGCATGTTGTGGTTTGGACAACGATCAATCAAGACATTATATCTTTCCCAAGCATAAAAAATAGATTCATCGGGATCTTGCATGAAACCGTTGATTTGACTTCGAAGGCTCGTGACCATGGATGGTGGAAAGTAGCGCGACAAAAAGCGTTGAGTCATGTCATCCCAAGTGTGAATAGAATTCTTCGGGAGACGATCAAATCATTTCTCGGCATGATGTGATAAAGTATGTGGGAAGAGTTGTAGGCGAAGAACATCCATTGTGGCACCAGGCAACTTCATGCTTTGGGTGATTGTAATGAACTTGTCGAGGTGTTTGTTGGCATCATCATCAGGCAATCCATGGAATGGATTTGTTTGCACTTGCTGAATCATGTGGTGCTTCAACGAAAACTCAGGAACGTTGATTTGCATCGGCGCAATCGGTCCTCCTCGTCCAAACATGGTAGGTTGACAAAGCTCCTCCATTGTCCGAAGATCGGGCTGTGGAAGAACATTGTTGTTATTGTTGAGGTGCGGTGGATTATTGTTGTTAACACCTGACATAGCTAAATCTTCTTGAGTCTCGGGCTCTTGATAATTAGAAGATCTAGTACGCATACACCTGAAAATGCAAAAAAAAAAGAAACCAAACACAAAAACAATATATATACACAATAAGAATAAAATCTTTTTGGATTTTTGAGTTTTTTTTGAATTTTTATGGATTTTTATCAATTTTAATTTTTATGATTTTTTTGAATTTTTTAAGCAAGAAAATAACGCTCACAAGTGAACGGATCCCAAAAAGCAACGCGTCTCTCACAGAAAACCGTTAATCTTTACGAAAAGAGCCGACAGCGGCGCCATTTAATAACTAGATTTTACTCAGTTAAAAATATCGTTGAACCAATCTTTTCGAATTGAAAAAGGAGTTTAATGTGCGACTCAGTCGTTCTTTGGTGAAACAAAAGTTGTGTCGTTGTAGTATATTAAAAATGCACAGACTTAAATGTAAATGACTCTAAATAAACTGGCGTTAATGATAAAATGGCGTTTAAAATAAATCTAAGTCTAATAAAAATAAAGGGTGCCATATTAAAAACTTTGAAAAGTAAAATAATTAAATGACGGAAATTTAAAAGCGTGACGAGAATTTAAATGTGACAAAGAATTAAAATGATAACTTAAAAATTAAACAAGACAAAATATGAAAACCACCCTAATCGGAATATATTCCGATCAGACTCACCATCGGAATTTACACAAACCTCTCAGTCGGAATGTTGATCGGAACCTTAGATCGGAATACCCTGTCACTTATTCAGATCGGAATATCCAAACAAACCCTTTGATCGGAATGGAATACTACCTCTTGATCGGAATGTCACCTATCGGAATATGGTCCAGATCGGAATGTTGTTCAGATCGGGAAGCTTCAGATCGCAATCCCCAGATCGGAATGTTGCTTAGAAAAATTGGGCAGCACTTCGACTAAGTAAACCTCAAGAGCCGTCGGAATGTGCGATCACAATGTGCGATCGCAATCCAGATCGGAATGAGGGTTATGGTACTCTATCGCAATCCCGGATCGGAATGCAAACCTTTGTCCCAATACTGTCACTATCGGAAAATGGAGAATGCACCCCGTCGCAATGTGGAATCCCTAGATACAATTCGGTCACAATCGGAATATGGAGAAGTCGAGCTATCGCAATGCCAAATCCCTTACTTTTCGATGGAGCACAATTCGTAATAAGCAAAAGAACCAAATAAGCTAGAACTATAAGCAGTAACAAAGACTTAAATGAAATGAAGACAAACGAAACAATAAGCTAAAAAGTTAAAACCTTTCAAAATTTAAAAGACGAAACTTAATGAAATGGATGTTAAAGTTAAAACTTTTAAGAAAACTTGGAAATCGATTAAGCCAAATACCAAATAAGCACATAAGATTGTCAAGCTTATGGCTAATTTCGTATGAAAACTTGAAAGGAAAAGGAAAGACAAAACCTTTAATCAAATAAGCAAATAGATTAAGCAAATGCTAGCTTAATCCGAAATTTAAATCGAACCAAAAGGAAGAATAGTAGAATGAGATTGATGAAAAGAAACATGATCAAATGTAAATAAAGATTAAAGTAACAAAATTAAAAACACTTACTTGGAATTAAATGGTAATTAAGGTGCGAGACATGTATTTAAATTTGACATGAAAAGTAAATGTGCATAAAAGTAAAGGTGGAAGAACTAGTGTCATTCTAGCCAACAAAAATGAAATGATAAACTTAATGATCTATATATTAGGGAGGATTAGGAAGCTTCCTCCCCTCCTTCATTTTCTCTTAATTGCATCATTAGGCCCTTCCTTCTTAATCTCTTTGTTAATTGCACCATTAGTCCTTAAGCCTTTAAATCTTCTTTAATCTTGGACTTTAATGACTTTTGGCTCGGGATTTCTTTGAACTCGTCTTTTAATTCTTCAATAAATAGACTTGAGTTCTTCGACTTTAAGTAAACTTCCGTCTTTCGACTTTTTCTTCGATAAATCTTCAGAATTGGTCTTGGACTTCCGTTCTTTTTGCACTCTTGACTTCTCGACTTCATCTTTCATCTTTTTCTTCAACAAAAGCCCGTAAATGCCGTGTTTTCTCCACTTTTCACAATTTCGTCCTAAATCACAACAAAAACACAAACCACGCATAATTCCGACATAAAAGACATAAAATACACGTTTTGGCTCGGTTATTATTGTAATTAAGTGGTAAAAAAGATGGGTGTTTACACACCTATCACTCTTTCTGCTCAGGAGCAATCATTATCTATTTTCTTTGATCTCGCCACTGTCCGGCATGATGGGGTTACTAGGGAGATGGCTTATCTTTGAGGGGTCTTCGATAGACTCCGGAACCAGCTACTATCAGTACTCCGTACGCTTAAGGAGACCCGAACGACAGTTCAGACTTTATGGAACACCAGGAGGAATTCTGCAGCTCCATCAGCACCATCAGCACCGGCCTCATCTAGTGGACCACCTAGGCATGATTAGTATAGACGTACTAGACTTCTTGTACGTCATGATAAGGTTACGGGTTGCATCTCGGCTATCATGACATAGGGCCTTTGTACTTTTATTTCTTTTCAGCTTTTGGTGATGTAATCGTGTACTTTATCTTTTCTTTTCTTTTGGACGTGTAACTTTGGGATGTAATGTTTTAAAGACTGTGTGTATCATTACCTTGGACAAGGCCCGACCGGCCTATGACTTAGATTTTGTTATGCTAGATGAATGTTAAATTTGTTATGGAAATAACATGTAATCACTTTCTTTATTATATTTGCTGTGCAATGTATTATATTATGAGATCTTGACAAGTTATCCAAATTTGTTATGAAATCGGTGCATGAATTTTTCCCGTGCAAATAATATAAAAACTATACTAACGTTTGAAGTAATAATCTCATTTTATGTATGATTATAGACAAATGGTGATTACGAGATCAAATCCCAATAATGCAACTGCTTCCAACACCGCTAATACCGAAGTTCCTGAAGCTACTCATAATGTTACCGCTGCTCAACTCAGGGACATGATTTGTGAAGGCATTACGGCAACTATGGCAGCTAGAGAAGATAATGTGAACGATGATCAAAACCAAAACATGCGCAGAAACAACGTCAACAGGGGTTGTTCTTAACCCGACTTCTTGAAATGCAAACCCTCATACTACCAAGGAAAAGAAGGAGTTGTTGAATTGATGCAATGGTTTGAAATACTAGAGACAGTTTTCCGCATCAGCGGTTGTGCTGACGAGAACAGAGTTAAGTTTGCCACATGCACACTACTTGAGAGCGCCCTCACCTGGTGGAACTCTGTGGTCGCCACCCTTGGACATGACACTGCCTATACTCTCACTTGAGCCAACCTCAAGGAGAGAATGAGTGAGAAATACTGTCCCAGAGGAGAAATGAAGAAGTTGGAAATCGAACCGTAGGATCTAAAGTGTAAGAACAATGATATCCTTTGGTACAACCAAAGATTTCAAGAGTTAAGCTTGATGTGCACCAGAATGTTCCCTCTAAGGAGTGACAAGATTGAGAAGTATGTTAGCGGACTCCCTGACAACATCCATGACAGTGTGCTAGCTTCACGACCCACTACCGTTAAAGGTGCTATGGAATTTGCGACTGAGCTGATCAACAAGCGAGCCCGCAATCTGTCTGAGAGGCAAACGGACAACAAGAGAAAATCCGATGAAATCTCCCGTAGCCAACACCAGCAGCCTTCCAAAAAGCAAAATGTTCGGCAAGCTGATGACACTACTCCCACAACCCGCACCAAGAACTACTCAGGAACCAAGCCTAAGTGTTCAAAGTGAAACTACCATCATGTTGCTGGAGGACAATGCCAAGGATTCTACAAGTGCGGCCAACAAGTCCATTTTGCTCGTGAATGTCAAGCCAATGTTGCTACCCTGGGTCGACCCAATACCAATCCCGAAAACAGCAACAAGGGCAATTCCAACGCACGTGGGAGTGGAAGTGGGCAGCAGGGAAACCGAAACCCCACAGGAGGAAGCAGTAGTGGACCAAAGAAAGTTGTGGTATGTTACCAGTGTGGAACCCCTGGGCATGTGAGACCTGACTGTCCTAAGTTGGCCAACCAGAAGAAGGACAACAAGGGAACTTCTTCGCAAGTGTACATGGCCGGCAATGCCCCAGCTATTCCAGACTCCAACATCGCCCCTGGTACGTTTTTACTAAATCAACGTTATGCATCTGTCTTGTTTGACACATGGGCAGACCAAAGCATTATATTTACTAAATATAGTGAGGTATTGAAAATCACTCCATTAGTTCTAGACCCTTATTATGCTATAGAATTTGCGCCAGAAATGTTGTGACGGTTAACACCATCATTCGAGGTTGTTCCTTAAAACTTTCGAATCACCCGTTTTACATCAATCAGATCCTAGTAAGTCTTGATTGCTTTGATGTCATCATTAGCATGAATTGACTAGCAAGTATCATGCAGTTATCCTATATGATCAAAAATTGGTTCGTGTACCTTGGGGAGATGAAACCTTGATTATAATAGTGGACCATAACCCCTATATAGTCAACACTAGATTTAATGTCATTTCTAGCACCAACAAGCCAGGGAGTACTTGGTCCAGGGATGCCCCATTTCCCTAACCTGTTTCTCCCACCCTAAACCTGAAAGAAACATCCAACTCATAATGGGTGTATTTTGTAGGGTTATATCCACCACTTAGGCAACCCTAAACCTGAAAGACACATCCAACTCACAATGGGTGTATTTTGTAGGGTTATATCCGCCACTTAGGCAACCCTAAACCTGAAAAACACATCCAACTCACAATGGGTGTATTTTGTAGGGCTATGTTCGACATCCCTCGTAAAGATATGTTGAATGTCCCATGTTTTTGGACATTCATTTTTCCTCTTCAGGTCCAATTAGTTCGACAATACCATCATCCACCAGACTCTAGGAGGTGTAATTCCCTCTCTTTAGAAGTCAAAATTTGTGCAAATTTTGAACTGGTAATAGTGGATGCATGACCCTTTTGTAGCATCCCGCAAGGCGCGCACTTCTTTATTCTTGGTATCTTCTTTTATCTTCACCATTTGAGGTACTTATTTTCTGAGCCCCTCTCGCTCAACCCCGCGGCAAACAAAGCAGATTCTTTGCAAACTTCTTAACCAATCGCCATCAACAATAATTATAACCTCTCTGTTGGGTAGAAACTTTAATACTATTAACTAATGTTTGTATCCTACAAGCTTGAGGTATAATTGTAAGTCTTTTCATAAATTTGTTGACATAGGTGGGGTTATAGTTAAAATATTTTATTTTACCTTCAACCCCAATTTTCGTCATCAGGTGTGGAGATATAACCTATATCTCACCCGTAAAAAAAGTTGCGGATAAAATATATCCCCAGCTTCCCCAGCATATAAAGCATGCTGGCGTGTCCTCCTTATATAAGAAACCATTTGCAGTTGATTTGCCCTCCTAAACAAATCCACAACACCATTGGTCCTCTCCCAGATCCTGGAAGGGTATAGCTGCGACCCCCGTTGAGAAGCCCGCGTCTATCCATCCAAGCAGCAGTCTCCTTTACTACTCAATCGGATGAATAGTGTATCTGGATAAAGATCTCTTTGCATTTCCTACTATCCATCCATAGCATCAGTCTCCTTTACTGCTCAATCGTATGAATAGTACATCCGGATAAAGATCTCTTTGCATTTCCTGCTATCCATCCATAGCAGCAGTCTCCTTTACTGCTCAATCGGATGTATAGTGCGATCCGAATAAAGACCTCTTTGCATTTCCTGCTATCCATCCATAGAAGCAGTCTCCTTTACCGCTCAATCGGATGTATAGTGCGATCGGGATAAAGATCTCTTTGCATTTTCTGCTATCCATCCATAGCAGCAGTCTCCTTTACTGCTCAATCGGATGTATAGTGCGATCCGGATAAAGACCTTTTTGAATTTTCTGCTATCCATCCATAGTAGCAGTCTCCTTTACTGCTCAATCAGATGTATAGTGCGATCCGGATAAAGATCTCTTTGCATTTCCTGCTATCCATCCATAGCAGCAGTCTCCTTTACTGCTCAATCGGGTGTATAGTGAGATCCGGATAAAGACCTCTTTGCATTTCCTGCTATCCATCCATAGCAGCAGTCTCCTTTACTGCTCAATCGGATGTATAGTACGATCCAAATAAAGACCTCTTTGCATTTCCTGCTATCCATCAATAGCAGCAGTCTCCTTTACTGCTCAATCGGATGTATAGTGCGATCCGGATAAAGATATCTTTGCATTTCCTGCTATCCATCCATAGCAGCAGTCTCCTTTACAGCTCAATCGGATGTATAGTGCGATCCGAATAAAGACCTCTTTGCATTTCCTGCTATACATCCATAGCAGCAGTCTCCTTTATTGCTCAATCGGATGTATAGTGCGATTCAGATAAAGATCTATTTGCATTGCTTCCTATCCATCCATAGCAGCGGTCTCTTTTACTGCTCGATCGGATGAATAGTGCAACCCGGATAAAGATCTCTTTGCGTTCTCTTCTGTCCACCCGTAATAACAGAAGCCTTCATTATTGTCCAATCGGACGTATAAGGGTAACCTAGGTGTAGACCACTTCGCGTTCATGCCGCCATCCGTACCTGAGAGAGAGAGTCTGAAATGAATCATATATTTAGAACATCTTTCACTTAAAAGATAACTATGTTTTTAGTAGCTTTGAGGATAAATCTAAAATAACAGGGTGGTGCTGTAAAATCCATGATTTTACCATGATTTTATGTAATGAAGTTTCATCCATTAATCCTAGAACACATACTCATGTGTTATGTTCCTATAAGTTGTGTGTGAACTTGTCTATTATCTACTTATACCTTAACATTCATATTGGTTGTAAATAAGTTACATAGCTTAAACCTTGTACTTGAAACTAGGGATAACAAGTAATAAAATGTATAATCAATATTTGAAATATACAACACTTAACAAAAATTTGGAAATATACTACATTTGGTATTGTAGCCGTGTATATGTGTGTATGTAGACTAGGAGTTTACTTAATTCTTGGACTAGCCCAAGAATAGATGCCATTTGTGTGCAAGCCCAACATAAGCCCAAGCCAAAGGCCCATTTCTCCTTTTGGCTAGCTAGACAGGAAACATAGACTTGTGTGGAACGAGAAGAGTTGTCTTGGAAAGGAAAGGGAGGACACTTGGCACAATATGTCTTACCAAGGTGATTCATACCTTTTGTCATTCCCTTCCTCTCTCTCTTCTTTAAGCCGAAACACACACATTCTCATTTCAAATGCATCCAATCTCACTCTCCTTGTTTCTCTCTAAAATAATTCGGCATTAAGCCACAAAACTCCAAAGTTGTTCATTAAATCAACTAAATCTTTGTCCTATTTTGATTGCAAATCATTTGGTAGCATCATTTCTTTTGGAATCACTATAAACAAGCCCTACCCGAATATTTAAGGCCACGGCTTGGTTTGTATTAGGGTTTTCTTCATCAACTAGATTAGATCTCTAATCTCCTTGTTCATCTAGATCATCTTTGGTACCTTTAAGCAAGAAAGGTATACACCTCATGCTCATTCATTTCTTCATGCATGCATCATCATACATCTATAAACACAAGTAAATAACATGTTAAAAATTAAGATTTGATAAAGCCATGACCATTATAGGTCACGACATATTTATGAAAATAATATTCATGATTAAAAATCTTTTAATAAGAAACCTATGGCTTGTATTCTATGTTTTAAACTTGATTAAAAATCATATGAACCATTTTACGAGTTTAAAATGTTGCATTGGTTACAAATCTTACTTTTGGGATATTGGTTAACTAATAGTCATAGATCTCATGAGTAAACATGTGTAACTCAAAAACCATGAAAACCATGACCTAGAAGGTCACGGCATATTAAGTGGCTTAACTAGGAGTTATGTACCAAGTTTTAATAATGGGAAATGTATTATTACATGTGAAATGGAATACTAAAAATCACAAAATATAACTTATGTTTATATATGTAGCCGTGGGTTACATATGACCTAAAATGGGTTAGATGTACATGCATGCTTATATAAACCATAGATCTAATGATAGAGTTAACTTGAGCATAATAAACATAAAACAAGCTTATAAAATCATATGGGGACCTTGGGAGAAGACAATATAGCCGTGGGCTATATGTAATTTTCTTGGAATAATAGTAACCTTGGGAACATGCATGTAACTTAGATAATCATGATGTATTTTTGTAAATATTTACAAGACATAAAATTAGCTAAAGTGTTCATCTTGGAAATACCAAGATTTAGAAATATAGTCGTGGGCTCTATATGAGTGTACACGGATCTATGATTGATTTTTAGGTCTATACATAGTTTAAATCTCATTTTGGACTTGTGACTTGTTTTCTTGACTTGTACATAGCTAGATCTTAATTTGGACACTTATAATTACATGCAACCTTATAATAAGACTTGACTCATTTTAATAAGCTATAACTAATTATAGCCGTGAGTTATAAACTCATAATAGGGCTTATGACTTGCATGCAACCTTGTAACACACCTAGATCTAATTTGGAACATCACATAAAACAAACAATAAGTTTTATTCTTCTATTTAGATTTAAAACTAAATATGAATAAGCTCATAATAAACTTATAAGAATATCTTAAGTTAATACTTACATAAAATATAAAGTAATGTAAATGGGCTATATAAGCCCATGCAATGTTAATCCAAGACTTAATGGACCCAATAAGCCCATTAGATAAATCTTAGTATCTTAATGGACTTAAGATTACACTTAGGCCCATTTAACTAATTAAAGGGCTTAGAAATGTATTTAAGCCCAATAAATGATTTAAAGGCCCATTTAAATAAATTAGTGGACTTGAGATATATTTAGGCCCATTAGATGTTTAGCCCATTTAATGAGCCCATATAATGTTTGAATGTTAAAATAAAAGTTTTTTTTATAAAACATTTTTGGATTAAAATGACAATTTATGAAACTTAAGGACTAAAACCGTAACTTATGAAACTTGTTTTGATAAACTAGTAAATAGAAGGACTGACAATGAAAATATCCGAAAGTGTACGGTTTAATAAATACCATCTGTGGCAAATTAAACCCTAGGGACCATTTTGGGAAGTTTCTAAAAGTTATTTTGTCATCTTATAACCCTAAGGACCATTCTTGTAATTAGCCGAAACTTAAAGAAGCCCTAGGGGCTGTTTTTTTCATTTTAGTAAAGTTACAAAACCTAGATATAACTAGGGGGACCAAATCTGCCATAAGCCGAAACATTAACAAGCCCTAGGTACCAAATGTGTAAAATCCGAAAGTTATACTTGTTTAAAATATGGAGGGACTAGTTTTGCCATGTTCTTAAACATTAACAAGCCCTAACCCTAAAATCTATTTTAATTATAATAAAACATAATTAAACACCTAGACCATAAGGATTAATATATAAATTCTTAAGTTTGTAATTAATAAATTATTTTATAAATATTAAATAGTTTATGGAAACTTTAAAGTTAAATAAAATATTATATTTTATTTTTCAAAATAAAATATTGATATTTGCTTTAGGGAATAAATTGTATAAACAATTATGAATATGTATTATTAATGCATGAACTCATATACTTTTAGAAAATAAAATTTATATGAACGTTGAATAAATTGAATACTAATATTTAAAGTAGAACGCTTTATGTTTACTTAAAATATGAAACTTAATAAGTAAGTTTAAATGAATGATTATAATACATGAACTATGAACGTAAAATAATATTAAGTAGAACTTTTATGTTTACTTAATAATGAAACTTAATAGTAAATGAGCGATTATAATACATGGACGGAGAACGTAAACTAATATTTTAAGTAGGACATTTTATGACTACTTAAATAAGAAACTTAATTGTAAGTTGAATGATTATTATTAATACATGTAGGCCAACTGATATTAAAAGTTAAACATTTTATGTTTACTTAGAAATGAAACTTATATAGATAAGTTTAAATGAATATTTTTGATACTTGAACTACGGTTATTTAGATAATTACCGTAGCATAAACGAACTGACTACAATTTGTATAAGCATACATATATGTTCTTTGTACTATCTATTAAGACTGTACTATTTGATTAGGCATAACTTTTGGCGTGAGCTTTATTTGGATATTCGTATTAAACAGCTAGTGCCTACTCCCAGGTGAGTTTACAGCCCCATATAAACTTTTGATAAAACTTTTCCTCTATGGGGGAGAAAACATGCAAACACTTAATGGACATAACAGAATTGTATAAACTTAACTATGATTGACTATTATTGGAACTGTTAAATTCTTTTAAATCGTCCGAATGTTATAAATAGATGCATTATGGATTGACCATCCCCATCTGGGTGAGTCATGATCACTGTGCCTTGGCCGGGACAACAGATGTATACCATGTTGGAACTGGGTTGGGTGTCTTTTTGTATGACACTACGTCCTTATCTGTTGAGGACTATGGAAGGTTAAGCTTCAGCTTCTAATAATAAACAAATATAATCTAAATTTTAGTAAGATTGCTTGGTGCATTGTTACTTCTATAATTATTGTATGTCCAAACTAATAAATGTTAAACCTGTAAATTCACCAACTGTATGTTGACCCTCTAACATGTTTTTCACAGGAAAATGAAGTTAGTACGTGATGTGTGCATGGTCTCCAGCATCTTAGTAATCTGCATCGTAGGACTCGTCAGGGGTTCTATTTGGGAAACATAAACAATCATCTTTTACCATGTTGAAGATAATTTCTATAAATTTGTTTAATAATCATGTAATCTGATTTGAATAACTCTTTATCTTATGCTCTATTGGCTATGTGCTATCGATCCACCCTAGTGACATCTCCATGGATATTTACGCATATTTTGACCCTACCCGAGGTGTCACAAAATAGTCTAATTAGAGTTTTAGACCACCTCAGAACTTGATTCAACTTGAAAAAGACTCTAAATGACTTAATTATGTCAAATCAATCAAGAAAAACCCAATAAGCAAAGCCAAATAAGCAGAATAAGCCAATAAGCCCTTATGTAAAAGTCAAATAAGTTGGTTCTCTAGTCAAACCCTAAAGTCAAAGTCTCAAATGCTCCAGAATGAACAAATGGATCAAATGAGGAAGACTGATTACCAAATTAAAGTTGTTGCACGTTTTAATAAGCTAGAATAGCTTATTGTTAAGCTGAATCAATAATAACACTAGCAGTGGAAACAAGCAGTGGGAAAGGAGTTCCCACTGCTGATTATGCAGACTTGTTTTTGGCTTGATTTCAAGCCTTTCTTGTTGGTTTTAAATGGAACAAAGGGCATCCCAATAAGCTTTGGCTTATTGGGGGTCAATATAAAGAAGAAAAACACCAAGTTTTTTTTAACGGTAGTTTGGTGCAACGGAGTATCTTACGTGCCATCGAGGCACCAAGTCTCTCAACCTGAGTTCGAATCATCTCACGAAGAGAATATCAACCCCCATTCTAGCCATCCAGTTTCCCATTAAGGGGCTTCGAGGCATTGCGATGGGATTCAAACCCGGCTGCCAATTCTGTGAAAATCCCCCACATAGGGAATGACAGGAGTTGAACCCCTGACCTCCCCCACATGGAGACTATAACCAAATGCATCCATCCAACTGAGCTAGACTTCATTTGTAAAAACAGTTACTGATATGATATGAAGGTCTGATGAGATTTTGTTGATCTATTTGGCCAATATGTGAATTTCAAACCACCAGATCTAGCTCAAATGACTACCAAAGCACAATCTAACAATCAACAATCCTAAATGAACACAACATCTAACAGATTCCATGATCTAATAACATCAAACACTAAAACAGCCTAGTTATACCTTGCTGAATGTTTTGACCATTTTTATCACTTGAAAACTTGTTTAAACCTCAATACTAAAAATAAAAGCTTGAAAATGCCTTAAACCAACATGTAAGGTAAATCTAGGCTGATATATGCCCAAGGATGTGTCACTCAACCCTTGACACACCCAATTCTAAACACCCTTTTATGACAGATTTCAAACTTTTTTCAAAGGAAATGTTTACTAACCACCACAAAACAGGATCAAATCAACTAATAACCACAAGTAACAAACAAATAACAAGATTCAACCACTAGAACACTGATTCATAAACCACAACTCAGATTCAATCACATAGCTTGAAATATTCAGAAAAGTAAAAGAGTTTAGAGATTTTCACCTCCAAAACATACATCCATGCTTTGGATTGTGTGAGCTCAAGTGTTATCAGAACAACCACTAGCTTCCACCTTTTGTACCTGCTAAGATCAACAAACACAAAGGTGAACCAAATACAATAACTACTGATTTTTGAAAACAAGGATTTTATAACACAAAATCCTTTCTCAAAAAATCAGTCAAACAAGTAAGATGGAACTCAGAATTCAGCTTAAAAAAGACACCAACTTTTAACCATAAAAAGGAACTATGAATTTCTTAAAAAACTACCAACTTTTATTAATAAAAAAGGGATTACAAATTTTTAGCCAAATTCTGGAACAAAGGGATCACCACATGTTGGGTCTCCTTTTATAGACTAGGATAGATGATTCTAGAATGAGAAATACATGAAACCCTAAGCTATGAAATCTCAGAATTGCCCTTGAGTCTTCTAGACGAATTTAGTGTTGTGAGCTGTCCCAAATGATCTAAACCCTTTATCTTGAGCGTAGGCAGCAAGCAGTTGATGTGAGCCTTTGATTTGGACACTTAGGATTACTTGGGGAGTAAGTCGTCACATGATTGGTGCAGGGGAGGCTAGGGTGGGGTCCATGGGTGATGGGGTGTGAGATGTTAAGCGTGGGATGGGTGCGTGTGATGGTGAATCACACGTCGGAAGTGCCAATTGGGTTTTACCCTTTGGTTTAAGTGGGGTAAATTCTGGGGGTGAAGAAGGGTGAACAGTGGTAACTTTGATCCGAAATTATGGGAGAAAAGGTGTTTGGCGCGTGTTTGTGGGTTTAAATGTTTCGGTGCACAACTTTGCCCCTTGTACTTTGGTGAAATGTGTATAAGAAGAAATCCAGCCCAAATAAACGTATTCCTTTGTATTTAAACTTTCAGTTTTCATACATTGGCCACAAATAGTTTTGAAAACGGGTTTTAGGGCTTTTATAACTTTGGTATAATTACAACATTAGTCCTTTTGATCTTTTATCCATTTTAAAAGGACTAGATGTGTAATATTCTTGATCTTGAAGGTCTTCTTTGTAAGTTTGACTTTGAGGAGGACCTTTGGTGATAATTTAGAATTCTTAAGGGACTTATCTTGCCAAATCTTCAAAGTTGAGGGACTTTTTTGTCATTTTGACAAACTTAAGGGAACAAACTTGTAATTATGAATATACAAGGGTATTAAGTGTCATTTCTTCATAAATGAGGGATCATTCTTGTACATCTTCAAGTCTTCAAGGGTTTTTCTTTGAGAAAATCATAACTAGGGCCCGGTTCATTGTGTGGCTTCGTTTCTCGTGTTCGTTTTTCCTTGTTTCTTGTGATCTTTTGTCTTTTTCACGATATCCATACCTAAATTACACAAGTAAATAAACATAAGCATATATATGGTATTTTGATGACGTTTTATGCATTTAAAGCCCGAAAAGAACGATGAGATCACGTATAAATGCCATCTCATCACTCCCCCATACTAAACTATTTCCGTGCCCTCACGCAATGCTAGAATAAAGTATCTAAACATCTCCAAAATTCAATTTTATTAACCTTTATTGAAATGTAAAACTTGCTACAATACTACGAAGATAGGTTAAAGACATAATGTATGATTTTCATCACGAAACTGACTTTTAGGGTCAATGAATATAAACAAGTGAATGTCTCATAGAGAAAAGTTCGTCATCCTTGATTGTCATACATTCCATGCTAAGTGCAAAAAAGAGATCATTGTTGGTACAAGTCACAATGCTAACACTACTCATACGTCCAAATTGTGTAATACTTTTTCTCCCCGCAATCCTAGTTATTAAGAAAAGAAAAGGTTTCTAGAATTTTTTTAACTATTTGTCATGGATCACAAGTGATTCATATTGACTTATTTGAATATTTATTAGTCCGAAAATAAAGTAGCACGATTTAATCGATAGTTAGATAAAGGACAAAATCTTTTAAAACGGCTTCTCGTGTATCTCCTTAAATTCATATAACTCGTTTCACGATTTGTGACCTTTCTCGGACCGATATTTGGCATGTACTTCATTATTCAGATCTTCGGAAGACGTTCTTGAAATTATAGTCTTCTCTTTATATTTTGGAATTTCTTCACTTGACGTTTTTGAGAGATTCTTCATACTTGGACCACGACTTCATCATTTTTGTTCAATCCTTATTTTGGATTTTGATATACAACGATCCGCCTCCTTTTAGGACTTGGATATATTTATCCTCATACCTTGTTAGGGTCTTTTTGGATAGACTTTCTCCATGATCTTTAGGGGAGTAATTGCTTTTCGTCGTGTGTCTCGAACCTTCATATTGATTTTATAATAATGATTCTTCACATCAACTTGGATCTTTAGCAACAAAATAGAGCTCGTCATGCCTTGTTAGGGCCTTTTTGGATCTTCACCAATCTTCGCGTCCCGCTTCAATAAATTATGCCTTGGCTATGAACTCTATTCAACATCGAGCAACTTTTAAACAATCTTGGGCTAGAAGCTAAGTAACCTTTCAAACCGTACGACCTTACTTATTGTAATTATTTTATTCCTAATGCATTGATCTTATGGGAGAAAAAGCCACAATTAAAAGCATTTGAGTTTTTGAAAGAACATTTTCATGTTCTACGTTGTTGGAAATACGTTTTTACGTATTTAGGAAGATTCGGTCACTCCGACAATATACTAAGTAGTATCTCGTAGTCTATACATCGTTATTTAACAAACAAGCCCAAGCCTAGCCTACAACATCTGTAGGCCGGCCCAAACATGTAAGCCCAAGCCCATTACAAGGCTTGGGTATATAAACCCTCTCCTTTGATGGAGAGGGTGGTATGGTTATTCATTTTTCACATAGTAAACATTTGGTTTCTCTCTCTAGAATTGTGTATAATCCACCAACTCTCTATCTCTTTCTCTCTCTAAAACATAAGCAAGATTTACACTTCTAACAAATGGTATCAAGAGCTTGGGATGAAATATAGGTTGGTACTTGTGTTGTTTATGCTTTCTTATGCATAACGTGTGGTTTTGATTGTTTCTTACCGAATCATCAAAAAAAAAATTTCGTGTTTGTTTGTGTTTTAACATCGAATACATTCTTTTATCAAGTCGTAGTGAGTTTGGTATATAGGTTTTGGTTAAAACACAATCTTTCTTGGATCAAAAGTTCAAAAATTTCTTGTTTTTCTTCATTCCGAATTTCAAGCTACCATCACCATCGGAAAGTACAAGTGAAAAGGGTTTTGATCGCAATAACCATCACCATCGGAAAGTGACTGGTTCTACTTTGCGATACTTGGATTTCGATACTTATTCCGATCTGGACATTCCGATCGATCTTTGCGATCTGGGATTCCGACGGTTATAAGGTATTTTAAGTCGTTACTCTGCCTAAATTGTGTCAGCCATATTCCGATCTGAATATTCCGACAACCCTTTGCGATCTGAACATTCTGATAGTAATATTCCGATCTGAACATTCTGATCTGGACATTAAGATAGTGTGACATTCCGATCTGGATATTCTGATAGTGACATTTCGATCTGGACATTAAGATTGTGTGACATTCCGATCTGGACATTCCGATCTAGCCATTCCGATACCAACAACATTCCGACAGAAAAGAGTATTCCGACAGAAATCAACATTCCGACAATCCAAAAATTATTCCTTAAAAAATTTCGAGAACATATTTTAGGGGATTTTAACATTGTTTCCCGACTTTAACACACCACAACACAAAAACACTTAACCTTATTTCATTGTTCGATCAACTTTGTAAATCTTAACTTATTGAAATGGAGTACACATCTCTTACGGATAAGTCCATCCTCTCGGGTACGGATAATCGTCCACCAATGTTGGAGAAGTCTATGTACGAGGATAGGACTTCCCGAATGGAAATTTACATGTTGAACAAAGAGAATGGACATCTCATTTGGGCATCGGTGCTCAATGGACCATTAGATTATGGTACAGTGACGGAAGGTACGACTACTCGTCCTCGCACAACGGGTGAGTTGACTGGAGATATGAAGATTCAAGACAAATGTGATAAGTATGCTACAAACATCATTCTCCAAGCCCTTCCTCCAGATGTCTACAAACTCGTCAGCAAATATAAAGTTGCCAAAGAGTTATGGGATAGAATTCGGGTTCTAATGCAAGGCACCTCGTTAACTAAACAAGAACGAGAGTGTAAGCTTTATGATACTTTTGATAAGTTTGCCTATGTGCCAGGGGAGACTCTCAATGATTACTATCTGAGGTTTACCCTATTGTTGAATGAGATTAATATCTATGGCATGGCAATTCCTACCTTTCAATTGAACACCAAGTATTTGAACACTCTTCCTCCAGAATGGAAAAAATACGTGACGGATGTTAAATTAGCTAAGGACTTTCATAACACCAATGTGGATAAACTTCAAGCTTTTCTTCAACAACACGAATGCCATGTATCGAGGCTCGGTTGTCTACACCTCAAGTTCATGATCCACTTGCAATGTATGCTTCTCAACAAAACATGGCTTATACTTATCAGCAACCATCATACTTGCAGCAGACACCACCACACAACTATCAGTAACCACAACAACCATCTTATCCACCACTAATGATGCCACAACAAGCATTTCAACAAAGTGTTCATCAACAATCTTTTCCACAACAACCACCATATCAGACATCACCATCACAAGCCAAAATCTCTCCAATGGGCTATACTCCTCAGCAAGCATATTTTCCATTAGAAGCACAACCAGCACAAGCTTTCTACTCTAATGAACTTCCACCAATCCAAGCACCGGTCTTTACTCCAAATGATACGCCAGCTGATGTTCTAAACCATCTTACTGCCTACTTGTCAAAACTTGTTGCAACTAGAGGATTTCCACCAACAAACAATCAGCTCCGCAACTCATCAAATCCTCGACAACAAGCCACTGTTCAAGATGGTCAAGTGATGGTGCAACCTATTCAGGGAAGGCAAAATTCATATGGACCTCCTACAAGGACTGGGAACAATCAAGTTGTGAATTCTCAAGCTAGTGTAAATGGAAGTCCTATTGGTCCTAAAAAGGTTGTGACTTGCTACAATTGCCGAGGATAAGGTCATATGGCTAGGGAATGTACTCAGCCAAAAAGGAGGAGGGATGATGCATGGTTTCGTGAGAAGATGTATTTGGTCGATGCTTAGTCAAAGGGAAAGATTTTGGATTCAGAGGAGTTAGCATTTCTTGCAGACCCATGGGCAGCAGATACTGAAGGCATTGCAGTCGTTTCCACTTCTAATGCAGCTTATCAAGTAGATGATCTTGACGCATATGATTCGGATTGTGATGAAATTCACTCTGCCCAAGCTGCTCTCGTTGCTAATCTCTCTCACTATGGTTCTGATGTCATCAGTGAGGTACCCACCACAACCAATCTTGGTAATGATGATAACCAACATCAAGTTAGGCATGAAAATAACAACCTCGAACAACATTCGAGAACTAGTAACTCAAATGATGTGGTACCCAACCCTACACATTTGAGTGAACCTCAACCAAATGCTACGACGGGTATGGAATCTTATGCTCAACATGATTTGGTCATGGTACCTAAACATATTATTGATCAAATGCATATGGCCCTCAGACAATCCGTAGATACTAATTCCACCCTAACTGCTGAGCTTGCGTTGCATAAAGAAAAAGTCAAAGCTTTTGAAATGGTCCCTCAAGCAGAGAAAATAACATGTTCTGAATTTGACCAATTTTGTTTTGAAAAGATTGAACACTTGAAAGAAATTGAATCATTAAAAGCTAATCTTTCCAATGAATTAAAAGAAAAAGAGTCGGTTGTCAATGATTTTCAGAAACTTAAAATGGATTTCGAAACTCTCGAGTCTAAAAAGTTTGAATCAGAAATTAATGATACCAAACTTCTTAAATTTAAAGAACAACAGCTTTTAAAACAATACGCTTCCACAGAAAAGGTTCATCTTTTAACTAAATCATTTACAGAACTCAAACTTAAACGTCTTCAAGATTTACCACCTAATCCCGGTTATGCAAAACAAACTCAGGAACATATTCCCGGTCTTTATGATATGACCATAATTGGCAAATCGAAAGAAGCACCTTTTGTTCGTAGTACTGAGGAGACACAGTCACTTGCGGATGAAACTCATTCTAAAATGTTTTCAAAATTCCATACAATTGATTATGATCAACATAACAAAGATCAATTTTCGAAAAAGACACGCATTCGCTTACAAAAGGAATTAGCAGAATTGACAGTTCTTGTGACCCAAGTTTGTCAAATGAAAACCTTCCTAGTACGTCTCCTACACTTTTCAAAACGGATTTAACAAAGTTAATTCCACCGGTAAGCAAGGCGTCCGTTACCTTAAATGCGGTTCACCAACACTTAGCCGATTTTGACAAGGTCATTTTGGAACGTACGACGGCCTCGGCCATAACGGAAGGTGAATGGAACTTTGAGCACACTAGAGCTGCGTTTCGAGACGAAATTGTTCCGTTTGTAAAGAATGTTAAAGCTTGTCTTAGTAATCTTGATCAAGATTTGCTTTTGGATATAGAATAAGTTAGACGTGTTTTCAATGAAATGGAAGATGCTTATGAAAACAGTTTACTTGCAATAGAACGGGTTTCACGCCAAAATGATCAGCTTCTGAAGCAAGTGATGTCTCATGATATAGTTTCTGTCTGTGTGAATAAAAGTGTTGATAATGATTCTATTGTGCATAATGTTAAATCTATGGATACTGTGGTAGATAGTACTTGTCACGAATCTGACGCTGAATTTTTAAAGCTTCAAGATTCATATTCTTCGCTTTCAAAACGTTTTGATGAGATTCAAACACATTGTATTTCGCTTGAATGCAAGCAACAATTTATTCAAGAAATCTTTGAAACGTCATTCGAAGGTGTTAATATCGATGATGCAAACTTTGAAAAGAATTTTCAATTGAATTTACAATCAAAACAGCGTCAGCCAAGTGAAAACGTTGCTACATCTTTGCCGATAGAAATAGAGAAATCTAAGGAGCTTAACTGTGTGAACGTACTTGAGGCCGCTAAGAATCTTAAACTTGATCTAGATAATCGAGTTTCCAAGATTTTGTCCAAAGTTGATAACTTAAAACAGAAAAATACACGACTCTTCGATTCAGTAAAGCCCGCATGTGCTAATACCACTACACAGAATCAATCATTTATTGAACAATTGAATCGAAAGTCGGTGGAAATATCTGATTTGAGGGAACAAATTTGTGATAAGAATCTGGTCTTGGCTGAGTTAAAGGAAACACTTCGTACTCTAAAAGGTAAGAACGTTGTGGATAACACAGCCACTATCTCAGCATCGTCCTCTAGTGCAATCAAAAGGAACCTAATAGCCGTCACACCACTTAACAAGGGCCCTAGGACTAAACCATCTCAAACTTTGGTCACTAAATATAAGGCGGAATCAAAACCAGCTTCTAGTATTCTCGTGTTGCCTTCTACATGAGTAAGCACCACTACTAAGGCTCAAAGATCTAAGCTTAAGAGAAACAAGAAGAATGATAGGATCTTGCCCCCATCTATTAGTCAAGTGAAGAAGAAAGTAGAAGCCCATCCTAGGAATGTTATTTCTGTTTTGAATAAAAAGAATCATGTAGCTAAACCTAAAGGCTCTACGGTTGTGCAGCGTTCTAAGCCTACTGTGAATTCTAATTTAAAATGTTCGAATTGCAATGAATGTATGTTTTCTAGTCGTCATGATTCTTGCCTTATTTACCATGTGAATGAGATGCATGCCCGGAAAAATGGATTAGAATGAAACCGACTGGGAAAGTGTTAACCCATGTTGGTTGGATGTGGCGCCCCACTGGTAGACCTTTCACTATAGTAGGAAATATGTGCCCTTTGACTAGGATCACTCCCACTACAACGAAGAAAGTGTGCCCTTTAACTAGGAGTACCAAGGCTACCAAAACATAAGCGTGTCCTTTAACTAGGAACACCGACACTACCGTAGGAACCACGTGCCCTTTAAATAGGTCTACTCCCACTGTAGTGCCCGCGAATAATCCAAAACCTAAGAAAGCTGGAACAGTAAAACCTGTTAGTGCTAAGACTCACATTAGAAAACGCAGGAAATCTAAGGGTCACAAAAATGTTAGCAATTCTGATAATATTTTATCTGTATCTGCTAACACTCCGGAACCAATAGTTTCCAACGCATTGTCTACTGTTGTTGTTGAAAACAGGTGGTTCAAATTGTTCTCTGGTATTTGGACTCTGGTTGCTCCAAGCATATGACCGGAGATCGCTCTCAGCTCAGAAATTTCGTCAGCAAGTTTCTTGGTACGGTTCGATTTGGCAATGATCATATTGCAAAGATAATAGGTTATGGTGAATATCATATTGGGAATGTTATTATTTCAAGAGTGTATTATGTGGAAGGTCTCGGTCACAACTTATTTTCTGTGGGACAATTTTGTGATGCAAACCTAGAAGTTGCTTTTCGAGAGCATACCTGCTTCATTCGTAATTTGGAAGGGGTTGATTTATTGAAAGACTCGAGGGAATAATTTGTATACTTTGTCTCTACAAGACATGATGGCCGCTTCTCCCGTATGTCTTCTCTCCAAAGCATCGAAGACTAAGTCATGGTTATGGCATCGACGGTTATCTCATCTTAACTTTGACGCTATTAATCACTTGGCGAAAAACGAACTTGTTCGTGGTCTTCCTAAACTATAATTTCACAAGGATCATTTGCGTTCCCCGTGTATAATGGGGAAAAGCACTAAGAAGTCTTACAAACCCAAGACTGAAGACACCAACCAAGAGAAACATTATCTTTTGCATATGGATCTTTGTGGGCCAATGCGTGTTGAAAGTCTTAGTGGCAAAAAGTACATCCTCGTCATTGTCGATGATTACTCTCGGTTTACATGGGTCAAATTTCTAAAAGCAAAACATGAGGCACCTAAATTCATCATCGGATTTCTCAAGATGATTCAAGTGCGTCTCAACACTACTGTCCGACGCATTCGTACAGATAATGGAACGAATTTGTGAATCAAATTTTGCGTGATTATTATGAAGAAGTTGGCATTTCTCATGAAACATCCGTTGCTCGCACTCCACAACAAAACGGTGTCGTTGAAAGGCGAAATCGCACAGTTATGGAAGCAGCTCGAACGATGTTAATTTATGCAAAGGCTCCATTGTTTTTATGGGCAGAAGCAGTATCTACCGCAGTGTACACCCAAAACCGGTCACTAATTCGTAAACGCCATGGTAAAACACCTTATGAGCTTCTCCATGGAAAAGTACCAGATTTATCATATCTTCATGTATTTGGTTCTCTTTGCTATCCAAATAATGATGGTGACAATTTGGGAAAACTTCAACCAAAGGCTGATATTGGTATTTTCATTGGTTACGCACCCGCAAAGAAGGCATACCGAATCTACAACCGTAACTCTCGCAAGATCCTTGAAACTATGATTGTTGATTTTGATGAGCTGACAGCAATGGCTTCTGAGCAAAGCAGCTCTGAACCCGCACTTCATGAAATGGGACCCAGTAACATTAGCTCTGGTCTTGTCCCAAACAACCCTACTTCATCATCATTTACACCACCTTCTAGGACTGAATGGGATACGTTGTTTCAACCGTTCTTTGATGAATTCTTTACTCCTCCAAGTATTGTTGCTCCAGAACCTGAGGTAATAGCTCCGGTAACCAAAGTTGTCGCTCCAGCAACCGAAGCGCAATCAGATACGTATGCACCTACAATTGGTCAAGATATACCACCAACAAGTAATTCTCAACCAACACATGTTTCAACTACCCATGTCATGCCTATTTATGATGAAGAGGATGATGATGATCACGATTTGGAATTCGCTCAAATGCGTGAACTTCCATTCTTTGGTGTACCAATTCTCGACCCTAATCAAGCCGGGTCGTCCACCTCAGAGGAAGCTCCAACTACAGTTTACTCCAATCCACGGATTCGTGAACATGACAGCAAGTGGACAAAGGATCATCCTATAGATTTTATTATTGGTGACCTAATCGTCTGGTATCCACATGAAGTCAGTTACAAGAAAACGCAATGTTTTGTCATTTTGATGCTTTTCTCACTAAAGTTGAACCTAAGACATGGCAAAAAGCTTTTACTCAATCTTGTTGGATAGAAGCTATGCAAGAAGAACTTAACGAATTCATACGTCTTGAAGTTTCGGAACTTGTCCCATGCCCGAATCAAGTGCAGTTACTCACTTTGAAATGGGTTTACAAGGTGAAACTCGATGAGTTAGGCGGAATATTGAAAAACAAAGCTCGACTAGTAGCTCGTGGATACAAGTAATTATTGGGCATCGACTATATCGAATCTTTTGCACCTGTTGCCCGTCTGGAATCTATTAGACTATTCCTCGCTTATGCAGCCCACATGAATATGATCGTCTATCAGATGGATGTGAAGACGACATTTCTTAATGGTGAACTCAAGGAAGAGGTCTATGTTCAACAACCGGATGGTTTTAATAATCCTAATTATCCTAATCATGTGTACAAGCTTAAGAAGGCTCTCTATGGGTTGAAGCAAGCTCCTCGCACATGGTATGATCTTTTGTCACAATTCCTCATTACGCAAGGCTTCGCTAAAGGCAAGGTGGATCCCACGTTGTTCATTCAGAAACGAGGTAAATATATGATTATGGTACAAATATATGTTGATGATATTATATTTGCAGCCTCGACCCAAACCTTATCGGATGAGTTTGGGACACTCATGTCTTCCAAGTTTAAGATGTCAATGATGGGCAAGGTATCATTCTTCTTAGGTCTTCAGATATCTCAGAGTCCCAGAGGCATCTTTATCAATCAATCAAAGTATGCCCTTGAATCGCTTAAGAAGTATAAGATGGAATCTTGTGACCCCGTGGATACTCCAATGATGGAACGAACTAAGCTTGATGCAGATCCACATGGAGTTGCCGTTGATCCGACACTTTATCGTGGAATGATCGGTACTCTTCTGTATATCACAGCTAGTCGACCTGATCTTCAATTTGTTATATGTATGTGTGCTTGGTATCAAACTAGGCCTACTGAGTTACACTTAGCTACTGTTAAACGAATCTTTCGATATCTTAAAGGAACCATTAATCGGGGACTTTGGTATTCGAAGGACTCTTCTATTGCACTAATGGCATATGTAGATTCGGATCACGCGGGTTGTCAAGATACAAGGTGTAACACGAGTGGAACTTTGTAACTACTAGGAGATCGACTAATTAGTTGGGCATCGAAAAGGCAGAAAAGCGCTGCAATTTCAAGTACGGAAGCAGAATACATAGCTATGTCCGGTTGCTGTGCTCAAATTCTTTGGATGAGATCGTAATTAACCGACTATGGTCTAGGTTTCAAAAAAATTCCGATGTACTGCGACAACAAGAGTGCAATTGCCTTATGCTGCAACAATGTTCAATTCTCCCGGTCAAAGCATATTGACATTCGCTACCACTTTATCAAGGAGCAAGTGGAAAATGGAGTAATAGAGCTTTACTTTGTCCGATTTGAGTATCAATTGGCGGATATTTTCACGAAGGCTTTAGATCGCGCTCGAATTGAATTTTTGGCCGACAAGCTAGGAATGAGAACCTTCTCGCCTGAGACTCTTAAGGAACTAGCAGATGAAGCGAAAGAATATAGGTGGTAAAACTATTCTCCGTATCCTTGGTGATCATTTCTATATATTGTTTATATTTTTATCCACAAAAGCAAAATACAAAAATATAAAACCATATAAAAACCATAAAAATTGAAAAATTCAGAAAAATCCAAAAATATTTTTTTACTTTATTTTTCAAAGGCATGTCTTTTGGTACGATAATATTTACGGCCTTAGAAATGTTGATTAATATCGACACGGCGCCATAAATAGAGTTCGTACAAAAGTTGTAAATATTTCATAAAACATGCCTAAATGGCTTGTAGTTATTTCAGACTGCAACCCGATTTTCATATTAAAGTCAAGTATCTCTTATGAAAACGTTGGCTCACAACGGGAATTAATTTTCTCGGGCAAGGTTTACTTTAAAACCTTGCAAGGGATCAAGTTTACTTTATAACTTGGTCTAACACAAATCAATGTACGTTTCAGTGCATTTATTTGTTAAAACAAGAGAAGTCTTGTTTTTATGAAGTTATCATCTCCACCAACCGTAGCAATTTACAATTGATATCTACATACTCGACGATGCGACTACTCAAACGGCGACTACAGCTCTTTCAATTGAACACGGGTCAACAATTGAGGGGGAGCAATTGTCTAGCATTCAGAATCATTAATGCCGAGAGTGCCAAGTTCACATATTGGTGTCAAGACAACGATATCAATCATACACATGGAGTCAAGAGATAACTTCAGACGTGACGAGGTGACCAACATTCGTGAACAAGAACCATGTGAATCTTTCATATGATGTTCTCCATCATTCAGGTCCAACCTCATAAATCGCTAATCTTGTGAATAAATTATCATATATGATCTTTGCACGTGATAAATACCTTACACTTGTGTTTAAAAGGTATTTTATTTACGTTTCAAGTACACCCTCATTAATTTGAGGGGGAGCTTGTGTAATTCATGAAGATAAGTGGATTTGCATTTTTCTTCCCAAATTTTCTTAAAATGCTATTAAATCAACTGATATTAAAAACATCGATTGGGTTAATATTTTTAATATGGGGGAGAAAATGTGATTTAATATGGGAAATGATTAATCACAAATGGTTTGACTTAACGTGCTAGCTCATCCCGACATGTGCGAAATGTTTTTGGATATCGTGGCATATGTTAAGGGGGAGCAAAATGGATTTGCACTTCAAAATGGATTTCATGGTGATTTATACTTACCCGCAACCCATTTATTTCACGACGATGAAGATTGTGGTGACATAAGGATGGTAGGATAGGTTAAAGTCCAATGATTCCTCTAGAACCGGAGGAATCTTCCCAAGGACATTTCATAGCTAGAAATAGTAGTCCTTAGGAAAGATGGAGACAGATTTTGAACGTAGTTGAATGCCGACCAAGTACCTAAGCTAGCACTGGAACAATCACAACAAGGTGCTAGTGATGACGTATTGGTAAGCATTGAAGGGGTTGAAGAATGAAAAAGAATTGTAAAGATAAAGGGTGTAAAGAAAGAAGCCCTCCTTACAACTTAGGCAAAAACCGGGTCAATACATATGCTATTAAGATCTTTGTTTAATGATTCTTGATATTGAAGACAGACATCATGGACCCAGTGATGCAAGGCACAACCCATCCTAGCTAACTCAGATATCTCTTAAAAGATATTTGTTTTAATCACACGGAGACAACACATTATCTATTGATTTATTCACTCCGAATAAATTGGTATTGAAATGGTGGCACTCCTCTCCAACCTCCGATCACTAAAAATCCAAAATGCACGATTGATTCTAGAGCCATTTGAGATCATCAAATATCTCATTTGGACACACTTTCATATTTCCTTGATTCCTCACACACTGTGAAAAGTAAGAAAGATCTTAAGAGTCCTACGCAAAATCTTCATGATCTTGCCTGAACATCCGAGTAATACGAAAGTATTTACAATGAAGATGGAAATCCATCTTGAGCGAATATCAAAAAGCTCATGGTAGGTGACTTGTGTGATTCTTTATGAATCAAGCTTGTGATAACTGGAAAGCAACAGTGGTTTAATTCTTAACTGAATTTAAACACGTTCCAAGCCTCTACGCAATATCTTAGTGATCTTGCCAGAACACTCAGAGTGATACCTTAGTATTCACAGTGATGACTGGAAATCCTTCTAGTGTTAACATCAAACGGCACTTGGTATGTAACTTGCAAGATTCAATATGAATCAAGCTCGTGACAACTGGAAAGCAACGATGGTGCGGTTCTTAATTGAATTTCACTTGTTCCAGGAACATGAATTGACGGCTTCAAATCATGCGGATATTATTATCCAAATGATTCACTCTTTATGTTCGCAGTCAGCTTTGGACGGTCGAATAAAGAGAACGGGTTTACCCGCGAAATCTTGTCAAGGAGGTTCTTAATTGAAACTACCTGTCACAAGTACGATATTTTATATCGCCCAACGGTCTTCACCGACCGGAGGTAAAATGCTACCGAATTAGAATGAAATGTTCAAAGCCATTTTGTTCGTGTCTACTTATGTTGCGGCAATTGAAGACGGTGGCTTTGCGGAATCCGAGAAGAAGTCGTCCCCGCATGCTTATAATTTATGTACTTAATACCTCATCTAATTCAAGAAAGCCTAAAAGTCAATTCTTCCGCTGTATCGAACTCTGAAGCTTTCAAGAATTACGAAGGTATAAGTATGTGGGACATGGCGTCACGAAGAGGCGAAGATCCCAAGTAATGGATGCACGAGATCAAGGCAAGAGATTAATTCTCAAGATTGATATCAAAGATCACATCAGCATGTTCACCAGAAAATAAAAAGGAAAAGAAAGACGAAGATTACGAGCTCAAGATAAGCATAGTATGCTAGGTTTATTTCATTATTGTAACTCGGGTAACGCCCTTGTTTGGAGTGACCTCCCTTAGGGGGAGATTGTTGGAAATACGTTTTTACGTATTTAGGAAGATTCGGTCACTCCGACAATATACTAAGTAGTAGCTCGTAGTCTATACATCGTTATTTAACAAACAAGACCAAGCCTAGCCTACAACATGTGTAGGTCGGCCCAAACATGTAAGCCCAAGCCCATTACAAGGCTTGGGTATATAAACCCTCTCCTTTGATGGAGAGGGTGGTGTGGTTATTCATTTTTCACATAGTAAACATTTGGTTTCTCTCTCTAGAATTGTGTACAATCCACCATCTCTATATCTCTTTCTCTCTCTAAAACATAAGCAAGATTTACACTTCGAACATACGTTTAGCATGATCACTTGTATAACTCTATCACTTCTCGTTCTTCATTATTTAAAGACCTCTAATGAAAGAGACTCGTGAATACTTAGCCATGCAAGTAAAAATTAAGACAAATTTGGATTAGCTTCATTAATACTATATTAAATCGATGTTTTGGGTTTTCAAGCCACCTATAGGATCTTGCACTTTCTTAGACTTTTTCAAGTTTAGAGAATGCATTTTAAAGTTCCCTTGATAAGCGACTTTCTAGGATCAGTAATAGGAACTTTCGAAAAGTCCTTGTTCTTAACCCGTATGAGCTAAGACTTTCGCGTTTTAAAGTTCCCTATATAAAAGTCTAGCAAAACTTGATTCAAGCGGGTTAAAGAATGTAAAGGGCTCCAAATGCCCATCAAGTAAAAAATTAGCTCTTATTCTACCCATAGGAAAATACATTCGTGTCTTAAAAACACTTATGAAAACTAAGAAAAATCTTAAAATTGGACCATTTTTAGCCTTATTAGCAACAAAACGTTGAAAGTTGGAAAACGTGAGGGCGTAGCAAGGTAAGTATCTACTCACCCCCATACTAAAATTAAACATTGTCCTCAATGTTTTGAGTCTAAAGGTGGAGCACCCCCATACTAGAGACGACGAGTCGAATGCTTTGGATCTAGCATTGAAAGGGTGATCAATAATATATCTAAAGATGTTTATGAATTATGCTAAAAGATAATTGTTAGAACAATAAAGGATATGTCATGGATTCGTGAAAAACTCTTCAAGCAAACGACCGAGGCTCACGTAAACGAACACGAGAGTCTTTAATCGTGGTGATGATGATGATCTAGATAACACATTCACAAACAATCACGAGACAACGAGTTGGAAGGTAATAAGTGTGTAAACACTTATCCTTTTACCACTTATTTCCAATAATAACAATACCAAAACGTGTATTTTATGTCGTAAAAGTCGGAATTATGCGTGGTTTGTGTTTTTATTGTGTTTTAGGACCAAAAGATGAAAAAGGAAGAAAACACGGGCTTTCACGGGCTTTTACTGAAGAAAACGAGAAAAGACGAAGTCAAGAGATCAAGAGTGCTTAAAGAACGGATGTCCAAGACGTACTCTGAAGATTTATCGAAGAAAAAGTCTAAAAGACGGAAGTTTAATGAAGTCGAAGAACTCAAGTCTAAATTATAGAAGAAAATTACTAAGACAAAGTTCAAATCCCGAGACGACGTCGAGAAAAGACAAAGAATTAAATCGAGTCGTGAAGAAAAGAAAGAAGGAAGCACACCATACATGCACCTCCCACTTAGCCTATAAATACCCTCCTAATCACATTAGGAGGGTGGTTAGCTAATTTTTTACTTTCATTTTTTCTTTCTAGTTTTAGAGAGAGAAAGTTCCCAACTTTCTCTCACTAAGTTTTTCTTTGTTTTCATCTTTCAAGTTTTAAGCTTTCATTAATCTTTGTATTTGAGCTTCTTTAATCAAAAGTTTAAGTTTAAGTTTGTGTTCTTTAATCTCTTCCTACATTTCTTGGTTTCATTTTGCTTTTGATCCGAAAATTATAATCCATACGGATTGATTTTGTTTGATGTTTAAGTGGTTAAAAGGTTAATATTTTTACTACTTATTAAGCTTTTATTTGGTTTAGGCTATAAGCTCTTTATGCTTATTGGATTATTTCATGTTTTAGCTTAGTACATTTCGGATTATTAAAAAGGTTTTGTCTTTTTAAAGCTTCTTTTATAAAGTTTATGATTTCATGTTTTTAAAAAGTTGTCAAATTTAAGCTAATTGAGTTGTTTAAGGTTTGGTTAAGATAGCTTATTATACGTGCTTATTGAGTTTTCAGCTTACCACCATATTCGGATTACTCTTGTGCTCATCGCAATCTTGGGGATCTCAACATTCCGACGGATTTCTTGTTTAGATCGCAATAACCCTTAAGGGTTCTACTTTGCGATCATTTGTACCATCCCCCTTATTCCGATCTGGGATTGGATCACTCATTGTGATCGCATATTCTGACGGGATTCAAGGTTCCCTTAAGTCGTAACGCTGCCCAAATTTTGTCCACTACTTTCCGATAGGTTGGACATCATTTCGATAGATCAACATTGCGACAGAGGTGTTTAAGTTATTCTGATCTGAAACATTCCGATCTAGGACTTTCCGACAGACATCATTCCGACAGAATTGACTTCGTTATTCCGATGGGTATTCAGATGAACATTCCGATGGTTTTGAACTTATATTATTCCGATGACTTATTTTAATAACATTCCGATGATTCTACTTTTTGTGCATTCCGATAGAAAGGACTTGTTAAATTTAGATTAAGTTTTAAAGTTTTACAAAGTTTTATGTTTTAAGTTTTTTTCCAAATAGTTTTCTAGTTTAATTTTTAAACGCTTAAATTTTACTCAATGACATTTTCATACTTGCTTTTAGTTTTAAATAGATAATCAACCAAACCATTTATTATTCCACCAAGAACAATTGAGTTGCACTTTCTACCAATAATCAATTCGAAGAGATCGGACGATAATATTTTATACTTAGCCAAAAGCTACGTATTAAATGGCGCCGCTGCCGGCTCTTTTCGTTAAGATTAACGGTTTTTAGTGAGAGACGCGTTGGATTTTGGGATCCGTTCATCTTTGAACGTTATTTTCCTTGCTTTAAAATTTTCAAAAATCCTAAAAAATATACAATTTTTAAAAATACAAAAAACAAATTAAAAAAAACATAAAAAAACCAAAAATATTTCTGCTTTGTTATTTCTTTTGCAGGTGTATGCGCACTCGATCAACGTCTTATCCCGAGCCCGAGACTCTCGATAACTTAGACATGGCCGGTGTACACAACAATAATAATAATCCACCTCAACCCAACATGAATAATGACAACAATGAACCTCTACCGGACAATCGTCCAATGATTGAACTTTTGCAAGCACATGTAGAGGGCAACAACGATGCTATTGTCATACCCGCGATTGGAGCCAACAACTTTGATCTTAAATTCGGCTTCATTCAAACGGTCTCTGCTCAACCATTCTTGGGGCGTTCAATTGATGATCCTCATGACCATATTAAGAGGTTTCTTCAACTCACTAATACGGTTAAGTATAATGGGGTTTCACAAGAGGTAATTCGCTTGCAACTTTTTCCTTTCTCCTTAGATAAGGAACCGCCACAAAGTATTCTTACGTGGACGGATTTAGAGACCAAATTTATCAACTACTTTTTCCCACCCTCTCGTACTACCGCTTTGCGGAATGAAATCATTACTTTTGAACAAAAGTACGATGAGACTTTTAGTGAATCTTGGGACCGTTTTAAAGAACTTTTAAGAAAGTGCCCACAACATGGTTTTACCAAAGTGCACCAAATTAATACTTTTTACAATGGTTTAAGCATGAATGACCAAGATTCACTAAATAGTGCCTCGGGGGGTAATCTTTTGGTTAAGTCTTCTAATGCCGCTTGGGATATTATTGAGAACAAGTCTAGAGTGCAAACAAAGAGTGTTCGGAACAATGTGGCTAGTGCTAGCACTAATGAGCGCAATAAGAGAATTGATAAGCTCACTTCGCTTGTTGAATCACTTGCTCTCCAAGCCGCCAACAATAACAAAGCTATCACTGCCCAAGCTAGTGCTTTGACTCAATCATGTGATATATGCGGGGGATCTCACTCATACACCGATTGTGCTTCGACTCAAGACAATCCGGAAAATGTGTATGACGCCAACGGTACCTATTCTCCAAGAGGCTATCAAGCACGTCCTCAAGGTGACCACAACTTGCTCAGCTATCACTCAAACAACTTTCTTTCACCACCCGTTTTCCCCCACAAAACCCAAACAACCTCAATCGCAACAATCCAAACCAACCTCGTGCTCCAACTCCATATCAAAACCAAAGAAACCCATATCCACCTCAAAGAAACAACAAAGTTTACCAACAACCTGCTTATCAATCACCCGCCTACAATGCTCCTCCTCCCAACCAACCCACCGCATTACACCAAGATGTTGAAACCTACATGAGGACTAATGATGTGATATTGCAAAATCTTCAGCGGGAAATGCTCAACATGAAAGCAAATATGGTGAAGCAAGGGAATGATCTTCGAGCTGATATGCGAAACACTTTGGCAAGTCAAACGAATGACTTAAGGAACATGATGGCTAGTTTCTTCCCAAGTAATCAAGCCTCTGGATCGGGTTCTCTTCCGAGTAACACCGTTGCTAATCCAAAAGGGAAGATGAAAGCAATCACCACTCGAAGTGGAAAAGGTTTAAAGGAACCCGAGCTTCCTACACCTACACCGGTGATTGTGACAAAGGAAAACGAGTCTCCTTCTCCAAATCCTCCTTATCTATTCCTCCACCTTATATTCCGCCTCCTTCTACTTCTACCCCTCCACCACCCAAGGATGTGCGCGAGAATACTATCCCAAAGCCTTCAGCTCAACCCAATATACCTTATCCTTCGAGGTTGAGGAAAGAGAAATTGAAGAACAAGGATGATATTCAGGTTTCTAACTTTCTCAAAATGTTTAAACAACTGAATTTCAATATCTCCTTTGCTGAGGCTCTCGCTCACATGCCGAAGTACGCCAAAATGTTTAAAGATCTGCTCAGTGATAAGGAGAAACTCCTTGATATCGCTCAGACCCAACTTAATGAGAATTGCTCTGCCGTCCTCTTAAGGAAATTACCAACCAAACTTGGTGATCCGGGTCGTTTTCTTGATTCCTTGCAACTTTCCTGGGGTAGAGAATTGTATGGCCCTAGCCGATCTAGGTGCTAGTATGAACTTAATGCCTTTAAGCGTTTGGAAACAATTATCTCTACCTGAGCTAGTCCCCACCCGAATGACTTTGGAATTAGCTAACCGTACGGTTACTTATCCTGTGGGGATAGCCGAAGATGTCTTCGTTGGCGTCGACAAATTCACCTTTCCGGCGGATTTTGTTGTCGTTGACTACGAGATGGACCCCCGTGTTCCATTAATCGTTGGACGTCCATTCCTGAGGACTGGTCGCACTCTCATTGATGTAGCCGCGGGCGAATTAATCATGAGAGTTGGTGACGATAAAATCGTCTTCAACATGGGTAAACTTTCTAAGCAGCCTTCTGAGAATGAGAGCGTTAATTTCATTGACGTTCTTGATGAGGCTTGTGAAGAACATTTCAAAGACGCTTGTAAAAGTGGTTCTTCTTCTCTACCCATTGTTGAGACCGTTGCCTCTATTGCTCCATCACTAACTCCATTTGGAGAAAGTGAATTCATCTTGAAAGAATTTGAAGAAACTTTTGGAGACGTGGACTTGCAATATGACGATTATCCCTCCAATTGGGATGAAGACATTCGTACCATTGAGAAACTTCTCAATGAGGACCATATTTCCCCACCATCTCCTAAGGATATCTCTATCGATGAACCGAATTTGACTACGCCTTCCATCGAAAATCCTTCAGATTTAGAACTTAAGGACTTACCGTCTCATCTCGAGTACGTTTTCCTATAAGACAACAAGAAGTCACCCAACATCATCGCTAAGGACTTGAAAGAAGAAGAAAAATCCCGACTTATCGCCGTGCTGAAGAATCACAAAAAAGCGATTGCTTGGAAAATCTCCGATATTCGTGGAAATGATCCTCACTTTTGCACACATAAATTTCTCATGGAGGACGACTTTAAACCCACTATTCAAAGCCAAAGAAGGGTGAATCCTAAGATCCATGATGTAATCAAAAAAGAGGTTATCAAACTTCTTGATGCGGGAATGATCTATCCTATCTCGGATTCACCGTGGGTTAGTCCCGTCCATTGTGTGCCTAAGAAAGGCGGAATCAACGATGTTCCCAATGAAAACAACGAGTTGATTCCTACTCGTCTCGTTAGAGGGTGGAGAGTTTGTATAGACTATCGCAAACTCAATGATGCTACGAGAAAGGATCATTTTCCCCTTCCTTTCATGGACCAAATGCTTGAACGTCTAGCGTGTAATGACTATTACTGCTTTTTAGACGGTTTCTCCGGGTATTTTCAAATTCCCATCGATCCTAAAGACCAAGAGAAAACCACATTCACTTGTCCTTATGGAACCTTTGCCTACAAAAGAATGCCTTTCGGCTTATGCAATGCTCCTGGGACATTTCAAAGGTGTATGATGGCTATCTTCCATGACATGGTTGAAGAAACTATGGAAGTCTTCATGGATGATTTCTCAGTTTATGGTGATTCTTTCTCTTCTTGCCTTGCGAATTTGGAACACATGCTTAAGCGGTGTGAAGACACTCGCCTTGTTCTAAATTGGGAAAAATGCCATTTCATGGTAAAAGAAGGCATCGTGCTAGGAGATAAAATCTCCAAAGTCGGTCTCGAAGTGGACCGTGCTAAAGTGGATGTCATAGCCAAATTACCTCCACCTTCAACCGTGAAGGGTGTGAGAAGTTTCCTTGGTCATGCGGGCTTCTATCGTCGATTCATCCAAGATTTTTCTAAAATCGCTCGCCCGATGACCCACCTCTTGGAAAAAGATACTCCTTTCATCTTTTCCAAAGAGTGTCTTGAATCCTTCAATCTTCTTAAGGATAAGCTAACCAAGGCACCGGTCTTGGTTACCCCTAATTGGAACTACCTTTTGAGTTGATGTGTGATGCTAGCGACTTTGCTATTGGAGCGGTTTTGGGCCAAAGAGTGAACAAACACTTCCAACCAATCCACTATGCTAGCAAAACAATGACGGGGGCTCAATTGCATTATACCACTACCAAAAAAGAGCTTTTAGCTGTAGTGTATGCTTTTGAAAAATTCCGCCCCTATCTTGTCCTTTCTACCACCATCATGTATACCGATCATTCCGCGTTGAAGTACTTGTTGACTAAGAAGGATTCTAAGCCAAGACTTCTTCGTTGGGTTTTGCTCCTTCAAGAATTTAAAATCGAAATTCGTGACAAGAAGGGAGCCGAAAACCTAGCCGTGGATCATCTAAGTAGACTTGAGGATCCTTATCAAGGGGATCATCCGAATCAAGAGATCAATGACTCTTTCCCCATTGAGGCCTTAATGTCTATCAACTCCAATCTTGATGACACCCCGTGGTTTGCGGACATTGCAAACTACTTAGCGAGTGGGATTCTCAAGGAAGGGTTAACGTCCCAACAAAAGAAAAAGTTCTTTAAAGACATTGAACACTATTTCTGGGACGACCCTTACCTTTTCAAACAATGTGCTGATCTGATTATTCGTCGATGTGTTGATGGACCGGCAGCATTACAAATCCTTGATGTTTGCCATAAAGGACCCACCTGTGGTCACTTTGGTCCCAACTACACCGCTAAGAAAGTGTTTGACTCTGGATTCTATTGGCCCACCATTTATCGTGACGCTCACAAAATGGTTAAGCATTGTGATGCTTACCAACGCCAAGGCAAGATCACACACAAAGATGAGATGCCTCAAAATTTCATACAAGAATGTGAAATCTTTGATGTATGGGGCATCGACTTTATGGGGCCATTTCCATCATCCAAAGGGAACAAGTATATCCTCGTAGCCGCTGACTACGTTTCTAAATGGGTTGAAGCTAAGGCTCTCCCAATGAACGATGCGAGGGTGGTTGTGAACTTTTTGAAGCAGCTGTTTGATCGATTCGGTGTTCCTCGTGCTATAATCAGTGACCGCGGGACTCATTTTTGCAATGATCAATTTGCAAGAGTTATGGCTAAGTATGGTGTCAATCACCGTCTTTCCACCGCCTATCATCCCCAAACCAATGGGCAAGCCGAGATTTCCAACCGTAGATTGAAGCGAATTCTGGAACGTACTGTGGGAGAGCATCGTGCCACGTGGGCCGACAAGTTAGATGATGCTCTGTGGGCTTTCCGTACCGCCTATAAGACGCCGATTGGTTGTACACCTTATTGTCTTGTGTACGGGAAACCATGCCACCTCCCCTTTGAGCTGGAACATAAGGCATATTGGGCCTTGAAGTGGACTAACTTCTACATCAACAAAGCCGGTGATCATCGGAAGATTCAACTCAACGAGCTTAACGAACTGAGGAATGAAGCTTACGAGAACTCACTGATCTACAAGGAGAAGACCAAGATCATCCATGACGCAAGGATTAAGAACCGGGAGTTCCACGTTGGTGATCAAGTTTTACTCTTTAACTCTCGGTTAAAGATCTTCTCTGGCAAGTTGAAGAGCCGCTTGTCTGGTCCATTCACCGTCGCCAAAGTCTTTCCATATGGGACCATTGAGCTTTCTCAGCCAAATGGGCCCAATTTCAAGGTGAATGGCCAGCGTTTGAAGCTGTACTTTGGTGAGGACATCTCTCATGAGATGATTCCATCCCTCACCACGCTTCCCATGAACTAGTTTTGGGTCGAGTCAGGCTCGTGACTCGTTATAAAAAACAAGCACTTCTCGGGAGGCAACCCGTGATCTATCATTTACCGCTTTCATAATAAGTGTAGGGGGAGCCCCGTATGTGTTGTTGTCTTGTTTCTTATTTTCTGCAGGGATTTAAACTTCAAAGAGCACCTCGATGACTTTTGACGAACCGTGATCCCGTGTTCCCATCTTCCTGGTTCTATCCTAAACTGTCGTGATTCAATATTTCATATTTTATATGTTCACATTGAAATCACTATAGTTGTCCTTTCCTTAGCAAGATTTAAACAAAGTGCACAATGTCATAAGTGTAGGGGAGTTTACTCCCACATGTTTAAACATTGAGGACAATGTTTATATTAAGTGTAGGGGGGACTTCTATCGAAGTAAGTAGTCTTTTCCATGAATTTGCCCTCATTTTTTACCGGAAAACACGATTTTTCGACATTTTTCAAAATTTTTAATCTATATTGGCCTTGTAGTTTTCCTTTACTATCGTTATTTGCTTTCTTTGCTAAAAATAAAGTTTAATAAAGTGGTTTTAAATTTTTCAAAGTCGTGAATATTTTGACTCTACCCGAGTTTACTTATCTAAGTTTACTCTAGCTAGTATCCTTAACGTGTTCAAGTCAAGTTTTGCTAGGCTTTTATATAGGGAACTTTAAAACGCGAAGGTCTTAACTCTCACGGGTTAAGAACAAGAACTTTTCGCAAGTTCCTATAATTGATCCTAGAGAGTCGTTTATCAAGGGAACTTTAAAATGCGGTTTCTAAACTTGAAAAAGTCTAAGAGTTTGCAAGATCCTACAGATGACTCGAAAACCCAAAACTTTGATTTAATTGGCTAAGCATCCACGAGTCTCATTCCTTGAGATTTTATATTGTGGAGGACGAGAGATGATAGAGTCAATTATAAGTTTGGTATTCTTTCGTGAGTTTATGTGAGTTAATTATGAGCCTATTCTCCCATCGCTTGTTAATAAATATATCTGCAATAAATAAGGTTGTACGATTTGAAAAGTTACTTAGCTTCTAGCCCAAGATTGTTTAAAAGTTGCTCGGTATTAATTAGAGTTCATAGCCAAGGCATAACTTATTGAAGCGGGATGCGAAGATTGGCGAGTCCGAAAAGCCCTAACAAGGCATGAGGGCTACATTTTGTTGCTAAAGATCCAAAAGTGATGTGAAGAATCATTTATCAAAAATCAATATGAAGGATCGAGACACACGACGAAAAGCAAAAACTCCCCAAAATATCATGGAGAAGTCTATCCAAAAAGGCCCTAACAAGGTATGAGGATAAATAGATCCAAGTCCTAAAAGGAGGCGGATCGTTGTATATCAAAGTCCAAAATAAAGATTGGAGAAAAATGAAGAAGTCGTGGTCCAAATATGAAGAATCTCTCAAAAACTTCAAGTGAAGAAATTCCTATTATGAAGAGAAGACCATAATTTCAAGAACGTCTCTCAAGATTTGAAGTATGAAGTCGCTGCCAAATATCGGTCCGAGAAAGGTCTCAAATCGTGAAGCGAGTTATGCCAAGATATGAACTTTAAGAGGTCCCGAGAAGCAGTTTTAAAAGATTTTGTCCTTTAGCTAACTATTGATTAAATCGTCCCACTTTATTTTCGGCCTAAATAACTATCGAAATAAGTCAAACAATGTATCCTCGTGATCATTCAAGACAAAAATAAAATATAAGAGATACACCTAGGAATAAGGGAGTCTAAGTAAATAATTGTCCCACATGAATTCGTGTTAGTTTGCTAACTTATAATAGCAATGATCTCGTTTTTAAGCTTGGTATGGGGAACGTGAAACTTGAGGATGATAAACGTTCATGGTAGCCTAAAACCAATGTAAGTCTTTGATTTCCTTACTTGTTTTCTATCTTCTTATTTTCCTTAAATGTTTAGTATTTAATAAAGGCCAAGGTAGGTTATTTATGATGGAAAATGTAAACCGTGCTTTAAAATTAATGCATTGAATGAGGGCATTGCAATGGTCAAGTGTAGGGGATTTAATAAGTGTGAAAACACTTATCCTTTTACCACTTATTTCCAATAATAACAAGACCAAAACGTGTATTTTATGTCGTAAAAGTCGGAATTATGCGTGGTTTGTGTTTTTATTGTGTTTTAGGACCAAAAGATGAAAAAGGAAGAAAACACGGGCTTTCACGGGATTTTACTGAAGAAAACGAGAAAAGACGAAGTCAAGAGATCAAGAGTGCTTAAAGAACGGATGTCCAAGACCTATTCTGAAGATTTATCGAAGAAAAAGTCTAAAAGATGGAAGTTTAATGAAGTCGAAGAACTCAAGTCTAAATTATAGAAGAAAATTACTAAGACAAAGTTCAAATCCCGAGACGACGTCGAGAAAAGACAAAGAATTAAATCGAGTCGTGAAGAAAAGAAAGGAGGAAGCACACCACACATGCACCTCCCACTTAGCCTATAAATACCCTCCTAATCACATTAGGAGGGTGGTTAGCTAATTTTTTACTTTCATTTTTTCTTTCTAGTTTTAGAGAGAGAAAGTTCCCAACTTTCTCTCACTAAGTTTTTCTTTGTTTTCATCTTTCAAGTATTAAGCTTTCATTAATCTTTGTATCTGAGCTTCTTTAATCAAAAGTTTAAGTTTAAGTTTGTGTTCTTTAATCTCCTCCTACATTTCTTGGTTTCATTTTGCTTTTGATCCGAAAATTATAATCCATACGGATTGATTTTGTTTGATGTTTAAGTGGTTAAAAGGTTAATCTTTTTACTACTTATTAAGCTTTTATTTGGTTTAGAGTATAAGCTCTTTATGCTTATTGGCTTATTTCATGTTTTAGCTTAGTACATATCGGATTATTAAAAAGGTTTTGTCTTTTTAAAGCTTCTTTTATAAAGTTTATGATTTCATGTTTTTAAAAAGTTTTCAAATTTAAGCTAATTGAGTTGTTTAAGGTTTGGTTAAGATAGCTTATTATACGTGCTTATTGCGTTTTCAACTTACCACCATATTCGGATTACTCTTGTGCTCATCGCAATCTTGGGGATCTCAACATTCCGACGGATTGCTTGTTTAGATCGAAATAACCCTTAAGGGTTCTACTTTGCGATCATTTGTACCATCCCCCTTATTCCGATCTGGGATTGCGATCGCTCATTGCGATCGCATATTCCGACGGGATTCAAGGTTCCCTTAAGTCGTAATGCTGCCCAAATTTTGTCCACTACTTTCCGATAGGTTGGATATCATTCCGATAGATCAACATTGCGACACAGGTGTTTAAGTTATTCCGATCTGAAATATTCCGATCTAGGACTTTCCGACTGACATCATTCCGACAGAATTGACTTCGTTATTCCGATGGGTATTCAGATGAACATTCCGATGGTTTTGAACTTATATTATTCCGATGACTTATTTTAATAACATTCCGATGATTAAACTTTTGGTGCATTCCGATAGAAAGGACATGTTAAATTTAGATTAAGATTTAAAGTTTTACAAAGTTTTATGTTTTAAGTTTTTTTCCAAATAGTTTTCTAGTTTAATTTTTAAACGCTTTAATTTTACTCAACGACATTTTCATACTTGCTTTTAGTTTTAAATAGATAATCAACCAAACCATTTATTATTCCACCAAGAACAATTGAGTCGCACTTTCTACCAATAATCAATTCGAAGAGATCGGACGATAATATTTTATACTTAGCCAAAAGCTACGTATTAGAATGGCACAAATCCCCTCTCATTAACTACATTAGAAAGTGATAATATGTACAATGATAAGCATGGGATCTCCCACACGAGGCACCTCTTTTTTGATTACCGAGTCATGAGCTTGACTCGATCCCCTCAATGGTAATTATCATTGGGGAAGGTGACTTGGTCGAGGTCGTCCAACGAAGGGACTTCCCCACCGAAGTAGTGCTTAAGCCTATGTCCATTCACCTTGAAATTAGGACCATCATTTTGAGCTAGCTCGATGGTCCCATACGGAAAAACTTGTGTTATGGTGAATGGACCCGACCAACGAGATTTCAGTTTCCCGGAAAATATCTTTAAACGAGAGTTAAAAACTAACACTTGATCACCAACGTTAAGAACCCGGTTTTTAATCTTTGAATCATGAAACTTTTTAGTCTTTTCCTTAAAAATCAATGAATTTTATTAAGCATTATCTCTTAATTCATCCAATTCATTAAGTTGTATTTTCTAGTGATCTCCCGCGGTCTGTAAATCATAATTTGCATGCTTTAGGGCCCAATATGCCTTGTGTTCTAATTCAATAGGCAAATGACAATTTTTTCCATAAACCAACTTATAAGGAGTACAACCGATAGGTGTCTTATAAGCGGTCCGAAAGGCCCATACAGCGTCATCGAGTTTGTCGGACCATGAAGCAAGGTTTTCTCCAATCGTCCTCTCTAAAATCATCTTCAATGCTTGGTTTGAAACCTCTACTTGCCCACTCGTTTGCGAGTGATAAGCCGTAGAAAGACGATGTGTAACTCCATATTTCTTTAGAACCTTCTCGAATTGGTCATTACAAAAATGGGTTCCACGGTCGCTTATAATAGCACGAGGGGTTCCAAACTAAGAGAATAGTTGCTTCAAAAACTTCACTACTACATGAGCATCATTCGTAGGCAAAGCCTTAGCTTCCACCCACTTAGAAAGGTAGTCGACGGCGACGAGGATATACTTGTTTCCATGAGACGATGGGAACGACACCATAAAGTCAATGCCCCTAATGTCGAGAATCTCACACACTTGAATTATGTTTTGTGGAATTTCATCCTTTTGCGACGATTTTCCTTGGCGTTGGTAAGAATCACACGACTTCACAAGTGCGTGTGCATCACGATATATCGTAGGCCAAAAGAATCCGGCATCGAACACTTTCTTAGCCGTAAGATTAGCACTGTGGTGACCACCCGTGGGACCCTCGTGACAAGCTCTAAGGATATTAGAAGCTTCGGTACCAAAGACACAACGTCGAACGAGTTGATCCGCACAAACCCGAAAGAGATAAGGGTCGTCCCAAAAATAGAACTTGACGTCACGAAAGAATTTCCTCTTTTTTGTGTCGTCATACCCTTGATTATGAAGTTTCCTGCATGGTAATTTGTAATGTCGGCAAACCATGGGGTGTTGTCCTTAGAATTCACTACACCAAGAGTCTCGAGAGGAAATGTTTCGGTAATTTCCTTGTTCTCGAAAACATCTTTGCGAGGATCTTCTAGACGAGAGAGATGATCGGCCGCTAGATTCTCGGCTCCTTTTTTGTCAAGTACGGTGACATCAAAATCTTGGAGGAGGAGCATCCAACAAGCAATCTCGGCTTAGCATCTTTCTTAGCCAAAAGATACTTGATAGCCGAATGGTCCGTATACACGATGCTTTTAGTTAATACGAGATAAGGTCGGAATTTCTCAAAAGCATAGACCACGGTAAAGAATTCCTTTTCTGTTTTGGTGTACTTAAGTTGAGCCTCGGTCATCGTTTTGCAAGCCTAATGGATTGGAAGGAAGTGCTTTTCATAACGTTTCCCTAAGACGGCCCCAATTGCATAATCACTTGCATCGCACATGATTTCAAAGGGTAATTCCCAATTAGGTGAAACAAGAATGGGAGCTTCGGTAAGTTTCCTTTTAAAAGTTTCGAAAGCTCTAACACAATCCTCATTGAAGTTAAAAGGATCATCCTTCTCGAGAAGGTGTGTCATAGGTTGAGTGATTTTCGAAATGTCTTTGATGAAACAACGATAAAAGCCCGCGTGGCCTAGGAAACTCCTAACTCCCTTAACGGTTTTGGGATGAGGTAATTCAGCGATGATGTCTATTTTAGATTTATCGACCTCAATCCCCGCTTTCGAGACCTTGTGCCCTAAGACGATTCATTATCTACACATAAAATGACATTTTTCCCAATTAAGCACAAGGTTGGTTTCTTCATAACGTTTTAACATTTTCTCGAGATTAGATAAACACAACGTGAACGAATCACCAAACACCGAAAAGTCATCCATGAATACTTCCATCGACTTCTCGATCATATCATGAAAAATAGCCATCATACACCGTTGAAATGTACCCGGTGCATTGAAAAGTCCGAAAGGCATTCTATGATAAGCAAACATTCCATAAGGACACGTAAACATAGTTTTCTCTTGATCACGAGGGTCGATAGGGATTTGAAAGTAACCGGAAAAACCATCTAAAAAAATAAAATTCATTTCCCGCAAGTCGCTCCAACGTTTGATCCATGAAGGGCAAGGGAAAGAGGTCTTTACGAGTGACGTCATTTAACTTTCGGTAGTCAATACACACCCTCCAACCGCTCACAAAACGAGTGGGAATTTACTCGTTGTTTTCATTGGGCACAACGGTCATTCCTCCCTTCTTAGGGACACAATGGATTGGGCTCACCCATGGGCTATCGGAGATAGGATAAATCATTCCCACGTCAAGAAGTTTTAAGACTTCCTTTTTGATGACATCGTTAATTTTTGGGTTTACCCTTCTTTGACTTTGAATTGCAGGTTTGTAGTCCTCCTCCATTAAAATCTTGTGAGTACAAAATTTTGGGTCAATACCCTTAATGTCGGAAATTTTCCATGGAATTGCCCCTTTATGAGCTTTAAGAACTTTCAAAAGTGCGGTTTTTTCATCATTAGCAAGATCTTTTGCAATAATAACCGGCAACTTGTCATCACCTTCCAAGAATGCGTATTATAGGTGAGATGGAAGATCTTTCAATTCAAGGATTGGCGGTTCCTCGATCGAAGATTTTTGTTCAACACTCATAACTTCCATCTGCGGAAGAAATGGTGGAATAAGAGTATCATTACCAATAATCACCTCATCTTCATTGTCGATTTCATTTGAAGTAAAATCGCCTCCTTGGAATGGAGTGAGATTTGGTGTAGAATTAGCAAGAATCGGATCCAAAATAGTGGGATTTCCACTTGACGAACTATCGGAAAAACCTAACACTTCTTGTGAAAACTCATCACAAACCACATCGACTAAGTCAATATGGTTGATGGTAGAGATTTCATAAACATGAGAAGGTGTAGAGTTTTGAGTAGCGTTTATAACAAGTTCCTCTTCGTTCAATCTCAAAGTAATAGTTCTTGCATGAACGTCGATAAGCGATCTCGAGGTGTCTAAAAATGGACGACCTAAAGTTAGAGGAACTTGAGGATCTGCGGGGATGTCAACTATTATAAAATCAACGGGATAGTAGAACTTCCCCACTTTCACGAACACATCCTCGGCTACTCCACATGCTAAAATCATAGAATGATCGGCCATCTCGATAGACATGTTCGAAGGAGTAACAGCCGGAAGCGATAGCGATTTCCAAATGGAAAATGGTATCAAATTAATGCTTGCACCAAGATCGGCCAAGGTGAGGCATTCTTTCATATCTTGTATGTCACAAGGAATGAGAAACTTCCCGGGGTCACCAACTTTTTCCGGTATTCGATTAAGATAAATCGAAGAATAATTTGATAGCTTTGAAAGCTTCTCCTTATCATTCATCATACCTTTGAAAGTGGAAGCGAAACGAGGCATGTATAACAACGCGTCAGCACATTAAAATTCACTTGTTGAAACATTTTTATAAAAAGCTCAATTTTTTGTTTGTTACGTTCTTGCATTTTCTCCCTGTTTCGTCTCGATGGGTAAGGTAAGGGTGGTGTGGGTTGGAGCATAGGCAACGGCCTTGGAATCTCGGGTTCCACAATGGGTATTGGTTCAACCTTAGGTGTGGTATGAGCGGTACTTCATGGGCTTGTAATATGCTCCTTTTCGACCATCACCTCGGGCTCTTTCTCGATTCCCTTCTCCGTAGAAGTACTAGGACGAGAGATTGGTTCCTTGAAAGTGTTACCCCTACGAGTAGTAATAACATTCATTTCCCCCTTCGGGTTTGCAATGGTATTACTAGGAAGACCACCCAAAGAAGAGGGTTTACACATGATTGCTTCAAACATTTTAGCCATTCGATCTTCAAATTTTGATTGCCTTATATCCGCTTTTAATAACTCTTGCTGTATCTCATATTGACCTTGTTCCATCTTTTTTTGATTTTATTGAAGACGTTGAACGTTTCCTTCCATTTTATCAGCATGAGTTTTCAATTCATTAGCAAGTTTGCTTTTAAGCTCGTTTTTCAACTCGAATCTTAAGCTAATCATCTCACGTTGCATGTTATCAAACTTAGCATCGTTTGCTTTTGCGTAATCCAAAAATTCTCCATTAAGATTTTTAGTGTGAGCATTTTGAAAACCTTGTGTAGTGTTTTGAAAATCACGGTTTTGGTTTTGATTTTGAACTTGCCCATTCCCACTTTGGTAATTACCCTTGTTGTGGTTACGTTGATTTCCTTGATAACAACCATTTTTATTGTTGTTTCGATAGTTGTTAACATTTTGATTTTGGGGAGCTTGATTTGGGCGGGAACCTTGGCCGTTTTGGTTGTAAGTTCCCATTTCTACGTAAGCACTCGAAGTGTTACCACCGGCGGTAATGCACTCAGAAAAATGATGAGCTCCACCACAAGATATACAACTCTAACCGCTTTAACCGATGCGGAATATAAAGCATCTTGTGCTTTCCGATATGTCATAAGCGTCGAAAATCTATCGAAAAACCGATTTTCCTCATTAGCTTCATCATGTAAGGCATTCATGTTACGAGACGATGACGATGAACCCATATTGGCAACACTCGCTGTGTTACAAGGGTTATAAACCATAGATCTATTCTCGATATTCTTTAAAGCCTCATCGGTCGTTTTACACAAAAAATTACCACCTGCGGCGGCATTGAAATAATCTCGTTCATGATCGTTAAGCCCATTATAAAAAGTATCAATTTGATGCAATTCCGAAAAATCATGGTGAGGTCATTCATGTAACATTTCCTTACATTGTTCCCATGCCATTGAAAAACTTTTATTATTACGTTGTGTAAACCTTGAAATCTTATTTTTCAAATGTGTTGTTTTAGATGGTGGAAAAAATTGGTTCACAAACTTACAGACGAGATCACCCCATGTCAAAATCGAATTTGGCGGTTCTTTCTAGAGCCAAATTTTTGCGGGTCCATCTAAAGAGTATGGAAACAACATCATCTTAATGGCGTCATGTGGAACATCCTTAAACTTGCTTGTTGCGGTGAGACGATTGAAATTCCGTATGTGATATTGCGGGTTGTCTTTCTCATGACCTCGAAACTTGTTTGCTTGTAGCATCGACATTAAACCCGTCTTAATCTCGAATTTCTCCGCAAGGATGGCGGGAATCACAATATCTTATCCAAAACCCTCGGTGGGTGCTTGAAGCAACTCCATCATAGTACGATTAGCCATGGTGACTATTGGTTCTACAACGGGTTCGACAATTGGAGTTTCTTCTTCAATCAAATTTCCTTGGTTTTGACGACGTTTGCGAGCTCGTTTTGCTTGATTACGAGTTTGCATAAACGTGACGTAGAACGTGGAGGTGAACAAAGAAGATTCTTTTGGGTGTTTGTGAATTTTCAAATTTTTTTTGTGTTTTTGATTGTTTTTAATTTTTTTGGATTTTGTGTGTATTCGTAGACAACAATCTACCAAATCTCTCCTTGAATCAAACTCTTGATTAAAGAAGCCTCAAAAGAATGAAAACGATCACGTGGAGTGAACGTCTTCGATTAACTTTAGAACTTTGGTGAAAACCAAATTGTTCAAGAGGGTTTAATCACAAAGAAACCAAGCAAATATATATGATACGTAATAATACTTTGGGCGGCAAAACCCTCGATTAGCCTTCAATATCAAATACTCACAAGTGAACGGGGGAATGAGGTGGCGCGAAGAACTTAAGTACCTAGCTTCCCTTTAATGGCCTTTTATAGCACGTTGCCTATCTATTCACCTTATAGTTCGTATTTTTCAAAATCGAGCTTCACGAAAGTATTTATCTATTTTTGCCTTTTTCTTTTTGTTTGTGATTCGAATATAATAATTAGGAGATCAAATCCCAATTAAGGTTGTGTTTTCACACTTTTGGAGATATTTTGTATTTGTTGTGATACTTATACAATATAGTAATAATATTTCACAAGAAAAACGAAAAAACCGATAATACGTATTAGTAGAGTTCTACTAATACAAATACTATTTATGGTTAGATATTAAAAACAAAATGAACAAATTAATTACGACACACCTCCCCGATAGCGGCGTCAAAATGATTGTGGTAAACTTACGCTTGTTTAGGAAAACAAGGTGAAAGCTGTAAGTATTAAGTACGACGGTTAAGGAAAACCGTGCACTAATGACCCAAAGGTGAAAGTTCGTTTCCCAAGGAGGTATATGTGTGTGAATAATTCGTAATGATTTTGGATTAATATTAGAGAAAGAAAAGATGAGAAATTAGAATGACGGATACGTTAAAATTACACTACGACGACAAAACGAAAAACCGTAAAAAGTGACAAAATCAAAATTAATTCTAAAAATTCCCAAAAAATTAACAAAAATAGCTAAAAATATAATAAGTGTTTACAAATGATCAAAACTTTTTCAAACCTTTTAATTAAATTAAATATCAATTTTTAAATGCTAATTAAAGCCCTAAAAATCCAAATAATTAATAAAAAGCCCAAATAAATATTTTTTACTTTGTAAAACTCTAAAAATGACTTATTTAAACTAAAAACTATTTTTATGAAATTAAAAACTAATGAAAACTATTTTTTAATGATTAAAAACTATAAAAATATTAAAATAATCCTAAAAATTAAATAAATGATGAGAAAAATAATCTAAGAGTTTTAAAAATCTTAACTTAATGTATTTGACCTAGGAAAAATGTAAAAGTTGTAAAAATCCTAAAAACAATTTTTTATGATAAAATAATATTAAAATAATATTAAAAATCCAAAAATTATAAAAATTTCTAAAAACTTGCAGACTCGTTTATTTTAACCTAAATAAACAGAAAATGAAAGTGGAATTACCAAAATACCCCTATTGGGCCCCCAAATGGGCTAAAAACAAAAACAGTCCAAATAAATGGGCTTTTTGGCCCAATAAGATCAAACTCAACCAAATAAGCTGAAAATCACTAGTCTAGCTTAAAATTCAATTCTAAACACAAAACTCTGAAGGCCCAAAAGCTGAATATGAACTTATCACAGTTAAATGTACAACATCTTATTATTAATGGGATTTTTAGCCCATTAAGCTATAAGCCAATGCCATAAGCTCTAATTTTACACACAACCTTTTTTTGGGATGCTTAAGAGATCTATAAATAGAAATTTTGAAAAGCTCAACGAATAAGCCAGAAATAAGCCAAGTACAACTTCACTAAACGACAAAATAGTCAACTTAGAGTTTTAGACAACCTCAGAACTTGATTCAACTTGCAAAAGACTCTAAATGACTTAATTAAGTCAAATCAATCAAGAAAAATATAATAAGCAAAGCCAAATAAGCAGAATAAGCCAATAAGCACTTATGTAAAAGTCAAATAAGTTGGTTCTCTAGTCAAACCCTAAAGTCAAAGGCTCAAATGCTCTCGAATGAACAAATGGGTCAAATGAGGAAGACTGATAACCAAATTAAAGTTGTTGCACGTTTTAATAAGCTAGAATAGCTTATTGTTAAGCTGAATCAATAATAACACTAGTAGTGGTAACAAGCAGTGGGAAAGGAGTTCCCACTGCTGATTATGCAGACTTATTTTTGGCTTGATTTCAAGCCTTTCTTGTTGGGTTTTAATGGAAAAAAGGGCACCCCAATAAGCTTTGGCTTATTGGGAGTCAATATAAACAAAAAAACACCAAGTATTTCACATAAATCACACAAAATCAAGCAAAAACAGTTACTGATATGATATGAAGGTCTGATGAGATTTTGTTGATCTATTTGGCCAATATGTGAATTTCAAACCACCAGGTCTAGCTCAAATGACTACCAAAACACAATCTAACAATCAACAATCCTAAATGAACACAAGATCTAACAGATTCCAAGATCTAAGAACATCAAACACTAAAATAGCCTAGTTATACCTTGCTGAATGTTTTGACCAGTTTTATCACTTGAAAACTTGTTTTAAACCTCAATACTAAAAATAAAAGCTTGAAAATGCCTTAAACCAACATGTAAGGTAAATCTAGGCTGATATATGCCCAAGGCTGTGTCACCCAACCCTTGACACACCCAATCCCAAACACCCTTTTATGACAGATTTTAAACTTTTTTCAAAGGAAATGTTTACTAACCATCACAAAACAGGATCAAATCAACTAATAACCACAAGTAACAATCAAATAACAAGATTCAACCACAAAACACTGATTCCTAAACCACAAATCAGATTCAATCACATAGCTCGAAAATATTCAGAAAAGTAAAAGAGTTTAGAGATGTGCACCTCCAAAACATACATCCATACTTTGGATTGTGTGAGCTCAAGTTGTAGCAGAACAACCACTTGCTTCCACCTTTTGTACCTGCTAAGATCAACAAACACAAACGTGAACTAAATAAATTAACTACTGATTTTTGAAAACATGGGTTTTATAACACAAAATCCTTTCTCAAAAACTCAGTCAAACAAGTAAGATGGAACTCATAATTCAGCTTAAAAAAGACACCAACTTTTAACAATAAACAGGAATTATGAATTTCTTAAAAAAACTACCAACTTTTATTAATAAAAAAGGGATTACTAATTTTTAGCCAAATTCTGGAACAAAGGGATCACCACATGCTGGGTCTCCTTTTATAGACTAGGATAGACAATTCTCGAATGAGAAATACATGAAACCCTAAGCTATGAAATCTCAGAATTTCCCTTGAGTCTTCTAGACGAATTTGGTGTTGTGAGTTGTCCTAAATGATCTAGGCCCTTTATCTTGAGCGTAGACTGCAAGCAGTTGATGTGAGCCTTTGATTTGGACACGTAGGACTACTTGGGGAGTAAGTCGTCACATGATTGGTTTAGGGGAGGCTTGGGTGTGGTCCATGGGTGATGGGGTGTTTGATGTTAAGCGTGGGATGAGTGCGTGTGATGGTGAATCACACGTGGGAAGTACCAATTGTGTTTTACCCTTTGGTTTAAGTGGGGTAAATTATGGGGGTGAAGAAGGGTGAACAGTGGTAACTTTGATCCGAAATTAGGGGAGAAAAGGTGTTTGGCGCGTGTTTGTGGGTTTAAATGTTTCAGTGCACAACTTTTCCCCTTGTACGTTGGTGATATGTGTATAAGAAGAAATCCAGCCCAAATAAACATATTCCTTTGTATTTAAACTTTCAGTTTTCATACATTGGCCATAAATAGTTTTAAAAAAGGGTTTTAGGGCTTTTATAACTTTGGTATAATTACATTAGTCCTTTTGTTCTTTTATCCATTTTAAAAGGACTAGATGTGTAATATTCTTGATCTTGAAGGTCTTCTTTGTAATTTTGACTTTGAAGAGGACCTTTGTTGACATTTTAGAATTCTTGAGGGACTAATCTTGCCAAATCTTCAAAGTTGAGGGACCTTTTTGTCATTTTGACAAACTTAAGGGACCAAACTTGTAATCATGAATATACAAGGGTATTAAGTGTCATTTATTCATAAATGAGGGATCATTCTTGTACATCTTCAAGTCTTCAAGGGTTTTTCTTTGAGAAATCATAACTAGGGCCCGGTTCATTGTGCAGCTTCGTTTCTTGTGTTCGTTTTTCCTTGTTTCTTATGATCTTTTGTCTTTTTCACGAAATCCATACCTAAAATACAAAAGTAAACAAACACAAGCATATATATGGTATTTTGATGACATTTTATGCATTTAAAACCCGAAAAGAACAATGAGATCATGTATAAATGCCATCTCATCACCCTCAAGAATCGAAGACTTGTCATTTTATACCTTTGTAAAACTCCAAAATTACTTTTCTTTTTGAACGGCAGTTTGGTGCAGCGGAGTATCTTGTGTACCACCGAGGCATCAAGTCTCTCAACGCGAGTTCGAATCATCTCACGAAGAGAATATCAACCCCCATGCTAGCCATCCAGTTTCCCATTAAGGGGCTTCAAGGCATTGCGATGGGATTCAAACCCGGCTGCCAATTCTAGGAAAATTATATTTGGGTCCCTAAATATTTCAAGAGTTGTCACTTTTAGTCCTTGAAGATCAAAAGAATTGCACAATTAGTCCTTGTTCCAAGATTATAAAAGTTTGAAGGACTGAATTGTCATTATGCCAAAGTCATATTACAAAGGGAACTCATAGAATTTTCAAAGACTTTAATTGAAGACTTACACAAAATTGTTGTGGTGAAACTGCCAAACAACACAACCCATATCCACTAAAACCCAGTCGATAGCCGACCAACCCAGTAACTTAACCCACTAAGCCCAAAGCCTTTACCCTTATCCGTTTCTTTAACTAATCCAGTTTTTAACTTATATTAGTTAAATTAAACACGACAAACACTAATCCCGCCCTGAAATTGGATCAAACAAAACACTATGCTCCCACAAACACCCTGATACATGTGTTTTCATTGGGGTTAAGATTATGTCTCGGAATCTTCTCGAATTGATATTCTTGGTTACTAAAAAGGGGTTGGTTTGATTATCTATTTTAAATTAAAAGCAAGTATGAAATTGTCGTTGAGCGAAATTAAAGCGTTTAAATGTTAAACTAAAAGCTATTTAGAAAGAACTTGATAAAACTTAAAAACTTAAAAAAAAACCTTAGTCCATCGGAATATTGCAAATCATGTCAATCGGAATGAACAAAAATCACAACCATCGGAATACATAAATGTAAAGCTGTCGGAATGTTAAAGTCAATTCTATCGGAATATGGCTCTGTCGCAATGTGCATCTATCGGATTATTGCTGTCGAAAAATGGGCAGAGTTTCGTCTTAACCAAGACCTTAGTCCCGTCGGAATATGCGATCGCAATGAGCGATCACAATCCAGATCGAAATAAGGGGGAATGACCAACTGATCACAAAGTAAAACCCTTAAGGGTTATTGCGATCAAAACCAGTAACCCGTCGGAATGTGGAGAATCCCCAGGATTTCGATGGAAGCTCTACTTGATCCGAAAATGGTGGAAACCTTAGAACTCAATAAGCACAATCAATAAGCTATTTTACCCGCAACTTAAACACTTCAAAAAGCTTAAATTTGACAAATTTCGAGAACATAAAATCATAAACTTTATAAACGAAACTTTTGAGTGACTAAAACCTTGATGAAATCCGAAAACCAATAAGCTAAAACAAGAAATAAGCCAATAAGCATAGAGAGCTTATAGCTTATACGTGTAAGAGCTTATGTATAAACTAAGAAGTTTAATCCTTCAATCACGAAATCATCAAATCACATGAATGAAGTATGTAATTCGGATCAAAGATAAAACTAACCAAGAAATATAGAACGAGATTAAAGAACACAAAGCTTAAACTTAAACTTGAATTTGATTAATGGAATCCAAATGCAAAGATTAAAGAAAGCTTAAATTTAAAAGATGAAAACAAAGAAAAACTTAGTGGGAACTTTCTCTCTCTAAAACTAGAGAAAATGAAAAAAATGAAAAACTAACTCCCTAAAGTTGTGAAGTGTAGGCCTATTTATAGGTGTTTGATTGTGGGCTTGTATATGGGCTTGTACATGGGCTTCTCTTCTTCTTTCATCTTTAGTCTTTACGTCTCTTTAAACAAACGTTTCTGACTTTGGATTTTGAGAAGTGTCGGTGAATAATTCCAACTCGTCTTATAATCTTTTGTTTAATAGACTCGAGTTCTTTGACATATATGAATCTTCCATCTTTGGCCCTTTTCTTCGATAAATCTTCAAATAGGCACAATGACTTCAAATCATTTGCATCTCTTGGACAATAGACTTCGTCTTGAGTCTTTTTCTTCGATAAAACCCGTGCAATCCCATGTTTTCTTCAATATTCATCCGGTTGACTCTGAAAACACAATAAACACAAAAACCACGCATAATTCCAAACAAATGATATTAAATACGTGTTTTGGTCTCGTTTTAGCCAGAAATAAGTGGTAAAAGGATGGGTGTTTTGACACCTATCAAATCCCCTACACTTAACCATTGCCATGCCCTCATGCAATGCTTAGTGATAAAGCAAATTTACACTTTTCTCATAATCAATCAACCTTGGCCTTATTAAAATACCACTAAACGAAAATTAATGTACTAAGAGAAATTAAAATCTTTAAAGTAAACAAAATGATAGAAAACCATTTTCACTTGAAAATAGCTATATGGAAATAACTTGCAAAGAGATCAAGGACTTACATTAGGGCTTTTGGTGCTGCGAAGATTCATCACCCTCAAGTTTCTCGTTCCCCAAACTAAGCTTAAAAACAAGATCATTGTTATTATAAGTTAGCAAATCAAACACTTACACACATGTCTTAATTATATGCTTAAACTCCCTTATTCCTAGGTGTATCTCTTATATTTTATTTTTGTCTTAGAATGATCATGAAGATGCATTTTTGGACTTATTTCGATAGTTTATTTAGGCTGAAAGCAAAGTAGGACGATTTGATCAATAGTTAGCTAAAGGACAAAATCTCTTAAAACTGCTTCTCGGGATATCAAAAAGTTCATATCTTGGCATAACTCGGTTCACGATTTGAGACCTTTCTCAGGCCGATATTTGGCATGTACTTCATACTTCATATCTTGAGAGACGTTCTTGAGATAATGGTCTTCTCTTCGTAATAGAGTTTCTTCACTTGGAGACTTTTGAAGGGTACTCCAACTTTGTTGATCACGACTTCATGATTATTTCTTCAATCTCTAATTGGGATTTTGAGATACAACGATCCGCCTCCTTTTCGGACTTGGATCTATTTATCCTCATACCTTGTTAGGGTCTTTTCGGATAGACTTCTCCATGATCTTTGTGGGAGTTGATTGCTTTTCGTCGTGAGTCTTGATCCTTCATATTGATTTTGGAAATATTGCTTTACACATCACTTTGGATCATCAGCAATAAAATTGAATCCTCATGCCTTGTTAGGGCCTTTTCGGACTCGCCAATCTTCGCGCCCTGCTTCATAAGTTATGCCTTGGCTATGAACTCTTATCATTACCGAGTAACTTTTAAACGATCTTGGGCTAGAAGCTAAGTAACTTTTCAAATCGTACGACCTTACTTATTGCAGATAATTTATTAGCAAGTGATGGGAGAATAGGCAAATAATTACGCCAAGTGAGCTTGTGCAAGAATACCGACTTATAATTGACTCTATCATTTCTCGTTCTCCAGAATTTAAAATCTCAAGTAATGAGACTCGTGGATGCTTAGCCTAATAAACCAATTAAGGTCTACATGGTTAAGGATATTAGCTAGAATAAACTTGGATAAGTCTATTCGGGTTGAGTCAAAATAATCGCAACGGGCCTAATATGTCAAAGACTTCTAAACTAGCTACACCACTTTATGAATATTATTGACTTTATTGCGGGATATATACATATGAAAGCAACGATAAAAATTTAAATATTACGACTATATGGCCAAAGTTAATTAAAAATTTGAAAAATGCTAAAAAAGATGATTTTCCTGGTTAAATGAAGGCATTTTCATGGAAAAGTCCACTTAAAACTTCGATAGAAGTCCCCCCTACATTTAATATAAACATTGTCCTCAATGTTTAAGCATGTGGGAAAAGTCTCCCCTACACTTATGACACTGTGCACGTTGGTTAAATCAAGCTAAGGAAGAGACGACTAAAGTGATCAATTTCAAATGTGAATATGAAGAAAATTGAATCACGATAGTTGAGAGATAGAACCGGATTTGTGGATAACACGGGAGCACGGTTCTTCAAAGGTTCCAAAAGTGCATTCATCCCTGTAATCACATCACCACACAAACACAAGAACCTAAAGAGGCCCCCCTACACTTAGGTGGTTAAATGGAAAAGGATAGATACTCGGGCTGCCTCCCGAGGAGCGCTTGTTTTTGATAACCGAGTCACGAGCCTGACTCGACCCAAAATTAGTTCATGGGAAACGTGGTGAGGGATGGAATCATCTCATGAGAGATGTCCTCACCAAAGTACAACTTCACTCGTTGGCCATTCACTTTAAAATTAGGTCCATTAGGTGGAGCGAGCTCGACAGTACCATATGGAAAATTTTGGGCAATGGTGAATGGGCCGGACCAACGAGATTTCAGCTTGCCCGAAAAGATTTTCAACCGAGAGTTAAAGAGTAAAACTTTGTCTCCAACTTGGAACTCTCGGTTCTTAATCTTAGAGTCGTGAATGAGCTTAGTCTTCTCCTTATTGATCAAAGAATTTTCATAAGCCTCATTACGGAGTTCATTCAGCTCATTGATTTGGATCTTGCGTAGGTCACCGGCTTTGTTGATATCGAAATTAGCCCACTTCAAGGCCCTGTAAGCCTTGTGCTCCAACTCAATGGGGAGGTGGCATGCTTTCCCGTACACGAGACGATATGGCGTACAACCAATCGGAGTCTTGTATGCGGTACGAAAAGCCCACAGAGCATCATCAAGTTTATCGGCCCATGAGGCACGATGCTCTCCCACGGTTCTTTCAAGAATTCGCTTTAATCCTCGATTAGAGATTTCAGCCTGGCCATTAGTTTGTGGGTGGTAGGCGGTGGAAAGACTATGATTTACACCATACTTAGCCATGACTCTTGCGAATTGGTCATTGCAAAAATGAGTCCCGCGATCACTAATAATGGCACGAGGCACACCGAATCTAGCGAATAGCGACTTCAAAAAGTTACAAACCACCCTTGCGTCATTAGTAGGTAAAGTTTTGGCTTCAACCCATTTTGAGACGTAGTCAACAGCTACAAGGATGTATTTGTTTCCTTTAGAGGAAGGGAATGGCCCCATAAAGTCGATACCCCAAACGTCAAAGATTTCACATTCTTGAATGAAATTCTGAGGCATCTCGTCTTTATGTGTGATCTTGCCTTGTTTTTGGCAAGCATCACAATGTGTAACCATCTCGTGAGCATCACGATTAATGGTGGGCCAATAAAATCCCGAGTCAAACACTTTTTTGGCGGTGTAGTTGGGACCAAAGTGACCACCGGTGGGTCCTTTGTGGCAAGCTTCGAGAATGTCTAAAGCGGTCGGTCCATCAACACATCGGCGAATAATCAAGTCGGCACATTGTTTGAATAGATACGGGTCATCCCAAAAGTAAGTCTTAATGTCTTTGAAGAACTTTTTCTTTTGCTGGGATGTTAACCCGTCAATGAGAATTCCACCCGCCAAGTAGTTTGCAATGTTCGTAAACCACGGGGTTTCATCAGAAGTCGAGTTGATAGACATTAAGGTCTCCAGGGGAAAAGAGTCATTGATCTCTTTGTTCGGATGATCCCCTTGATAAGGATCCTCAAGTCTACTGTGATGATCCGTGGCTAGGTTTTCAGCTCCCTTCTTATCACGAATTTTGATTTTAAATTCTTGAAGTAGCAAAACCCAGCGAAGAAGTCTTGGTTTGGAATCTTGTTTGGTTAACAAGTATTTCAACGCGGAATGATCGGTATAAACGATTGTGGTGGAAAGGACAAGATAGGGGCGGAACTTTTCAAAGGCATAGACAACAGCTAAAAGCTCTTTTTCGGTTGTCGTGTAATGCAGTTGAGCCCCCGTCATTGTCTTGCTAGCGTAATGGATCGGTTGGAAGTGTTTGTTCACTCTTTGGCCCAAAACCTCTCCAATAGCAAAGTCGCTAGCATCGCACATCAACTCAAAGGGAAGCTCCCAATTAGGGGTAACCAAGACGGGTGCCTTAGTAAGCTTATCCTTAAGCAAGTTGAAGGCTTCAATACACTCGTTGGAAAAGATAAAAGGAGTATCTTTTTCCAAGAGGTGGGTCATCAGGCGAGCGATTTTAGAAAAATCTTTGATGAATCTACGGTAGAAGCCCGCATGACCGAGGAAACTTCTCACACCCTTCACGGTTGAAGGTGGAGGCAACTTAGAAATAACATCGACTTTAGCACGGTCTACTTCAAGACCGGCTTTGGAGATCTTGTGTCCTAGCATGATGCCCTCTTTTACCATGAAATGGCATTTTTCCAATTAAGAACAAGGCGAGTGTCTTCACACCGCTTAAGCATACGTTCTAAATTGGCAAGGCAAGCAGAGAAAGAATCGCCATAAACCGAGAAATCATCCATGAAGACTTCCATAGTTTCTTCAACCATGTCGTGGAAGATAGCCATCATACACCTTTGGAACGTCCCAGGGGCATTGCATAAACCGAAAGGCATACGTTTGTAAGCAAATGTTCCGTAGGGACAAGTGAATGTGGTCTTTTCTTGGTCCTTGGGATCGATGGGAATTTGAAAATACCCGGAGAAACCGTCTAAAAAGCAGTAATAGTCATTACCAGCTAGACGCTCGATCATTTGATCCATGAAGGGAAGAGGAAAGTGATCTTTTCTCGTGGCATCATTGAGTTTGCGATAGTCGATACAAACTCTCCATCCAGTAACGAGACGAGTGGGAATCAACTCGTTGTGTTCATTGGGAACACCGGTTATTCCGCCCTTCTTGGGCACACAATGGACGGGACTTACCCAAGGCGAATCCGAAATAGGGTAAATCAAGCCGGCATCAAGAAGTTTGATAACCTCTTGTTTGACGACGTCATGAATGCGAGGATTAACCCTTCTTTGGCTCTGGATTACGGGTTTAAAGTCATCTTCCATGAGAATCTTTTGAGTACAAAAGTTTGGATCAATTCCGCGGATGTCGGAAATTTTCCAAGCAATTGCCTTCTTATGATCTTTAAGCACGGTGATGAGGCGAGATTTCTCTTCTTCTTTCAATTCCTTAGCAATGATGACGGGCGACTTCTTCTTATCTTCAAGGAACACGTACTCGAGGTGGGGCAGAAACTCCTTAAGTTCTAAATCCTGAGGATTTTCGATGGGAGGCGTATTCAAAGTCGGTGCATCGATAGCAATAGCCTTGGGGGATGGTGGAGAAATATTATCTTCTTTAAGAAGGTTCTCAATGAGGCGAAGATCTTCATCCCAATCGGTGGGAGAATCGTCATGTTCTAAGGTCACATCTCCTATGGTGGCTTCCAAATCTTTCCAAAGGAAATCACTTTTTCCAAATAGAGATAGTGATGAATCAATAGAGGAAACGGTCTCAGCATTGGGAAGAGAGGTAGGAATACTTCTGCGAGCATCTTTGAAGTGTTCTTCACAGGACTCATCAAGAACGTCAATACAATTAACTCTCTCGTATGAATAAGGCTGTTTAGAAAGCTTTCCCATGTTGAAGACAATTTTATCGTCACCCAATCTCATGATAAGCTCACCCGCTTCAACATCGATGAGAGTGCGACCGGTCCTCAAGAATGGACGACCAACAATTAATGGCACACGAGGGTCCATATCGTAGTCGACGACGACGAAATCGGCAGGAAAAGTGAATTTGTCGACTCCTACAAAGACGTCTTCGGCTATCCCCACTAGATAAGCAATCGTACGGTTAGCTAATTCCAAAGTCATTTTGGTGGGGACTAGCTCAAGGAGAGATAATTGCTTCCAAACGCTTAAGGGCATTAAGTTAATACTGGCACCTAGATCGGCTAGGGCCATGCAATTCTCTACTCCCGGGAAGTTGCAAGGGATTAAGAAACGACCCGGATCACCAAGCTTGGTTGGCAATTTCCTTAAGAGCACTGCAGAGCAATTCTCATTAAGTTGGGTGTTAGCGATATCAAGAAGTTTTTCCTTGTCACTAAGAAGATCTTTGAACATTTTTGCGTATTTAGGCATGTGAGTGAGAGCCCCAGCGAAGGAGATGTTGAAATTCAATTGTTTAAACATTTTGAGAAAGTTCGAAACTTGAATATCATCCTTGCTTTTGAGCTTCTCTTTCCTCAACCTTGATGGATAAGGTATATCGGAAGAAGATGAAGGCTTTGGGAGAATAGGATCACTCACATCCTTGGGTGGAGGAGGGGTAGAAGTAAGAGGTGGAGAAATTGGGGAAGTAGAAGGATGAGGAATAGGAGCAGGTGACTCGTTTTCCTTAGTCACAATCACCGGTGGAGGTAGAGGAAGCTCGGGTTCCTTGGTACCTTTGCCACTGCGAGTGGTGATTGCTTTCATCTCCCCTCTTGGATTCGCAACGGTGTTACTCGAAAGAGTACCCGAAGAAGAGGATTGATTACCTTGGAAGAAACCAGCCATCATGTTCCTTAAGTCATTCGTTTGACTTGCCAACGTGTTTCTCATATCAACTCTCAGATCGTTCCCTTGTTTTACCATGTCTGCTTTCAAGTTGAGCACTTCCCACTGGAGATTTTCCACGATCACATCACTGGTCCTCATGTAGGTTTCAACATCTTGGTGTAATGCGGTGGGTTGGTTGGGAGGAGGAGCATGGTAGGCGGGTGGTTGATAAGCAGGTTGATGGTAAACTTGGTTGTTTCTTTGAGGTGGATATGGTTGTCTTTGAGGTGGTTGGCATGGTGCACGAGGTTGTTGTTGTTGTTGAGGAGGGCGATTGAGGTTTTGTTGTTGGTTTGGGTTATTAGGAGGAAAACTGGGCGGTGAAAGAAAGTTGTTTGGGCGGTAGCTAAGCAAATTGCGGTCACCTTGAGGACGAGCTTGATAAGCGGCCGGAGGATAGGTACCGTATGATGCATTCACATTCTCAGAAGGGTAGTCTTGGGTGGTGGTACAAGTGGTGTAAGAGTGAGGACCACCGCATATTTCACATGCTTGGCTGACAGCATTGACTTGAGCATTTTTAGCGTTGATGTTGTTGGTGTTGCTAGCGGTTTGGGCGGCAAGCGATTCATGAAGCGTAGTAATTTTGTCAAGTCGCTTGTCGTTGTCACTAGTACTAGCACTAGCGGCATTGGTCCGAACACTCTTGGTTTGCACACGAGACTTATTTTCAATAATATCCCAAGCGGCATTGGAAGTCTTAACCAAAATATTACCTCCCGAGGCACTATTTAGTGAATCTTGGTCCTTCATGCTTTAACCATTATAAAAAGTATTAATTTGGTGCACTTTGGTAAAACCGTGTTGTGGGAACTTTCTTAAAAGATCTTTAAAACGGTCCCAAGATTCACTAAAAGACTCATCGTACTTTTGTTCAAAATTAATGATTTCATTCTGCAAAGCAGTAGTACGAGAGGGTGGGAAAAAGTAGTTAATGAACTTGGTCTCCAAATCCGTCCACGTAAGAATACTTTGTGGCGGTTCCTTTGCAAGCTAATGCCGGGCTTGTCCCTCTAAGGAGAAAGGAAAAAGTTGCAAACGGATTACCTCTTGTGGAACACCATTGAATTTGACCGTATTTGTGAGTTGTAAGAACCTTTTGATGTGGTCATGAGGATCGTCAATGGTACGCCCCAAGAATGGTTGAGCAGAGACCATCTGGATAAAGCCGGATTTGAGCTCAAAGTTGTTGGCTGCAATCGCGGGTATGACAATTGGATCATTGTTGCCCTCCACATGTGCTTGGAAAAGTTCAATCATCGGGCGATTGTCTGGTAGAGGTTCATTGTTGTTGTTATTATTGTTGTTGAGAGGTGGATTGTTATTGTTGTTGTTGTTTTGAGGTGGGTTATTATTGTTGTTGTGTACACCGGCCATGTCTAAGTCTTCGAGAGGCTCGGGCTCTTGATAAGACGTTGATCGTGTACGCATGCACCTGCAAAAGAACTAACAAAGCAAACAAGAAATATTTTTGGTTTTTATGGTTTTTTAATTTTTTGGATTTTTGAAAATTTTATATTTTTTAGGGTTTTTGAAATTTTTTTGAAAAAGTAACGTTCACGGTGAACGGATCCCAAAATCCAAGTTCTCACAAAAAACTGTTAATCTTAACGAGAAGAGTCGGCACCGGCGCCATTTGATACATGTGTTTTCATTGGGGTTCATATTATGTCTCAGAATCTTCTCGAATTGATCACGGTTCAAAGTGGAATGGTTGTTCTTGGTTACTAAAAAGGGGTTGGTTTGATTATCTATTTTAAATTAAAAGCAAGTATGAAATTGTCGTTGAGCGAAATTAAAGCGTTTAAATGTTAAACTAAAAGCTATTTAGAAAGAACTTTATAAAACTTAAAAACTTAAAAAAAAACTTAGTCCATCGGAATATTGCAAATCATGTCCATCGGAATGAACCAAAATCACAACCATCGGAATACATAAATATAAAGCTGTCGGAATGTTAAATTCAATTCTATCGGAATATGGCTCTGTCGCAATGTGCATCTATCGGAATATTGCTGTCGAAAAATGGGCAGAGTTTCGTCTTAACCAAGACCTTAGTCCCGGCGGAATATGCGATCGCAATGAGCGATCGCAATCCAGATCGGAATAAGGGGGAATGACCAACCGATCGCAAAGTAAAACCCTTAAGGGTTATTGCGATCAAAACCAGTAACCCGTCGGAATGTGGAGAATCCCCAGGATTGCGATGGAAGATCTACTTGATCCGAAAATGGTGGCAACCTTAGAACTCAATAAGCACAATCAATAAGCTATTTTACCCGCAACTTAAACACTTCAAAAAGCTTAAATTTGACAACTTTCGAGAACATAAAATCATAAACTTTATAAACAAAACTTTTGAGTGACTAAAACCTTGATGAAATCCGAAAACCAATAAGCTAAAACAAGAAATAAGCCAATAAGCATAGAGAGCTTATAGCTTATACGTGTAAGAGCTTATGTATAAACTAAGAACTTTAATCCTTCAATCACGAAATCATCAAATCACATGAATGAAGTATGTAATTCGGATAAAAGAAAAAACTAACCAAGAAATATAGAACGAGATTAAAGAACACAAAGCTTAAACTTAAACTTGAATTTGATTAATGGAATCCAAATGCAAAGATTAAAGAAAGCTTAAATTTAAAAGATGAAAACAAAGAAAAACTTAGTGAGATAAAGTTGGGAACTTTCTCTCTCTAAAACTAGAGAAAATGAAAAAATGAAAAACTAACTCCCTAAAGTTGTGAAGTGTAGGCCTATTTATAGGTGTTTGATTGTGGGCTTGTAAATGGGCTTGTACATGGGCTTCTCTTCTTCTTTCATCTTTAGTCTTTACGTCTCTTTAAACAAACGTTTCCGACTTTGGATTTTGAGAAGTGTCGGTGAATAATTCCAACTCGTCTTATAATCTTTTGTTTAATAGACTTGAGTTCTTCGACATATATGAATCTTCCATCTTTGGCCCTTTTCTTCGATAAATCTTCAAATAGGCACAATGACTTCAAATCTTTTGCATCTCTTGGACAATAGACTTCGTCTTGAGTCTTTTTCTTCGATAAAACCCGTGCAATCCCATGTTTTCTTCAATATTCATCTGGTTGACTCTGAAAACACAATAAACACAAAAACCACGCATAATTCCAAACAAATGATATTAAATACGTGTTTTGGTCTCGTTTTAGCCAGAAATAAGTGGTAAAAGGATGGGTGTTTTCACACCTATCACACCCTAATCCACCCAACTCTTAATCCCCAAAATTAACACCCTAAACTATCCAAATCAATGATTAACGGCCTCCTAATCCTTACCCCATCCCCAAAGACGTCACCCTCATACCCATGTGATCTCCCTAGTTGTTCCCTGCCCCACATATCACATGAAAATGCAAAATGGATGGATGGATTTGCTTCCTTGTTGGCTACTTTTCTTTAGATGCTTTGAATGAGTTCACAACACCTATACTCCCAACAATAGTCCAAGAATCATGGCATAGATCACATGAGTCCTTTGTTGACCAAGATTCAGATTTCAAAGACCATGCGCAGTAATGGAATTCAAATGCATTAGGGTTTTAGATTTCTGCTTGTTTCTAGAAGGAATGTAGCCACTCTATATAAGGCTATAGGATTTTTCTTATTTCTTGTTCTAGATTATTTTTAAGAAATTGTAATTTCTTTTTATATTTATAAAAGTTGGTATTTCCTAAATTAATTTGAGTTCCGTTGTTCATCTTATTGCAGGTGGTGAAACGAGTCCATATTGGTCATTGTCGTGATGGCACTAACGTCTCCCTTCGGAATTGTTTGTTCACTTGTTTCGCCGAATATATCCCAAAATGATTTTTCGTCCATAAATTTACGAATACCCTTTTGAATTAAGTTAACGTATTCTTTATCGTTAAAATCGTCATCTATAAAACCGTTCATTTTCATTCTTTCAAAACATGCCTCTAGCCTCATTTTTTCGGCCAAAGTATGAGCTTTGATATTATCGAATTTTAAAATATCGGTTTTAGTAACCTCGGTTTTATCATGATCATTTGAAACTTGGGATCTACTCGCGAAAAAGTCCATTTTATCCTCCCCATATTTCATAGTTAATTTTCCACCGTGAACGTCGATTACGGCTCGAGTCGTTGATAAAAAGGCGACCTAAAATAATGGGACATTTAGGATCACACTCATAATCGAAAATGACGAACTCCGCGGGAAAAACCAAATTTCCAATTTTAACATAAACATCCTCGGCTATTCCAATTGGTTTTAATGGTGTATAATTTGCAAGCTCGATAGTCATGTTTATTGGGGTAAGTCTAGGAAATTTCATCAATTTCCAAAGAGAATGAGGCATGAGATTGATGCTAGCACCTAAATCGACAAGGGCTAAACATCCCTCAATCTCGGAAAAATCACAAGGTAGTAGAAATTAGCCCGGATCCTCTTCCTTTCTCGGCATATGACTTTTGGGTTTTTTAAGAAGGATCGAAGCATAAGTTTCCTCAAGAGTCACATTGGTGAGGTCGATAAAGCTCTCTTTTTGAACCGTAGATGGAATTTGAGATACAAGAGGGGGTGCACTCTTTTCCTTGGTCACCACGTTCATCCCCTCTACTTTAGAACATGAAGGCGTTTTAAAATTCGATGATTGAGAAGAAGGAACAACTCTAAATCCATCAAGGTTTGGGGTAATCACACGACTTTTTCTGATAGACGAGGCGGCTTTATCATGTTCCTTTGGATTTGGTACAGTGTCACTAGGTAAAGAACTCGATGACGCACCCGAAGACTTGTTCATTATGGCCGAAAACATCTTTTTAATGTCGATTTGTCCTTGCTCAATCTTTGTATTTTGATTTTTCAATGTATTGGAAAAGTCGTTTTTCAAAGTACCAATTTGTCCCTCTAATCGTCTCATATTAGCCTCATTTGTTTTCATATATTCTTGAAACTCGCTTGACGAACTATTTTGATTAGAATTAAAGTTCCCTTGGTTTTGATTATTTCTTTGAAAATTCCCTTGATTAACACTTGAAAAATTGTTTCCTTGATTAGCGTTGTTTTGAAAATTCGAGTTTTGATTGTTGTTGTTATCTAGATTTTTCCAACCTAAATTACGACCTTGATTCGTAAAATTTCCTTGTTGATTATTTCCCTGAAAATTGTTACGGTTTTGATTAAAATTATTTCCATGATAATTTCCTTGTGATGGACCCGCGTTATTTTGATTTTGAAAATTGTTGTTTCCACAACGCGTTTACACTCGACGTTTGGCCATCTGTAGCCGCACACTCGTAATAATTATGAGGTCCACAACACAACGTACACGATGCCTCAAACGCTTTCACCGTAGCGGGAGCGTCTTTCTTTTGCATCTCGATTAAGAACGACGTAAACACATTCCTCAACTTATCGACTTTCGCATCAACCCTTTCAATATCGCGATTAGAAATACTAACATTGGCGACACTGGAAACACTCGTTGTGTTACGAAATTGGTAAACCTTGGATCTATGTTTGATAATCATTAAACCGTCTTTCGGAGTTTTACACAAAAAATTGCCACCGGCGGCGGAATTTAACGAATCTTATTCTTGAAAATCCATGGTGAGGACATTGCCTAAGCAATTCCTTAAAACGATCCCACGCGTCTCTAAACGATTCATTCGGCTTTTGTTCGAACCTCGTGATCTCATTTTGAAAAAATGTGGTCTTAGACGGCGGAAAAAAATGATTAACGAACTTGGAAACGAGATCCTTCCACGTAATTATGGAATTAGGTGGCTCTTTCTCGTACCAATCCTTGGCGGCACCATCGAGCGAGTACGGAAAAAGCATAAGCTTAACGACATCGGTGTCAACGTTTTTAAACTTGCTTGTGGCCAAAAGACGATCAAAATTCCGAATGTGATCGTAAGGAGTATCCACCTCACGACCTCTAAACTTTGTTGCTTGAATCAACGATAGCATTCCGCTCTTAATCTCAAAATTCTCCGCTTCGATAGCCGGAATAACGATCGCGTCTCCATTACCCTCGGTGGGTGCTTGGAGCAATTCCATCATCGAACGTTTGTTGGCCATCTCGTCTACGGTTTCGATAACGATATTAGGAACGTCGGTTTCTAAATTTCGTCTTCATTGTTGATTCCTTCGATTTCGATTGCGTCGATTCGAAACGTCGCTAGAATTAGAATAATCCTTCGATCGAGTGCGCATGCACTAAACGTAGAATGGGGGTAGCAAAGAAGATTCTTTCTAGGGTTTTTCTTTTTTTCTATTTTTTTTTGTTTTTGATTGTTTTTTTTAATTTTTTTGGATTTTGGGTATATTACGTAGATAAGTAAATCCACAAAAACATATCCAATAATCAAAGGTCTTGATCAATGAATCCAAGAAGAATGAAGGAATTTACGTCAAGTAATGACCCTCGTCGACTTTGAAACATTGGCGGAATGCCAAAACGTTTCGATGTTCAATAATTAAAGATCACAAAAATAGATGTATTAATACTTGAGTGGCAAACCCTAATCAATCGTCACTAAACCGATACGCACAAGAAAGCGGAGAAACGAGGCGGCGCGAAGCACTTAAGAGCCTTTTTCTTTAGGGTGTATTTTATAACACCCGCGTTATACCCACCTTATAGTTTGTATCAATTGAGATCAAATCTTTTAAGAGTATTTATCTATTTTTCCTTTGGATTTTTTTGTTTTGGATTCGAATATAATAATTGAGTGATGAAATCCCAATTAAGGTTGCATGTTCACGCTTTTGGATACTATTGTTTATTAATTATGCTACGTAATATAATATAGTATTCACAAAAATAAAACGAAAACGATAAAATGAAACAAATTGTTGTGTGTTTAATTTAGGACAACTAAAAACGATTTATTTGGATATTCTACAATATAGTAAAAAATAAAAACGAGTATGTACGATATTTACGCTTTTCAAAAATGAAAAGCAAAAACGCACTACTCACATAAACACGATATATATATAATGCACTAAAAACACCTCTCCGGCAGTGGCGCCAAAATGATTGAGGTATTTTAGTCACTTGTTTTAAGAAAAACAAATAACTGTGACAAGTATTAAATTCGACGATTTAGGAAAACCGATAAATTCAACAAGTGTGAGTTCATTCTCGAAGGAGGTGTATGTGTTATGTGCCAATTAGTATAAATCAATGTTTGGATTAGTGACGTTTTTGGGTTTGAGAAGAAAGAAAATTAAAAGACGAGTTACGCTAAATTACACTACGACGTAAAACGTAAAACGTATACGTTAAAACGTAAAACGCGACGAAAATAAAAATTTTAACTAAAAATTAATTAAAACTAAAAATTATTTCTAAATAATATAAATAAGAATAAAAATTCAATAAATAAATTTTAAAACTTATTTTTAATTAAACTTTAATTTTAAATGCTAATTAAAGCCCTAAAATTAAATATAATTAACAAAAAGCCCAAAATTATATTTTATCAAACTAAAATCTTACTTATATTAATTAAAAGCTAAAAAGTTTTTTTACAAATTTTTAAAACTAATTTTCTATTTTTAAACCACTAAAAACTAACTTTTAATTAAAATAATGATAAAAAAATAATAAAATAATGAGAAAAATAATTTTACTTTACTAAAAATTCTATTTTACTTAATTAAACTAGAAAAATGAAAAAGTTGAAAAAATTGAATTTAGTCCTGATAAGACAAAAACAGAATTGCTAAAAGCTATTTTTTAATTAAAATAATGCTAAAAAAATAATAAAATACTCAGAAAATTAGAATTTTCTTTTTTTTAAATCCTAAAATAAATAAAAGAACAGGGGAAATTGAAAAAACTGAATAAAAAACTAATTTAAAGCAACTAGAGTCAAGAACAGTAAGCTAGGAAAGTGACATGTGACGGATTTTTGTTTTCTAGTGCAGTAGTGAGAAGAAAAGTCTATCAGTGGGAACCTTGTTCCCACTGCCCTACCTCAGAGACTATAAGGAGCTCTTTTGAGCATGAATTAGTTGGTTTTTTTGGACAATAGGGGCACCCCCACACTCATTAAAGTGTGGGGAGTCAACAACAAGAAAAAACAACAAATGTTAATACACCAAATTGCTTAGAAATCAAGAATCCCACAAAAAAGGGCAGCAAGTGAGTTATCTAGTGGTCTGGTAACAAAACATTAGGTTGTGAGGTGGTTTTACCCTACCTAAAAGCTTCAAAACACTAATATCAGCTATCCAAACCCCTAAATCTAACCCTAGACTAGATACTCATCAAGAATCAAGGTCCAAAACACCAAAGATGCCCTAAACCTACTGTTGGTAGAAAATGGGGGTCTGGTGAGTTTATGTGCAAAACAATGACCTATGAAGCAATATTACCCCACAAATCCTATTAAACCTGCTATTATCTATCTAATACAGCCTAAGATATACTAATGTGACCAATTCAAAGCTCCAAATCCAAATCAAGGCACTAAATCTACCTTCTGGTGTAGAATATGCAGAAAGTGACTGGTAAGCTGGTGCAATGTGCACCTTGGCTAGATTTGTACCATTGAAACATGCAAATAACTCATCCAAACTATAAACCAATCATGGGTAATCCTAAACTAACATGAGATTCAACTGCTAACACAATATCAAACCACAAAACACAATATCCAAGCCTACACACTCTACTGGTCTCTATGTGACATTTTTTTAGAAAACTTGCATACTTAAGTCCCAAAAGTACAAAGTTTAAACCAAGTAAAAAATAGCTACTAGTGACCCTATTAGAGCATGTATAGACACTTTTATCATACAAGAATGTAAATTACTATATGAAGCAAGCAGATCCAAACACCCCTTAGTAGACAGATTATGAAATTTTCAAACGAAATAACAATAAATTAATACCAATTCTAAACAAACCTAACTAAATATGCATCAATTCATAAGAGAATACTGATTAAAAAGAAAAATTTGCACCAAGAACACTATTGTTATAAGAGAATTCTACTAAATGTAGATGTTTCTCCCATCCTTTTCCAAAATCTGTCACACAAGCTCTCAGCATATCTTCGAGAGTTTGAATAGTCCTTTCACTTTGTTCATCTGTTTGTAGATCATATGCCCTATTGATGTCCAATTTAGTACCTAAAGCATTTTGCATCGATCCCTAAAATACAGATGTAAAACGACTATCACGATCTGAGATAATAGATACATGCACTTCGTGTTGAGAGATTATTTCCTTAATGTACAATATCGTAAGAGTTTCCACACTATCAGTCTCTTAATAGTAATAAATCGAGCAGATTTTCTAAGACGATCAACAATAACCCAGATGGTGTCATGTCCATTTGATGTCTTAGGTAATTTAGTCACAAAATCCATCGTCATTCTTTCCCACTTCCATATTTGAATCTTTGGTTGTATCAATAGACCGGATGGTTTTTGATACTCTGCTTTAACTCTTGCATACATTAAACACTTACTAACGTATTCTACTATGATTGCCTTCATGTTAGGCCACCAATAGAGTTTCTTTAGATCTTTATACATCTTGTCGGAACTAGGATGTATAGAGTACTTCGATTTATGAGACTCGTGCATAATCAAATCTCGTAAATTACCATGGGCAGGTAAGCAACTATAATTTTTAATACAACGAATTCCATTTTGACGAACTTCAAATTCTTTATCCATTCCTCTTAACTTTTTAGCTCCTACATTTTCTACCTTAAGTGCTTATTCTTGCGCTTCGAGAATTTGGGTAGGTAACTTCGGTAAAAGAGTTATCATTAATGATCTAACTCGTAACGGCTTAACACGCTCTTTTTTACTTAAAGCATAAGCTACTATATTGGCTTTACTTGGGTGATAACGAATTTCACAATCGTAATCAGCAAGTAATTCTAACCAACGTCGTTGTCTCATATTCAATTCTTTCTGATGAAGAATATATTAAAGACTTTTATGATCAGTAAATATTACACACTATGTAACATAGATGTAATGTCTCCAGATTTTAAGAGCAAATATCACCGCTCCTAATTCTAGATCATGAGTAGTATAATTATTCTCATTAGGTTTAAGTTGCCTTGATGCATAAGCAATAACTTTATTCCTTTGCATAAGCACTGCTCCCATTCCTTGAATAGATGCATCATAGTAAACGATAAATCATCGTTACCTTCTGGTAATGCTAGGATAGGTGCTTCACACAACTTTCACTTCAATCATTGAAAAGCTGTCTCTTAACTATCTCCCTAGTCAAACGGTTTGTTTTTCTGAGTCAATTGAGTAAAAGATTTAGCAACTTTTGAAAAACCTTCGATAAATCTTCGGCAATACCCAACAAGTCCTAAAAAATTTCTTATTTCCGTAGGCGTACTAGGCTTACTCTAATTATTTACTGCTTCAATCTCAGCAGGATCCAGACGAATACCTTGGCTATCAATGACATTTTCTATGAATTGATCAACATCGATCTAAAATTCGCATTTCGAGAAGTTAGTATACAACTTCTCCTTCTTAAGTAATTCAAGAATTATACCAATATGCTTGGCATGTTCTTCTCAGTTACGAGAGTAGATAAGAATAACATCGATAAACACGATTACGAATTTATCCAAGTAAGGCTTACACACTCTGTTCATGAGGTCCATGAAAACAGCTGGTGCATTGGTTAAACCAAAAGGCATTACTTGAAATTCATAATGTCCATACCGCGTCCTTAAAGCAGTTTTAGGAATATCCTCTTCCTTAACTCTCAGTTGATGATAACCTGACCGTAAATCAATTTTCGAATATACGCTTGATCCTTGGAGTTGATCAAATAAATCGTTGATTTTGGGTAATGGGTAACAATTCTTTATATTAAGTTTTTTTAACTCACGATAATCGATACACATCCTAAAAGATCCATCTTTCATTTTCACAAATAAGACTGGAGCTCCCCGCGGTGATATACTTGGTCTAATAAATCCTCCGTTAGTTAGTTCTTGGATTTGACTTAACAATTCTTGCATTTCCGAAGGTGCTAATCGATAAGGCGCTTTAGCAACTGGTGTTGCTCATGGTATCAAATCGATTTGAAATTCAACTTGACGATCAGCTAGCAGACCTGGTAATTCTTCGGGAAATACTTCGGGAAATTCTCTAACTATCGTAATATCTCCTAATCGCTTCTCTTCTTTCTCCTTTTCCGATACTTGAACTAAGAAAACTTGACCACCTCGGGATACGTACTTGTTTATCTTAAGGCACGATATGAGATTTAGTCGAGTCTTACTTCGTTCACCATGGACAATCAAAAATTCACCGTTAATAGGAATATGAACGGCTTTCTCGTCACATAGAATTTTGGCATGGTATTTAGATAACCAGTCCATTCCAATGACTACGTCAACACTACCGAGCTTAATGGGTATAAGATCGATTTCAAAGGATTGACGTAATAAAGTAAGGATACATCCTTGAATAATGGTATTAGTGCTAACTATTTTTCTGTCGGCCATTTCTATATCATACTTAGTATTCAAAGAAACAATCGGAATATCTAACTACTTTAACCCGACGTTGATTTAGATGAAACATACCCGTAACCGTATTCTAATCTTGTTGAGTATCGTTTAGCAAATAAGCTTTTCCTCGGCTATTGCTCTCTTTACGACACTCATTCATTAGATGCCCTTTTTATCCGTAATTTTGACAAACTTTAGTTACAGGAATCTGATTACTTCTAGTAGCTAATCCTTTACTTCTGAAGAATCTTGTCTGATGTCCTATTTTTCCATAGTTCTGACAATTGATAGTGCAAAATCCTGTGTGATGTAGAGAACACCTCTGACAAAGAGGTTGTCTTCCAGTATAACCATTGCTCGAATTTACAGCATAAACTATAGAAACATCATTTCTTTTGTTCTGCTGTTGACGATTATATCCTTGATTATAGTTACGAAAACTATTTTTTCTAGAAATTACGATTAACAGGAAAACTCCTCCTATCATAAAACTTCCTCTTATTATTAACTGCCACTTATATATGAGTAAACCTTATCACATGATCCATTAATCTTTGAGTAACGGTGATAACTTCCTCTAAAGTTTGGGGTTTAGAGGCGGTAACATTCCCTTCTAGGCAATCCTCCAATAAAAGCTTCCATCAATTTTTCAGTATTAGGCACCGTATTAGGACATAATAATGCCAATTCCTGAAATCTTTGGATGTAAAATGTGAGATTATTTTCCTTTACTACTAGATTATAGAATTCTTCCTCCATTTTCCTAATCTCATTGCGAGGACAATACTTCTTAACTAGCAGATTCTTAAATTCATTCTAGGGAGTCTGATAAGCTTGTTCTCTCCCAATTTGTTGTGCATAAGCATTCCACCAAGTCAAATCTTCTTCTATCAGCGTATCCGTATCAAATTTCACTTTACAATCTTCAAAACTGTCACTGCGAACAAATACCGATTCAGTTCTGTCGAACCAGCGAATAAGCCCAATAGCTCCTTCAGATCCTTTATAGTTAAAAGGCTGACAGTTCATGAAATCTTTATAAGTAGATATTTTCTCTATCGGAACTTCTCTCCTAGAAGCATTTCCATTACTTGCGCTAGCTACATTGGCAACTTGTGCTTGCAAAGATGCAGTCACACTCTCAGCAACCAATTGCCTTATTTCTTCAGGTGTCATATTTATTGTCGCAGATGTCGATGCTCTCATATGAGCCATCCTACCAACATAATAATACTCGATAAGAATGATTTTTATTTTAAATTTTCATACGTGGAGTATGGAATTTATTTATTATATATCATAGAGTATTTTTAATTCTTTCGATCATTTCATATGTGAGGATTCATAATATGAATGACGATAAAATTTTCTAATTCATTTATGAGGATTCATAATATAAATGACAATAAAGATTTAAATAAGATAACAAGAAATTTTTTAGAAAAACGCACACTTCTTTTATTTATGAACAACTTATCGTTTATATGTAGACGATAAGTATCTCTGTTACATAAAGAAAAACTGTACATATCTTACAAACTAAAACTAGATTTCTAAGCTTAATTTCCCATTTTGATCTCCTCAATTCTGTCCAAAATATATATGGAGTCAGTCTGTTGAGTTGTTTTAAGATCATCGATGAGTAATTATAAATTAAGCCCAGTCCTCGTAAGTCCTTCTTTCAGTTTAGTATTCTCTTTCTCTAGTCTTGTCATATTCATCTCATGAGCATGCATCCTTCTACTTAGTCTAATATTATGGCGTCGAGTAACGTCCACTTTATATTCCAACTGACTAATATGCTCTTCAATCTCCTTCCTTCCTCTTATCAGATTCCTAATATTCTTTTCCACTAATCTAAAAGATTCAAGGGATATCAAGATGACTAGCAATGATGGACAATTTCTTGTCGTGCTTTTCCACAATCCGTGCTCTAGAGTCTTCCTTAGTTTCATAAGGTTCTTCACCACTTCGATTGGGAGACGAATAAAGATCTTCAGGTAATAGAAATTGAGACGTAGGTGTAGGTACACTATTCATCACTTTAGTTTGATGTGAGAAATATTCTTGTACTTTAGGAGTATCGTAAAAAGACAAACTCGGAACACGCACATAAGTGGGAGATGGAGTGAACATCAGAATTTCTCTTTCATCATCGCCGGAGATGAGAATATAGGTGAAAGTAGACATCCTTGTAGTTTATATAATATAATAACATAAGATATTTTATTTAAAAGAAATAAAAATCTTACACTGGCCCTGATGATGGCTGATGGTCTTGAAATTAAAATTTTAGTTCTAGTTTAAGAAAAACTTATTCTTTATAACCATGAGCTCTAGATACCAATCTGTAACACCATCATTTTACCTTATAGCAGTGGAAGCTAATTTTTGGGGTATTACTATTAAAGTATCATAGTCATAATAATAGAAAATGCTTAAAAACATTTTTATAAATATTAATGTCATCATTAATTTATTCAGAGTTAATAAAAACAACTGTACAATAATGTACAACACAAGTTTTTCCCAAATATCTAGTTTAATTTTCTAGAATGACAACTTTATTCAAGACACCACCATCCGCAGCCCGCCAGTCCTCATTCACCTAAAATATATGCCTTAAAGTCAACACAATGGTTGAGCGAATTCGTAGGTTTTTAAAAAATATTTGAATACAAGTACGACTCTAGGCCTACATTATTATACACCCAACTTTTTAAATTTCATCAATTCATATTGCACTAGCTCATGACCCCGCAACTAGACATTATCAGGAAAACCCAACAAATTTGCCCTTAAGTAGGAATCTTGTCGGACTATCCTAAATGAAAAATAAAGCATATCTGTTTAGCCTAGGTAGGAACCATTAGCTGCTAGCAAGTGCGACTTTCTCACATAGGAGATCTCAGTCTCCAATAGTACTATTGACAATATTAGCGCTCATTAAATGATTAGCGGTCCACGATTAAAAAGGGGATTAACGGCAACTAGTAAACTTAGTGTCAATATTAATATATGTAGCATACAAAAAGACTTGTATTCCAGTTTTAGCATATATCCCCCTCACGTTTTTTTAAATAATTTATAAAACATTTAAAAGTGAGGCTATGAACTCACCTTATCCTAGAGAGTCTTTATTAACTCATCAATACCCAATCACAACCTTCTCACAATATCTGAGTTAACACACAATATATAGATATATCAAGTCATACTCTCTGAGTTCATTCTTTTATTATTTATTGTATTTAATCTTTGATTCTTTGTATTTTATTGTTATAATATCATTGTTCGGGCCATTATAGTTAGAAGCCATTCTATAAACGTTTAAGGAGCGAGCGCACTTTAAATCGTAAACCCAACCACACAGTCAGAACGTAATATCGAGATGGAACATCTTTGTACAAAGCTCCCTACTAACATGATACATTATGTTTTATTAAATTTTATGTTCTTTAGATTCAATATTGGCAAATATAGACCCTATAGTTATATTTTAGCATAATTAGACTTTTAACCCTTTAAGTATATAGTTTTATTATATTGCAATTTAATCCTTCAATATTTAACCTTAGGGTCTCAAACTTTCCAAAATTTCTTATTATAGATTTAAATTTCATAAAATGACACTTTCGACCAAAAATGTCAAATAGTTTCAAAAATGACAGTTTTGGTCCTTATACTTATAAAAATCATATAACTTCTTCAAAAATGTACCAAATTATCTAGGATTTTAAAACAAAGTTTCAAAACATGTTTATAATCAAAATAAAAACATTTAATCAGAATTATAACTCTTGAAATGGATTTTAAGTCATTATTTTATGTAAAATACAAAACTAGGGTTTTAAGAAATCTTTAGCATATAACTTTCATTTGAATTAATGAAATGACTTAGTTCTTTTTGGATTGTCTTTCTAACATAATTTTGGCATTATAAAAAGCATTATAATTCATTATAAGAAGATCAAAGCTTGTTTAGCATAGAAATTACCTAGGTAGCTCCAAAAATGGCTCATTATGGCTTCCTATGAACACTACTTGCTATAAAAGCTTCAAGGGCTTCAATGGCAACCTTCTAGACCTGGTTTCTGGTCTTGGGGGATGTCCTAAGACGTTTATAGAAGTGGAAATTGAGAATGGGTAGGGATACAAAGAAAACGGGGTGCAAGTCTTCAAGTAAGGGTATACGGCTCTATTTATAGTACTAGCAACACTTAGGCTCCAAGTTTGTCATCTAAACGTGTAAGATAGATATATGGATGACTAATCAAGGCTAGTTAAGCTCTACACAAGTTCTTAGACCATAGCTTAGTCCTAATCTTCACTTGTGGCTAGAAATGGATCACGACAACATCTAGATGAGAATGGTGATGTGTACAAAGCAAGAAGGTAATGCACCTACTTGTCACACTCTAATATATCTTATAAGTCCTAAATATCTAAATTTTGAACTTTAAATGGAGGGAAATGGTTTGAAAAAGAGTTTTGGAGCCAAAATACAAAACCGAATTCAAATTATAGGGCTTGTAACTTATGGTTTGTTTTTTGGGTGATTGGGGACTTAGGAAAGTGATTAGTGAATTATTAAGGCTTAATTAGGGTTTAGAAATTCTATTTAAGAGATTTGGGTCTTTGGTTTGAATTTTCACAAAGGTTTGATGTGAAAATGGGAAGGATACTTTTGTAGATTAGGGTTCTCTAATGATCTAGGGTTTAATCTTAATAAATGTGATTATCCTCGTCTTAGCTACTAATGTAAACTTAATTTAGGTCCTAGACATTGTGTCTTATGTATCCAAAGAGTTCTTATGTAAAACCCGCTGTAAGAACCCTACGGTCATTTAATGCACGAAGTTACCGTTTAATTTGAACTTTTAAATTAATTAATATACGGCATGTATCACGAACATTTAACACGAATACTATGTATATTAATTAAATATAATAGGTATTATGTACTTAAAAACGAGTATTAATATACGATAAGTATGTATGTAAGATATTAAGAAAAACGTTCAATTAATGAAAGCACGATAATTAAATACGTATGTATACGATAAATAATTTAACAAGAAAAACAAACACCAAATTTTAAGGGGGTGCTTGTGGCATCAGTTTAAAGAGAAAGGGAAGGGGAAAATGGGCTGGGCCCATACCCATTGTCCAATACTTGTTTAATAAAAACTACAAGATGTTTTCATAAACACTTTTACAAGAAATTAAAACCTAAATTCTCCTTTACTCTCTCCCTAGCCGCGATACCCATAGATCACAAAGGAAGATCCATTTGATTTTTTTATTTATTCGGTAACGAGTTCGTGTTCATCCTCCTTATTAAATCCACGCATTGGTATCCCTAAACCTTATTTTTATTTTTATTATGTTATGAACTAGATTTATTATGAATAAAATAAGAACACATGTAAACACGTTAGATCTATCAAGAACTAAACAAAAAGGGTTCTGGTGGGGGTTTGTCTCGATCGCACGCCAACCGAGACCATGGAGGTCTCGGTGGCGTCAAACCAATAGCAGCCCCAACCCCTTGTGGGGGTCGGCGTGGACAGGCAACCACCAGTCGCAACCTTAGGTTGGCGGTGGTGGTGGTGTTATGGGCAGCTGCAAGGACTATGACCCCGCAGTGGGAATCTTGGTCAAGCGGGGGTGACCGAGACCCACTAGGGGTGCTCGGTGGGAACATAGAACGCAGCAGGGGGATCCCAGCGTAGGCTGGGGGCTGTGTGGCTCGGCGCAATAGCAAGCCGAGAGCCGTAGGCTCTCGGTGAGCTGTTGTGGCTCGACGGTCGGGTCTCGGGTCGGGGGCTCGGGTACTTGGACTTTTCTGAAACACGTAATTAAACCAAACATGTAAATTATGTTATGTTAGGATTTAATTAATTGATTTGTTAATTAATTTGGTTTAATTAAAATAAAACTTATGTTATGTTTATTTAATTAATATTATGATAAAACATGTATGCGCATTTAATTAAATAAACTTAGGTTATAATAATTAATTGATTTAATTATTCATGAACAAGAATTTAATTAATTAAACTTAGGTTAAGTTAATTAATATCTTTTATGGTAAAGTTTAATAACATGTATTATGTAATATTATTAACTAATAATAAATTTATAATAAACATGACATGATATTATTAATTAATAATAAGCTAAGTATTAATTAATTATTAAACTTTATATTATAATAATACATGACATAAAATAAACATATAATTAATTATAGAAACATATTAATTATGGAAGTATATTATTTATGGCAACATGATAAATATGGTAATATACTAAATATGGTAACATGCTATTTATGGTAATACGTAAATTATGGTAACATACTATTTATAGAAACATGCTAAATATGGAAACTTTTTATTTTTGGAATCTTAATAATTATGGAAACTTTCTATTTTAGAAACTTACTATTTAAGGAAACTTACTATTTTTGGAAAGTTACTATATATGAAAACCTGCTATTTTTGGAAAGTTACTATATATAGAAACCTTTTAATTTTAGAAAGTTACTCATTATGTTATAACAAGTATAACAATACTTAAAACATGAAACACATGAATCTAAAACACATGAAACTATAAGAAACACATGATTAAAACATGAAATATTAAGACACGACAAGAACAAGTATAATAAGAATGAACATGTCAAGTCAAGTAAATAACAAGTATGTATAAGTATGATCGACTCTTATTCATGTCCCTTCATTATGTAGCTATTGTGAAAAAAAGTCGGAGTGATCGTCTAAGTTCGTGTTCGTCTTCATTTACTGGACATAAGGTACTGATATTCCGTCCTCCAGTAAGGACATGTTTCTTCCTATATTAGGATTCCCCGTTTCCAGTCATCTATTTTCCCCAGTAGTTTAAGTGTCTTAAACACCAGTATATGTATGATTATTTTAGATTGCCTTAGTTATATACATGCATGCCAGTTTCACCTAGTTATGGGGGTTCCATAACCATAACACTGGAGGCACCGGTGTTATGACTTTCCTACGGTGAGAGTGATTGCTCGCAGCGTCCCTTTACAGATTTGGCCAGTATTATTATCATGTGGGGCGAATGGGTGCATCCTAGGACAAGAAGTATGATTTTATGGTAACTGTGGTGTGTGACTTGCATCCATTACAGGAACTGATCCCTCTACTTATTTTAGGTATTAATTAGAGGCAGCCCCTCTAATTGCATGACGAGGTCACCCCTCCAAGTATTCATGTACGTGGATATAACATGACCTATATGGGCTCTCGGCATAATCAAAATACATATTTTCAAGATAAACTAAACATAAGTCTTTTTCATAAATATAAACTAGTATCATGAACTTAAACCAGGTTTTCCAGGACATACATTTACTCCGCTGCTATGTTATTCATTTCATTCCATTACTTTCTTATTTTTATGTTTTACATTCTATGTTATATATTCGCACACTGAGCGTATTGCTCAGCCGTATTTCTCTTTCTATGTCCTAGTACGGCTAGTACTAAAGGGCAAAGCTAGGAATCCAAGAGTATGTGCATGGAATGAGGCGCCAGATTTCTTTCATTCTTTAATGCATTTACATACTTTTACTTTGTTGGACATTGTTTAGTCCTTTCTTTACATTCTATACTTACGCATTTCGTGTGTGGAGCTTATGTGAATCCGATGTTTGTTTCCGGATTCTTTTATGGTCATTTAATGTTTTAGGCATTACCTTGTATGCTTTGATGATATGCCATAATTATCCTGTGATATTTCATTTATCAAAATGGTGTGCTATAATTATGGTATTAGAGCCAAGGATTCGACCTGTAGGCTCTTAAAATTGACCTGTGTCTAGTGGGTAGTCATCAGCGTCTTCCTAGAACTGACAGTTTGTTTTTGTGCATTCATTTCATGTACCATTGTTGCAGAAATTTTGACTAAGTGATGGTTGGTATAGGACTGGCCATATTAAGTCACATGTGCTTTTAATCGAATCATTTTGCTTGGTGAACCGACCCATAGGTGTTCACATTAGCTCATGGCTTTTCGTTTTGATGAACCGACCCATAGGCGTTCATCTTCGCTATGTCATTTTGTTTTCATGTCATTTGCATTTGGCTATGCCTTCATAAACTGTTTCATGCATCATTTCATTATGACTACCATATGTTCTAATTAGATTAATCATTTCATTTCCATTTTTAAACTGTCAGATTGTCAAGACACGCGAGCAAGAGCTAAGCAGCTGTCCAAGCAGCGCTGCAAGCCATGCTTCCCCAAATCAGGAACCAAATTCGGGCTAAATACCAGGCCGCCCCGAATCAGAACAACAATCCTCCTCCTCCTCCACCGGTTACTTTGCACACTTGGCTTGAGAGGTTTAACAAGTAGAAGCCAAGATCTTTCAACAAAGCTGAGACTTTATCTAATGCGAAAGACTGGATTTCGCATATGGAGAAGATTTTTTGATGTTATGGATGCAATGGTGTCTACAAGGCAAGGTTGGCTTGCTATAAGTTTGAGGGTGATGCCCTTCATTTGTGGAGAGCTTACAAGTTAGCTAATGGAGGCGATGAATGGCTAGCTCCATTGACTTGGGATCAGTTCAAGACTTTGTTTTATGCGCAGTTCTTTCCGACTTTTGAGCAGGAAGGACTCAAGAGGAACTATCACTCCATTCGTCAGAGAACTGGAGAGACTAGTACTGAGTTCGTGCAGAGGTTTCTTAGGTTGGCTTGATTCTTAGGTGTGGTTATGGTACTGCGGAAGAACAAGCCAAGCACTTCTGCTGGGCTCTGCATGCCTCTACAGTAGCTTGTTTATTTAGTGCTACATATGCTAATGTGGCACAAGTTAATGATGCAGCACGTTGTTTATAAATGCTACATGAGCGTGATGACTACGGGGAACAAGCTCGTCGTGAGAAGAGGTATAAATTCCAGCCATCAAGCGTTATCATTTCTTTTCAATCTTTATGTTCATTTATACCTTTTCCTATAAAATTGTATCTTTAGGCAGAAGGGTGGAGACCAGTCCCAACCGGCCACTCAGCAGAATTCCAACAAGGGCTACAGTCAATCTAACGACCGTTATGGATCTGAAAAGAGGAACGGTAATGACGATTACCGTAACAACAACAACCAGTCCAACAACAATAGGTCCCTAAATTCTTAAACTTTTCTATGTTCAGTTGTTGTATGTTTTTACATACTAACATGTCAGCATCATAAACAGGAACTCTGCGAGTGGACGTGACCAAATTGCTAAGGGTCATAAGTCCAACAACTCGTCTTCATCTGGTAAACTATCATTAAAACTTCAGTGCAATAATTTTTATGCCAAGTAATAATGTCTCACACATATTTCTTATCAGGCTCTCTGGTAGCAAGGGTACTTCCAGGAGGTTACACCTACCCCGTTTACACGACTTGTAGCCGTAGATATCTCGGTACATGTTGTAAGTCAGTCGGCGTCTGTTTCAAGTGTGGACTACCAGGACACATGTTGAAACACTGTAGGAATAGGAGACACTACTGTACTTCTAGTGCTACTCTTCCTAAGCCACCAGCTTCGGGACGTGTCTACACTACCACACGGGACCAAGCTAATAAGTCCTTAGGTACTATCACTGACATCCTCTTTATGAACGGGCATGCTGCGTGTGTTTTATTCGATACTGGTGCTACTCATTCAGTTATATCCTCTACGTATGCCACTAGTATTAATAAAATCCCTACGCCATTAGAGAATGTTTTATGTATTCTACGCCTATGCGAGACTCTGTACGAATTACCCAAGTGTGCAGAGATCTTCCATTAAAATTCGATGATAAGGTTCGCCCATTAGACGCACTTCCTTTGGATATGTGTGAGTTTGATCTTATCTTAGGCATGGATTGGTTATCCAAGCATCATGCTACAATCGATTGCCATACTTATCGGGTTATCTTCGACGATGTTCACACACCAGAGTACGTTCACAATGGTTTTATACTAGTAAAGTCCGTACAAATGATCTCTACGCTAGAAGCTCATGCATTACTATCTCATGGTTACGAGGGCTTCTTAGCTACAAATTAGGATATCACTACCGAAGTTCCATCGATCCAAGATCAACCAGTTGTTTCCGAATTTCCCGATACATTTGATAGGTGTGTAAACACCCATCCTTTTTATCACTTAATTACAATAATAACCGAGCCAAAAGGTGTATTTTATGTCATTTATGTCGGAATTATGCGTGGTTTGTGTTTTTTTTTGTGATTTAGGACGAAAAGGTGAAAAGTGGAGAAAACACGGCATTCACGGGCTTTTATCGAGGAAAAAGACGAAAGATGAAGTCGAAAGATCAAGAGTGGAAAAAGAACAGAAGTCCAAGACCAATTCTGAAGATTTATCGAAGAAAAAGTCAAAAGACTGAAGTTTACCAAAAGCCGAAGAACTCAAGTCGTATTTATTGAAGAATTAAAAGACAAGTTCAAAGAAATCCCGAGACAAAGCAATTAAGTCCAAGATTTAAGAAGATTAAAAGGCTTAAGGAATAAAGCATGCAATTAAGGAAAAGAAGAAAGAGGGAGGAAGCTTCCTAAGCTCCTCCCTAATTTCTCCTATAAATAGTTTGTTATGTTTTCATTTCATAGTTGTTGGCTAACTTGACAAATTAGCTCTTCCACCATTTTCATTTTCTTGCAACTTTATTTTTCATGTCATTTTAATTAATTGTCTTGTACTTTAATTCCTTTAATTCAAGTAAGTGTTTTTAATTTTGTTGTTTAATCTTTATTTTCCTTTAATCAAGATTTTCTTTATCATTCTCATCCTACTTTTCTTGTCTTTGATTTGATTGTGGTTCGGATTAAGCATTGATTTTGCTTAATCTTATTGTTTTTTTGATTAAAAAGTTCATCTTTTTATTTTCATCTAGGCTTGTATACGAATTAAGCTATAAGTTTGACAATCTTATTGGCTTATTTTGTATTTAGCTTATTTGATTTTAAAGTTTTCTAAAAAGTTTTATCTTTTTAAAGTTCCTTTAATAAAGTTTACGAATTTCATATTTCAAAAGTTGTAAAATTTATGCTTCGTGAGTTGATTTAGATTTGGTTAAGTGAGCTTATTGAAAGTGCTTATTGAGATTTTTGCTTATCTCCATTTCGGATTTGTTGGTGTTCATCGCAATATTGAGGGTAATACACATTCCGACGGATTGCTTGTTTAGATCGCAATAACCCTTAAGGGTTCGACTTTGCGATCAATTTGTACCATCCCCCTTATTCCGATCGGGATTGCGATCGCTCATTGCGATCGCATATTCCGACGGAGTTTAAGGTATATTGCGACGAAGTGCTGCCCAAATTTTGATAGCCACATTCGGATAGAATTTGGCACTTTAATTATTCCGACAATTTTTATTATTAGACATTCCGATAGTTCTTTTTTAAAACATTCCGACAGTTTTCTTTTAGTATTCCGATACTTTGTTATATTCTATTATTAAGACAGTTTTTATTTTTTTACATATTACGATAGATCCAAATAAAACATTGCGACACAACAAAATATATATATATATATATATATATATATATATATATATATATATATATATATATATATATATATATATATATATATATATATATATATATATATATATATATATATATATATATATATATATATTACGATGGAACTTTTTTTCTAGTACTATATTACGATGGAACTTTTTTGTAGTACAATATTCCGATGGATCACCATATTGCGATGGACCAGCATGCATGCATGCTTCATTTCATTTAGCGCCAAAAGTGAGCAGCTAGGCTGGCTGCTTCCAGCAGCTAGCCTGCCTGCTTGCTTATTTAATAGTATTGTTCCGTAATTATTTAGTTTTATCTGAAAGTTGTTCCGATTTTATTTCTGAAAGTTACGTATTTTTAGTTGAATTTTTCGTCGATTTTTAGTATTAATATTTTTTCGTAAAGTTCAAGTTTTATCTTTTATTTAGTACCTGCTTTAGGTTTTTCCTCGTTTAGCTTTAAAGTACCATTTTAGTTTTATTCTCTCCTTTTTCATTTAGTAAACTTAATTTTCGAGTCGATAGTTAATTTCGTCCTTTAGTTTTATTTTTATTAATTGTTTCGCTTTAAATTACGTTTTATTATTTGTTTTAAATATTCGTTTTAATATCGTTTTAATTTTTAGTTTTTAATATTCACCTTGTTTTACTTTTATTATTTGTACTTGTCTTTAGTTTGTTTTTAAATATTTTTCGTATTTACTTTTAATTAGTTATAGATAATCAACTTCCCTTTTTCTTAACAAAAAACAACTGAGTCGCACATTAACCGGAAATCAATTCGTTAAGACACCGAGAAAACGAACTTTTTCAACTAGCAAAATCTTAATTTCAAATGGCGCCGCTGCCGGCTCTTTTCGTGAGGATTAACGGTTTTTTGTGCGAGACGCGTTGGCTTTTGGGATCCGTTCACTCGTGAACGTTATTTTTCGTGTCCAAAATTTTCAAAAATCCAAAAACATTTGAAAAATCATAAAAAGCATTTCTTTTTCAAAGTTTTGCAACAAAATATTCTTCTTGCTTATCTATTTTTCTTTATGGATTCTTATGTCCATTGCGTCGGGTGTGGGAAACAATTATCTGGGAACGACTCATGTAAATGGTGTTCATGCGAGAGATGCGGAAGAGATCTTCCTCCTATTTCAATCGATTCACAACTAGGATTTTGTCCCTTGTGCAACTCGACTAATTCGTCCTTTTTGAATCCACCTCCTGTTCCCCGTGCATCTATTGTGGAAGCGATTCTCATTGGCATGTTTCGTACCCGGTTCGATACCCGTATGGTCACGGGCAAGAACCGGGGTACAATTATGACAATGATAATAGCTATCCACAAGACGCACCCGATTTTTCTCCATACCCGTTTTGCAACAACTGTGGGGGCCCTCATGATACTTCTTATTGTCAGCCAATGAATTTTTATGAACCAAATCCGTGTCCTCATTTTTCTTCACCGATGGATTATTATGAACCAAATCCGTGTTCTAATTCTTATCAACCGATGACTTACTTTGAGCCACATCCGTTCTATAATTCTGGTTTTCATAACTGTGAGCCCCCACACCCCAACCTCAATCATCAATCCTCTCAGAGAATTCAACAACTCACTACTTTGAATGAAGAAACACACTCCATTGTTTTGCAACTTCAAGAAGCCGTTGTTCTGCTTAAAGAAGTTAGGGACGAGGAAAAACGACAGCAACAAGAGCAAGTTTCTAATCTTAGTGATTATACCCCACCTCTTGTGCGTCAATACCATTATGATGATGATGACGATGAGAATACTATTTCTTGGAATGATCTAGTTGCTCAATGTCCTAGCGCAATTGTACTTCCCTCTCTTAATTTCCCCAACGCCTCTAAGGATTGTGATACTTCGAGTGAGATTAGTGATTTCGGTCTTGATAAAATCTTTGATGAGGTTTGTGATGTGCTAACTTTTGAGGAGCTTACGGATGAGGTCGCTCTTAATGATGATGTTCCTTCCACCAACACTTTGGGAGATGATTCTTTGGCTTTCTCTAATCCTCTTTTTGATCAAGATGATGATTTTACTTCTAGTGATGACGAGTCACTATCCGATGAAGACGTTCTACATGAAACTTTCAAGATTTATTTGAACCCTTTATTTGATTTTGATGACGCCTACATATCTAGTGAGGTGAATCCGCTCTTTGACAAAGGGATTGAGGACATTAATAGCCTTGATTCTCTTGCTATTAATGAGCATACTTTGTTAGCCATACCTCCTTCTATCGCAGAGGTGGAAAGACTTGACTCTACTGAAAACGAAACGCAGGTGGAGGGTAATTGTTCTCATACTTCTCATATTATATTGCCACCTCATCCAACCGCGTGCACACCCAAGCGGGTGATGTATCGCTTTTACTCTCCTCGTTTCATACCGGGAACTGAGGATGAGTGCTTTGACCCGGGAGGTGACAATGACAATTCAATAATTGATACCATCACGGCTTTGCCGAGTGCTCAGCATCCATTGTCTTTGGGGGATGACAATGTGCTTACTTTACCAACCCCACCTCCCGTGGATCTTGATTTCACATACTTCTCGTATGTTGAACGGACCTTTCTCCCATTCAAGACTTATCCCCCCGCCTCTCCTTTGTTGATGTCAACCGGGAACGAGGACAAGGTCTTTGATCCCGGTATTACATTCGAGGCTTCCCCATGGACCATTTAATTCGGGGACGAGTCAGGCTCGTGACTCGGTTAACAAAAACAAGCGCTCTTCGGGAGGCAACCCGATTATCTATCTTTATCTGTTTTCACCATAAGTGTAGGGGGGAGCCCCGTGGTGTTCCTTGTTCTCTTTCTTACCATATGTAGGGATTCGAGCTTTAAATACACACTCTTGATGACTTTTGACGAACCGTGATTCCGTGTTCCCTTCTTCCCGGTTCTATCCTAAACTCTTTTCGATTCACTATTTTATATTTCTCAATATTAAAATAGGAATCTCGTTAGTTGTCTCTTCCTTAGCAAGATTTAAACAACGTGCACAATGTCCTAAGTGTAGGGGAGTTTACTCCCACATGCTTAAACATTGAGGACAATGTTTATATTAAGTGTAAGGGGACTTCTATCAAAGTTTTAAGTGGACTTTTCCATTAAAATGCCTTCATTTAACCAGAAAATCATCTTTTTCAGCATTTTTCAAATTTTTTATTAACTTTGGCCATTTAGTCGTAATTTTTAAATTTTTATCGTTGCTTTCATATGTATATATCCCGCGATAAAATCAAAAATATTAATAAAGTGGTGTAGCTAGTTTTGAAATCTTTGACATATTAGGCCCGTTGCGATTATTTTGACTCAACCCGAATAGACTTACCCAAGTTTATTCTAGCTATTATCCTTAACCATGTAGACCTTAATTGGTTTATTAGGCTAAGCATCCACGAGTCTCATTACTTGAGATTTTAAATTGTGGAGAACGAGAAATGATAGAGTCAATTATAAGTCGGTATTCTTGCACAAGCTCACTTGGTGTAATTATTTGCCTATTCTCCCATCACTTGCTAATAACTTATCTGCAATAAGTAAGGTCGTACGATTTGAAAAGTTACTTAGCTTCTAGCCCAAGATCGTTTAAAAGTTGCTCGGTAATGATAAGAGTTCATAGCCAAGGCATAACTTATGAAGCGGGGCGCGAAGATTGGCGAGTCCGAAAAGGCCCTAACAAGGCATGCGGATTCAATCTTATTGCTAAAGATCCAAGGTGATGTGAAAAGCATTATTCCCAAAATCAATATGAAGGATCAAGACTCACGACGAAAAGCAATCAACTCCCATAAAGATCATGGAGAAGTCTATCCGAAAAGACCCTAACAAGGTATGAGGATAAATAGATCTAAGTCCGAAAAGGAGGCGGATCGTTGTATCTCAAAATCCCAATTAGCGATTGAAGAAATAATCATGAAGTCGTGGTCAACAAAGTTGGAGTACCCCTCAAAAGTCTCCAAGTGAAGAAACTCTACTAAAGAAGAGAAGACCATTATCTCAAGAACGTCTCTCGAAGATATGAAGTATGAAGTACATGCCAAATATCGGCCCGAGAAAGGTCTCAAATCGTGAAACGAGTTATGCCAAGATATGAACTTTTTGATATCCCGAGAAGCAGTTTTAAGAGATTTTGTCCTTTAGCTAACTATTAATCAAATCGTCCTACTTTGCTTTCTGCCTAAATAAACTATCGAAATAAGTCCAAAAATGCATCTTCATGATCATTCTAAGACAAAAATAAAATATAAGAGATACAATTAGGAATAAGGGAGTTTAAGCATATAATTAAGCCATGTGTGTAAGTGTTTGTTTTGCTAACTTATAATAACAATGATCTCGTTTTTAAGCTTAGTTTGGGGAACGTGAAACTTGAGGGTGATAAATCTTCGCATCACCGAAGCCCTAATGTAAGTCTTAGATCTCTTTGCAAGTTATTTCCATGTAGCTATTTTCAAGTGAAAATGGTTTTCTATTCCTTTTGTTTCCTTTAAAGTTTTAATTTCTCTTAGTATTTAAATTTTTGTTTAGTAGAATTTTAATAAGGCCAAGGTTGATTGATTATGAGAAAAGTGTAAAATTGCTTTATCACTAAGCATTGCATGAGGGCATGGCAATGGTTAAGTGTAGGGGATTTGATAGGTGTGTAAACACCCATCCTTTTTACCACTTAATTACAATAATAACCGAGCCAAAACGTGTATTTTATGTCATTTATGTCGGAATTATGCGTGGTTTGTGTTTTTGTTGTGATTTAGGACGAAAAGGTGAAAAGTGGAGAAAACACGGCATTCACGGGCTTTTATCGAGGAAAAAGACGAAAGATGAAGTCGAATGATCAAGAGTGGAAAAAGAACGGAAGTCCAAGACCAATTCTGAAGATTTATCGAAGAAAAAGTCAAAAGACTGAAGTTTACCAAAAGCCGAAGAACTCAAGTCGTATTTATTGAAGAATTAAAAGACAAGTTCAGAGAAATCCCGAGACAAAGCAATTAAGTCCAATATTTAAGAAGATTAAAAGGCTTAAGGACTAAAGCATGAAATTAAGGAAAAGAAGAAAGAGGGAGGAAGCTTCCTAAGCTCCTCCCTAATTTGCCCTATAAATAGTTTGTTATGTTTTCATTTCATAGTTGTTGGCTAACTTGACAAATTAGCTCTTCCACCATTTTCATTTTCTTGCAACTTTATTTTTCATGTCATTTTAATTAATTGTCTTGCACTTTAATTCCTTTAATTCAAGTAAGTGTTTTTAATTTTGTTGTTTAATCTTTATTTTCCTTTAATCAAGATTTTCTTTATCATTCTCATCCTACTTTTCTTGTCTTTGATTTGATTGTGGTTCGGATTAAGCATTGATTTTGCTTAATCTTATTGCTTTTTGGATTAAAAAGTTCATCTTTTTATTTTCATCTAGGCTTGTATACGAATTAAGCTATAAGTTTGACAATCTTATTGGCTTATTTTGTATTTAGCTTATTTGATTTCAAAGTTTTCTAAAAAGTTTTATCTTTTTAAAGTTCCTTTAATAAAGTTCACGAATTTCATATTTCAAAAGTTGTCAAATTTATGCTTCGTGAGTTGATTTAGATTTGGTTAAGTGAGCTTATTGAAAGTGCTTATTGAGATTTTTGCTTATCTCCATTTTCGGATTTGTTGGTGTTCATCGCAATATTAAGGGTAATACACATTCCGACGGATTGCTTGTTTAGATCGCAATAACCCTTAAGGGTTCGACTTTGCGATCAATTTGTACCATCCCCTTATTCCGATCGGGATTGCGATCGCTCATTGCGATCGCATATTCCGACGGAGTTTAAGGTATATTGCGACGAAGTGCTGCCCAGATTTTGATAGCCACATTCGGATAGAATTTGGCACTTTAATTATTCCGACAATTTTTATTATTAGACATTCCGATAGTTCTTTTTTAAAACATTCCGACAGTTTTCTTTTAGTATTCCGATACTTTGTTATATTCTATTATTAAGACAGTTTTTATTTTTTTACATATTACGATAGATCCAAATAAAACATTGCGACACAACAAAATATATATATATATATATATATATTACGATGGAACTTTTTTTCTAGTACTATATTACGATGGAACTTTTTTGTAGTACAATATTCCGATGGATCACCATATTGCGATGGACCAGCATGCATGCATGCTTCATTTCATTTAGCGCCAAAAGTGAGCAGCTAGGCTGGCTGCTTCAAGCAGCTAGCCTGCCTGCTTGCTTATTTAATAGTATTGTTCCGTAATTGTTTAGTTTTATCTGAAAGTTGTTCCGATTTTATTTCTGAAAGTTACGTATTTTTAGTTGAATTTTTCGTCGATTTTTAGTATTAATATTTTTTCGTAAAGTTCAAGTTTTATCTTTTATTTAGTACCCGCTTTAGGTTTTTCCTCGTTTAGCTTTAAAGTACCATTTTAGTTTTATTCTCTCCTTTTTCATTTAGTAAACTTAATTTTCGAGTCGATAGTTAATTTCGTCCTTTAGTTTTATTTTTATTAATTGTTTCGCTTTAAATTACGTTTTATTATTTGTTTTAAATATTCGTTTTAATATCGTTTTAATTTTTAGTTTTTAATATTCACCTTGTTTTACTTTTATTATTTGTACTTGTCTTTAGTTTGTTTTTAAATACTTTTCGTATTTACTTTTTAATTAGTTATAGATAATCAACTTCCCTTTTTCTTAACCAAAAACAACTGAGTCGCACATTAACCGGAAATCAATTCGTTAAGACACCGAGAAAACGAACTTTTCCAACTAGCAAAATCTTAATTTCAATATTCCCAAAAGAACTTCCGGGTATACCACCTACTCGTGAAGTTGAGTTTAACATCGAGCTCATCCCAGGAGCTCAACCAATCTCTAAGGCTCCTTATCGCATAGCTCCCATAGAGCTTAAGGAGTTAAAAGATCAGCTGCAAGAATTACTGGAGCGATGTTTCATCCGACCGAGTGTATCACCATGGGGTGCACCAGTACTCTTTGTCAAGAAGAAGGATGGCAGTATGCGTCTATGCATTGACTATCGTGAGCTGAATAAGATCACGATCAGGAACCGTTATCCATTACCAAGAATCGATGATCTGTTTGACCAAGTTCAGGGTGCCAAACATTTCTCCAAGATTGATTTAAGATCTGGTTATCATCAGCTGCGAGTTAAGGAGCAGGATATTCTCAAGACTGCTCTTTGTACCAGATATGGCCATTATGAGTTTGTAGTCTTGCCTTTCGGACTCACTAATTCTCCTTCGGTTTTCATGGACCTTATGAACTACGTCTTCCACGAGTACTTTGACAAGTTTGTTATCATTTTCATCGATGACATCCTTATTTTCTCTAAATCCTAGGAAGAACATCTACGTATTGTGCTACAGATTCTTCGTTAGAAACAGTTGTATGCCAAATTTTCTAAGTGTGAATTTTGGCTAAACAAGGTGGCGTTCTTAGGTCACATTGTCTCCGCCAGTAGGGATTACTATGGATCTTGCGAAGGTTGAAGCTATTACTAAATGGCCAAGACTGACGTCGACAACTAAGGTTCGTAGTTTCCTAGGCTTAGTTGGTTATTATCGTAGATTCGTGGAGAATTTTTGCAAGACTAGCCTTACCTTTGACCAAGTTGATGCGGAAAGGATAGAAAGTCGTTTGGACTGATGAGCGGGAGAAGAGCTTTGAGGAACTCAAGAAGCGGTTAGTATCTGCACCTATTCTTACTCTCCCATCTGGTACGGGTGGATTGCGGATCTACAGCGATGCTTCGGGTAAAGGATTAGGCTGTGTGCTCATGCAACATGGGAAAGTGATTGCATACACATCACGTCAACTAAAGCCTTATGAGGAAAATTATCCTACACATGACTTGGAGCTAGAAGCAGTAGTCTTTTCACTTAAAATCTGGAGACACTATCTTTACGGTGAATCATGTGATATCTTCACTGATCACAAGAGTCTCAAGTATATTTTCACTCAGAGGGAACTTAACATGAGGCAGAGAAAATGGTTGGAACTACTCAAGGATTATGACATAAATCTTCAGTATCACCCTGGCAAGGCGAATGTAGTGGCAGATGCCCTTAGCAGGAAACAGGCATAATAAACGGCATGAAAGTACAAGAAGAAATCATACGGAAAAAATTTAAACGATTAGACATTGAAATCCTATACATAGACAGCATGGATATTGGGCTAATCTGAGAATTGAGTCAGACTTAATTTCTCGGATTAAGGCAGCTCAGAAGGACGATGGTGAAATTTGGGCTATCATTTAAAATCTTGTTCGACAGACGGAATTTCGTCTAGACGAAGAAGGCATTTTATGGCAAGGAAATAAGATATGTGTTCCTGATGATCCTACACTCCAGGAAACTCTATTGACAGAAGCTCACAAATCTCCATTCTCTATTCATCTCGGATCCACCAGAATGTACCATGACATTAAACAACATTTCTGGTGGAGTGGCATGAAACAAGATGCTGCTACTTTCATATCCAAGTGTCTAACTTGCCAGCAAGTTATGATTGAGCATCAACGGGCTAGTGGGTTAGTACAATCATTAGAAATTCCCGAATGGAAGTGGGACAAAATCTCCATGGATTTCGTCACCGGAATTCTGCTTACTCATAGCAGATATGATGCTATATAGGTCATAGTTGATCGTTTAACCAAGTCAGCTCATTTTCTTCCAATTCACAAGGACTTCTCAGTCAGCAAATTGGCAGATATATTCCTTAAGGATATCATACGACTACATGGAACTCCTTCAGATATCATATCAGATCGCGACCCACGTTTCACGTCTAAATTCTAGAAGGGTATACAGAAAGCTTCGGGTACTAAACTTATGCCTAGTACTGCCTTTCATCCTCAGACCGATGGTAAATCGAAGCGTACGATTCAGACCTTAGAAGACATGTTGCGGGCTTGTGCATTGGAATGGTCAGGAAGTTGGGACGACTACATATGTTTGGTAGAGTTTGCCTAAAACAATAGTTGGCATGCAAGTGTTAAGTGTGCACCATTTGAGATGCTTTATGGCAGAAAGTGTCGTGATCCAATCTGTTGGGATCAAGTTGCAGAATGAATACTAGTGGGACAAGAAATAATAGAGGTGACCAATGAAAAGGTTGCCATCGCCAAGGCGAAGCTACAGGAAGCTCGTGCTCGACAGAAGAGCTATTCTAATAAACATCGTAGAGATATATCATTTAATATCGGCGATCATGTTTTCCTTAAAGTATCACCAGCACGTGGTGTTAAGCGTTTTGGACTCAAGGGCAAGCTCAGTCCACGTTTCATCGGACCATTTGAAATCCTTGAACGTGTCGGTGAAGTATCATATCGCTTAGCTTTACCTCCCCAGCTATCTCATGTGCATGATGTATTCCATATATCCTTACTCAGAGGTTACAACTATCATCCATTGCATAAGGTTACGTATCCATTCGAACGGATTCGAGAGGATCTATCATATATCGAGGAACCCGAGAAAGTTCTCGATCACCAAGAACGAGTCATGAGGAGAAAGATGATTCCATTCGTTAAAATCCTCTGGAGGGATCATACCGAGCGGGAAGCCACTTGGGAAACGGAGGAGTCTATCCGTACTTCTTACCCTCATTTCCAGTTTTGACTCGGGTATGTCATTTCAGCTTACAGGTATTTCTAGCTTTATGTCATTTCAGTGTTTAGCATCTTATCAGCTTATCGTATCTCTAATTCGAGGACAAATTGTTCTTTTAGAGGGGAAGAGTTGTAAAACCCTCTCTAAAAACCCTACAATCATTTAATGCACGAAGTTACCGTTAAATTTGAACTTTTAAATTAATTAATATACGCCATGTAGCACGAACATTTAACACGAATACTATGTATATTAATTAATTATAATAGTTATTATGTACGTAAAAACGAGTATTAATATACGATAAATATATAGGTACGATATTCAGAAAACGTTCAAGTAAAGAAAGCACGATAATTAAATACGTATGTACACGATAAATAATATAACAAGAAAAACAAACACCAAAGTGTAAGGGGGTGTTTGTGGCGTCGGTTTAAAGAGAAAGGGAAGGGGAAAACGGGCTTGGCCCATACCCATTGTCCAATACTTGTTTAATAAAAACTACATGATGTTTTCATAAACACTTTTACAAAAAATTAAACCCTAGCTTCTCCTTTGCTCTTTCCCTAGCCGCATCACCCATAGATCACCAAGGAAGATCCATTTGATTTTGTTATTAATTCGGTAATGAGTTCCTGTTCATCCTCCTTTTTAAATCCACGCATTGGTATCCCTAAATCCTTTTTCTTATTTTATTTTTATTATGTTATGATCTAGATTTATTATTAATAAAATAAGAACACATGTAAACATGTTATATCCATCAAGAATTAAACAAAAAGGGTTTTGGTGGGGGTTTGTCTCGATCACACGCTAACCGAAACCATGGAGGTCTCGGTGGCTTCGAACTAACAGTAGCCACAACCCTTTGTGGGGGTCGGCGTAGACAGAGAACCACCAGCCGCAGCCTTAGGCTAGCGGTGGTGGTGTTGTTATGGGCAGCCGTAAGGACCAAGACCTCGCAGTGGGAATCTTGTCCTAGCGGGAGGAACCAAGACCCACTAGGGGTGCTCGGTGGGAACATAGGATGCAGTAGGGGACCCAGCGTAGGCTGGGGACTGTGTGGCTCGGTGCAGCGGTAAACCGAGAGCCGTAGGCTCTCGGTGAACTGTTGTTACTCGACGGTCAGGTCTCGGGTCGGGGGCTCGGGAACTTGGACTTTTCCGAAACACGTAAGTAAACCGAACATGTAAATTATGTTATGTTTGGATTCAATTAATTGATTTGTTAATTAATCTGGTTTAATTAAAATAAAAACTTATGTTATGTTTATTTAGTTAAAACTATGATAAAAACATGTATGCGCATTTAATTAAATAAACTTAGGTTATAATAATTGACTGATTTAATTATTTATGAGCATGAATTTAATTAATTAAACTTAGGTTAAATTAATTAATATCTTTTATGGTAAAGTTCAATAATATATATTATGTAATATTATTAATTAATAATAAACTTACAATAAACATGACATGATATTATTAATTAATAATAAGCTAAGTATTAATTAATTATTAAACTTTATATTATAATAATACATGACATAAAATAAACATATAATTATTTATGGAAAGATATTAATTATGGAAGTATATTATTTATGGCAACATGATAAATATGGTAATATTATATTTATGGTAATATACTAAATATGGTAACATGCTATTTATGGTAATACGTTAATTATGGTAACATATTATTTATAGAAACATGCTAAATATGGAAACTTTCTATTTTTGGAAACTTACTAATTATGGAAACTTTCTATTTTTAGAAAACTTACTATATAAGGAAACTTACTATTTTCGGAAACTTACTATATATGGAAACCTGCTATTTTTGGAAAGTTACTATATATAAAAACTTGCTAATTTTAGAAAGTTACTCATTATGTTACAACAAGTATAACAACACTTAAAACATGAAACACATGAATCTAAAACACATGAAACTATAAGAAACACATGATTAAAACATGAAATATTAAGACTAGACAAGAACATGTATAATAAGAATGAACATGTCAAGTCAAGTAAATAACAAGTATGTATAAGTAAGATCGACTCTTATTCATGTCTCTTCATTATGTATCTATTGTGAAGTCGGAGTGATCGTCTACGTTCATTTTCGTCTTAATTTACTTGACATAAGGTACATATATTTCGTCCTTCAGTAAGGACATGTTTCTTCCTATATTAGGATTCCCTGTTTTCAGCCATCTGTTTTCCCTAGTATTTTAAGTGTCTTAAACACACCAGTATATGTATGATTATTTTAGATTGCTTGAGCTATATACATGCATGCCAGTTTCACCTAGTTATGGGGTTCCATAACCATAGCACTGGAGGCACCGGTGTTATGACTCTTCTGCGATGAGAGTGATTGCTCGTAGCGTCCCTTTACAGTTTTGGCCAGTATTATTATTATCATGTGGGGTGAATGGGTGCATCCTAGGACAAGTAGTATGATTTCATGGTAATTGTGGTGTGTGCCTTGCATCCGTTATAGGAGCTAATTCCTCCACACATTTTATGTATTAATTAGAGGCATCCCCTCTAATTGCATGACGAGTTTACCCCTCCAAGTATTCATGCACGTAGATATGACATGAACTACATAGGCTCTCGGCATATTTAAAATACATATTTTCAAGATAAACTAAACATAAGTCTTTTCAGAAATATAAACCAGTATTATGAACTTAAACCAGGATTTCCAGGACATACATTTATTCCGCTGCTATGTTTTTCATTTCATTCCATTACTTGCTTATGTTTTTGTTTTACATTCTATGTTATATATCCGCACACTGAGCGTATTGCTCAGCCGTATTTCTCTTTCCATGTCCCAATACGGCAGGTACTAAAGGGCAAAGCTAGGAATCCAAGAGTACATGCATGGAATGAGGCACCAACTTTCTTTCATTCTTTAATGCATTTACATACTTTTGCTTTGCTGGACGTTGTTTAGTCCTTTCCTTACATTCTATACTTATGCATTTCGTGTGTGGAGCTTATGTGGATCCGATGTTTGTTTACGGATTCTTTTATGGTCATTTAATGTTTTAGACATTACCTTGTATGCTTTGATGATGTGCCATAATTATCCTGTGATATTGTAACACTCCCAAATTTCAAATAGTAGTGGAAGGGTCTTTGGGAGTGTTACTTCACAGCACAATACACAAGTTACAGAAAATGACTCAAAAAGAGGCGTTTGAAAAGTTTAATCCATTCGATAATTTAAAATAACAGTTTACAAACGAAAAACAGGTCCCAACAATAATGTAATAATAAACAGTTTGAAAAACTTTATCGAATGGCAATCATTATTTATTGCCTTTAAAATATCCAATGCGACTCCATGCTCCAGCTGCTCTTAAACCTGAGTACCTGAGAAATACATGCTAAAACGTCAGCACAAATGTTGAATAAATTCATAGGTGTGCAAATAAAAATAGTGGACCACAAGATTTCAGGCATTCAGTTTCTAAAGTCAGATAGCATCCATTATCGCACTAAGCTCATGAAACTGATACGTTAACAGAGTCCAGATAAGTTTACCCTTAGTAGGTAATTTGCCATATTACCTAGAGTTCTCAAATACAATGTTTCCGTTTGACCAGTTTGGTCGGTCAAGTAAGCGCGACTTTCCCAGACAGGGATGTCAATCCCAATAGATCTATTCAAAGCATTCGTGTTTACTCGATCAGTACAATTGGTCCAAGTAATTAATGGTTCATGACTAAAAGGGACTTGTTGTGGGAAATAGTGTTCCTAAGTGTAAATTATAATGACATGATAAGCATATAGTTCAAGCGCTTGCGTCCGTTCGTAAAAGCATGTATCCCCTCGCAGGTTTCATAAAACAATTTAAGTAGTAAAAGCGAGGCTATAAATTCACCTGAGCGAAATCGATATCAATCGAGATGATAAAGACAAGAGTAAAACGACAGAATAGGATAAGACGGGAGGCTGCAAACTTCAAACTTTGGCCTAAAATAAAGTGGCGCATCTTAGAAATATATACGTTTTTTTATAAGCACTGTTACTTTAAAAAAATTACCTAATTACAACTTTAGGACTAGTGTTAAAAATTATAAAATGAAGAAGGGCCAAAATTGTTATATTCAAGATCTACAATATTCATTTGTACTTAGCTAAATAATTTAAGGACTTAACATGTACATTTGCAAATAAATTGCATAGAACTGACGTAACCATGGATTCTTCATTATCATTTGCAAATGATATTTTTTCCTTATTCTTTTCATTCCAAAATTTCAAGCATGGTTGTTCTTATTCAGTCGAGTATTAAACCAAAAACAAGTAGTACCCCCGCTCCACGCGGGATACAAGTGAACATAAGTTGCGATGATTGTACGAGTATACAAACCGAAACCAAACTCATAACTTCAACGAAATAGTGAGAAACCATCGTAAACATGAATGGATGGAATAAACCTTGTTTGAAAATACTGAATCACATACCACACCGACGTGACCCGTATTCGAACTAGACGTAGGTAACCACTCAAATCATATTTTCAACCAAATTTAGTAATAACCTTAACCTCCAAGGATGATGATAAGTTTGTCGTTGGATATAGGCTAGCTTAAGATCGAAATCGAAAAACATGATCATGAACACGTCTATTGTAATTGATATTTATAGACATGGTAGAGTGCTCATGAACTAAAGAGAAAAACTCATATATGATAAGCTCTCTTTTTATCAATACTTACTTACTATCCTGTTACACTTTTAAGCTTATGTTAATATATTTGATTGGATGAGTATTTGAAAGACACGTATAAGAAAACACGTTATTTTCATAATGATATGAACATTGTCAAAGTTTACACGTATGAGCTTCACACGCTAAGGTAGCACACATGTGATACTTAAAGTGTAAGATCTGAATCATGTAATATGGGATATATATAAGTTTTATCGAAGTTTGAAATAAGTGGGAAGAGTCAGAGTAAAGATGTAAAAAGTGATATTATGTAGAGGTTAACTATGAAACAAAAAAATAAAATAATAAACGCCTGATATAAAACAAAATATTTTGCATTTTGAGAACGTTGATATTTTGATATAAAAATTAAGGGATTATATTTAATAAACGTTAACGCGTCATATAAAGAACGACACTTAAAATTTTATCATAAATTTATGAAGAATGTCCGTAAAACGAAAATTTTATGTCATATCGAGGATATTTACAGTCGATGACGGATGTACATCTTGTCGTTAAATAATAATTGACGTGTATTCGATACATTAAAGCAATAACCTTGTCGGTTAACCGATAATTCAATATATATATATATATATATATATATATATATATATATATATATATATATATATATATATATATATATATATATATATATATATATATATATATATATATATATATATATATATATATATATATATATATATATATATATATATATATATATATATATATATAATATGTATATATATGAGGCTAAGTTTGACTAGGAAAATAATTAGGCGCCACCTCATATCCTACGTTGCATTATGACATTGGCTACATGTTTATTAACTTAATAAAAAAGATTTAGAAAATCAATTCCTTAATTATATTAAAATCAATCGGTATTCACCTATTTTATCTCCTAAAATCCTCCGTATATCTTTTTCATTCATAAATTTACCACAATAAAAAAACACATACGAATAACCCTAAACCTTATTATCATTCGGTATTCTCTATTTAGATGGTAGAGTAACTGTTCTTTTTGGTTTATGCAGGGTGAAGCCTTTGGAGCAGTGTCAAAAAAACAATATGAAGCTTATTTAAACCCAGTTGCTTCGAATCATAAGAGGTATCCTTACTAATAAATTCTCGACTATTGATTTTAATTTGTTCCGACTAAATCGAACGTGGTTTAAAGTTAATTACATGATGCGAAATCCAGGATTTAATCCCTTAAAAAAATTAATTGCATCCGGGATGATATGTAGGTGATTATGATACAACAGATTCCTTTGGCATTTGTAACTTTTGGAAGTTAATATGCTACTGTATGCCCACACGATAAACACGAAATCATCCTGAACATACTCAACACACTAAAGACATGACCTGAGTTGATATAACAAAAGGTTGGCATCTTCTCTATAGCATCAGGGATGTAGAATATTTACTCTCAGATTAACTTCTTGCTCTTTATTTTATAAAAATCTAGTTGTATTCATCGAAGGAGTAATTAGGAGATACAACTGAAACGTGATAGTTCATCAACCATTACGCAAGCCATATGTCATAACAGTGATGTGTTTAGATCATCAACCATTATATGCAGGCTGACCAAATTGTGAGGTGATGTAGTTTTGTTTAATATGTTGTTTTCTTCAGTCTGATGCTATTATGTCGGTATCAAATGTCAATCCATGATGTAGCTGATCCTAACTGTTTATTTGCTCTTCTAAATTCAGCATGATGCAATAGCAGAATCAAGAATGTAATCAAGATGACATTCGTAGTTTTCGACTTCCAGCAGTCCCTCGATTGCCAACTCTCCTCCAAGTAAGATCTTCTTTCCGTTTTATTTTACTCTGTTGAACATAAAGAAGGTAGCAACTCCCATTGAGTTATGTAGCATTACCAAGTTTATGCTAATCAGCAACATTATTTAGTGAATTTAGATTTGGCATATTAGTTTAGTCATTATGCTAACTGGATATATAATCTTATGAAACAAAATATTAGATATATCTTACCGATTGGTGGATATAGTAATGGTGACTTCCTTAGCCTCTACAGAGGACTATGTTCAATCGGGCTGCCAAAATGTGCCCACACATGCAAGGTTATGTAGATTGAAATTACTGTACAAGATGATCACAAAAATCACCTCAAAACTTTTCTGAAGACAAGTTGTGGGAGTCCAAATTATGTAGCTCCAGAGGTATCATAATATGTCGCTGGCCAAAATTTATTTTCAGTTTTCGTGTAATAATTGTCATTTTCATAATAAGATGCAGGTCACTTACGTCTTTCGCCTAAAAATTATTTCCTTTAATGAAAAATAGGAACTTAAGACGAGCTAAAGGAACCCATGAATCACTATTTTCAGTTTTTGTGTAATAATTGTCATTTTCATAATAAGATGCAGGTCATTTACGTCTTTCGCCTAAAATTTATTTCCTTTAATGAAAAATAGGAACTTAAGACGAGCTATAGGAACCCATGAATCACTTGATGACCAATTTGTTTGATGTGTAGGATCTAGAGGACAAGCAACACCCTGGTGGACCATTTGACCCATGGTAGCTAAGGACCCAGACCAGTTTGCTGTGATGGTTAAGGAGATAAAGATTTGCTATTGTTTTAGGACAGAATCTCCCCTGTTAAAGGATTTCACACGAACCCTAAACTAAGATCGATTGGCGACCAACGAGAACCTAAACGTGTACGAGTGACTGCTTATTACACGTACCAGTTGCACTCCCATGTGAAAGAATACAGTTTGAGGTATCCATGCAAAATGGTTCTCAAAGATGTTGATTACTTCAGCCAAAATATACAGCTTGAGTCAGCATACAAGGTTTCGGATTTCAGATGTGAAGCTACAGATCCATATCAGCAAACTATAGAAATCCCCATATATCTAAGGTTCAGGAAATACACAAACTTTGAAAGCATCCCTGTAGACACATTCCCACAACACTACTTCAAGTTCACTTCGTACAACCTGCTGGAAACAAAAATTCCTAGGTTGCTTTCACATCTATTAGGTTATTTTTAAAAAAATCTGAACTTTTTTTTTCATATGAGACGCGGTGCAGGGCAAAAATTCTCAGAGAAATATTTCATGGGTCTTGAATAATTTGTTTTCGGGACGCTAATACACCGGAAAGTAAGTTATGTTTCATGCTTATACACCAGAAAGTAACAGTGGGGATCAAGTATATTTTACATTCTGTATTAGACACCTATATTCATGCGTAACTATCCCTATTTTCTTATCTGGTGTAAATCATTTATCTTACACACAACATCAACAAAGAGAGGCATGAGAACCAAAACACAAGTAGTAAAATCAAACCAGTTATTTCTAGCTTCCAGTAATGACCAATCAGTTGATGCATTAGAAAAATTTTACACGGCTGTTCAATTTTTTTTTTCTGAACAAAATTTTATTTAGATCGCCTATATACCCAGACATAATTCAGTGGCCAAGCAGAGGTCTCGAATGAGGAAGATGAGAGGTTGAAGGTCGAGGAAGATGATGAGGACGCGAATTATATTTCTGGTTTAGAATCAAGTAAATATGGCACTATAATATTTTAATGTAATGTATATTGTCCTTGGTTTAGTTACTGCGTCATTCACAATTGCAAAAAAATCAAAAGATGCAAAACTCTTAATCCGTTAGATTTAGATTGAAAATAATTTTAAATTATTCAACGATAATGAATGATTGATTGATCTTTACGTATAAGTGGATAAACAACGGAAGAAAAATCAAAAGATGCAAAACTCTTAATCCATCAGATTTTAGATTGAAGATAATTTTAAAATTATTCAATGATAATGAATGATTGATTGATCTTTACATATAAGTGGATAAACAAGAGAATCGATTTTTTCACCACTTAGAAAAATTAGCAGTTTTACTCTATGATACGAAGTTTAAATAAACGAATTGCGGTAGAAATGACAATTGATCCATTAGTGGGGTTATATTAGTAAGGACATGTACTTTTGCTTCATTCATATGTCCATTCAAATAAGACCCAAATATTGGTTATTATATAAAATTTGAAAATAGTTTGTCTCGACTAGACAATGCAATACCCACCCTTCCAATCTTATGAAATTTAGCCAAATTAAGGTTCTAAAATTCATGAATAAGTAGTTGGACGACCTATATTTAATGTATAACAATGTAAAGACTAAACGCACGTAACCAAAAGTAATAAATATTGTTGGAATGATACAAAGTTTGATATTTTTGGCCTTTTATAGTAACTAGGGTGTTTACGGGTCGGTTCGGGTTGGTTAGTTGGAAGATTTTAACTATCCATCGCGAGGTGGGTAATTAATTTTACTACCCAAAACCGAACCGCCCTAGGCGGGTAACCGGACATGCGGGAACCTAAGTTGAGCGGTTACACCCGGTTCGGTTCGCGGTTAACCATTTATTATGTCTAATTGAATTTAACTATGTAGAACAATGATAATCTTTGTATTCCAAGAGGGTTGATGTATTTCTAGAGAGATAAACAAGAGAGAGAAGTGAGAGAAAAGTATGTGTATTAACTAGAGAAATGAAACAACCAACACCTCTTTCCATGGTGGAAAGAGGTTTATATACCCAAGTACTTAATGGACTTGGGCCTCCGGCCCATGAACATGCTCATGGGTCGGGCTTAACATAAATGTAACTTAAACATTACTACGAGCCTATAACTATATTGTTGGAGTGACCGAGACTTTCTTTATACGTAAAAACATATTTCCAACAATCTCCCCCAAAGGGAGGTCACTCCAAATTTACAAAGTCCTAATCTAGCATGATAGATCTTGTTCTTGAGCTCGTAGTCCACTTTCTCTTTCTTTCTTTAACTTTTCTTCATTTTTTGTGAATATGTGTTGAATAATATCAGCCTTTTGCTTGGAACACGTTCTTTTTTCCTTTCACGTACAGTCTTTATCTTCTTGTGATGTTCTCCTCTTCGTGACTTCATGTCCCACACACTTATCCTTTGTTGAATTCTTGAAAGTTTCAGAGTCCATACAGCGGAAGACTTTTAGGTCATACTTTCTTGAATTTTGCAGAAATATTTGATGCAGAAGGAATAAGTATGTGAGGACGACTTAACAGGTACACCGCAACGCCACTATCTTCGAATGCAGCAACATAATAAGACACGAATAAAATGGCTTTGACATTTTATTCTAATTCGGTAGCATTTTACCTCCGGTCGGTGAAGACCATTGGACGATATTAGATATCGTACCCGTGACGGATAGTTTCAATTAAGTAACTTCCTGACAGGATTTCGTGGGTAAACCCGTTCTCTTTATTCGACCGTCCAAAGCTGACTGCGAACATAAAGAGTGAATCATTTGGATTAAAAATCCTTATGATTGAAGCCGTCAATTCATGAAACCTGGAACAAGTGAATTTCAATTAAGATATTCACCATCGTTGCTTTCCAGTTGTCACGAGCTTGATTCAAATAGAATCTTGCTTATCACCTCCCAAGTGTTGTTTGATGTTAACACTATAAGGATTTCCACTCGTCACTGTGAACACTAAAGAGTGTCACTCTGAGTGTTTTGGAAAGATCATATGATAATGCGTAGAGGCCTGGAACGAGTTTAAGTTCAATTAAGAATTAAACTATTGTTTCTTTCCCGTTTTCACAAGATTGGTTCTTAAAGAACCGCACGTGTCACCTACCATGAGCTTGATTGATGTTGGCTCAAGCAGGATTTCCATCTTCATTGTAATACTTGCCTATCACTCGGATGTTCTGGCAATATTACAAGAATACTGCGTAGGACTCATAAAGATCTTACTTTTCACAGTGTGTGAAGAAGCAAGGAATAAATGGAAAGTGTCCTAATGAGACGTTTGATGATCTCGTGGCTCTAGACTCGATAATGCGTTTTGATTTAGTGAGCGATGGCTGGAGAGGATTGCCACCTATTCAATAGCAGTCTGTTCGGAGTGAATAGACCAATAGATAACGTGTTGAACTCCGTGTGATTAAAACAAATATCTTTTAAAAGATATTTGAGTTTAGATGGGGAGGGTTGTGCATTGCATCACTGGGTCCATGATGTCTATCTTTAATATCGAGAATCATTAAAAAAATGATCTCAATAGCATATGTATTGACCGGGTTTCTACCTAAAGTTGTAAGGAGGGCTTCTTTCTTTACACCCTTTATCTTTACAATTCTTTTTCATTCTTCAACCCCTTCAATGCTTACCAATACGTCATCACTAGCACCTTGTTGTGATTGTTCTAGTGCTAGCTTAAGTACTTGGTCGGCATTCGGCTACGTTCAAAATCTTTTTCCATCTTTCCTAGGACTTCTAATTCTATCTAGGGAATTTTCCTTGGGAAGATTCCATCGGTCTGATGAATCATTGGACTAATACCTATACTTACCACCCTTTTGTCACCACATCCGTTGTGAATTAAGTGTGTTTTGTGTAAGTATTGTCACCATGAAAAATCCTTGAAAATCGCTTAAAGCAAATGTCATATTATAATCAATGTTTTTGTGCCTTAAGTGTTTTGTTCATAAAAAACGCTCCCCCCTAACTTGTGCATTACACATATTAAGTTGGTTTATCTTTTAAGCCTTTTCATTGTTTAGCCAAATATCATTAAGTCTCCTTAATTCCATTTTCTCCCCTTTCCAAAATGTTAACCATCAATATTTTGGATATTAATGGATTAACCGGTCTTTGAGTAATAAAATGAAATTAGACGTTGGCCAAAGAACATATTAATGATCCCCCTCAAATTAATGAGGGTTAGTTGTAGTGCTTGAGTACGATATGTTTGAAAGATTTAGAATCTCGAGATAAATTATTGAAAAATATCATACTTTTACACTACAACATGCCACAAAAGCTGATTATACAAAAATTAACATATTCACAATAATAGACATATGGAGTTGACCTGTTATAAGACGAACCATAATTAAAAGGATCGTTTCGTGAACCTATGGTGAGCTCCATATGGCCTTCCACCTACGAATCGTTCTATACTTCGTAGCAACCGACGCTTCCTTAAAAGTTCCTCGATCTTCTTGATCGCGTACTTTGCTCCCTTTTTGCACTTTCTTGTCCAGGTGTACTTGACTGCTGGAAGCGATAGGTCGGCATTGAGAACCGTCAGATTATCTCGAACATGCTTGAGCGTACCATCGCTGAATTTGTGCAGTTCGGAGAATCGCATAAACTGCATGACTCTAGTTTCATTTGGATAAAATATCCCTGCTTCTGGTGTCGTGGTCCCCATGTATGGCTTCTTGTTCTTGTGAAAATTACTGAGCGGAGTTGTATGGGGACGTTGAAAGTTAAGCTGTTTCTGATAGCTCTCTACTCCAAGTTGAAAATCTTCCACCCGGTTTTGAATGACGATTTTTCTTGCATATTGACGAAAGTTGGAGCTCAATGCAATGACAATCTCAGGTTGTAGATGGTCAACTTTTTCCTGAGCCAATAACAACAGAAGATCTTCGATGTCTTCAAGTTGAAGGTACTGGAGATCACTTTCCTCAATTCGGTATTCTTTCTCATTAGGACATTTGAACACGATTACATTCAAGTAATCATAACCGAATACCGTTTGAGTGGTTGCTCCTTGAATGCTTTTAATTTTGTGAGCTGAGACAATAGAAAAACCTATCTTTGGACGGTGGAAGTGATTGTAAGCTAACCTTTTCTTTGCATTCTAGTGAGAGATGCCAAGTGATGCAAAGGTATCATAAAACATGAGCATTTTCCTTCTCCATAACGCCTCAGGTACTTTATCTTTGATCCATGGTACATTCTCCAATTAACATCCTTGAGCATGGTAAGTGATGTGGCATATTTCTTCGCGCCTTTTTCAAGATACTCAAGATCATGAGATACAAAGTGCTCTATTGGAATCGTTGCAGAATCGGCGATGACTGTGGGTGTAAGAGGTCGTAACACTAGAGTCTGGATTCCCGTAGTCGTCGCTCTTATTGCCTTTGTAAGCTCATTTTAATGATATTCTGTCTCATTGTGGCTGATCTTCAAGGTATCAAAGAAGTCCACATCGGCGGCTGCGATTTTGATTAGATCCGGAGTCATTTTCGGTTTCCCTTGAGAATACCTTAGAAAGGTCGAGAAATCAATAGGATTGTTTAGAAATTGAGTGAGCTCTATGTCAGTTGTTGTGGCAAACGGATGTTGTGGTGCTGCATTTGTAAGCCAGAGTTGCTCCTGTACCGTGTCATCGATGATAAGATATTCAGCAAACGTTGGTTCTGGCACATTTAAATCTTCAACTTCCATATCAGAGATGTGCTGATCTTTAGATGGTGTTGAGGGTTGTTCTTGTGTCACTGGTATATCATCGTGAGGTTCTTCTTCTAGCAGTGACCCTGTGGGTTCTTCTTCTTGCGTAGACACAGGAATTTCGTCTTCTTGCATATGTTCTACAGATTCATTGTGAGAATCAGTAGTAAAAACTAGTTCAGTAGATATACCTGTGTCAATATGTTGTGTTTCTGGTACATTAGACTCCACCGTTTTTTCTGCGGTTTCAGCAACGCTTTCTGCAGCTTCCTCAATACCTTTCTCAGTTGCCTTATCACTTTCATCCTTATTTGACTCTTCGGCATTAGTACCCGTTTTGTCATTCTTATCACCCTTGTTGGTTCCATTACCGTCGTCATTATCATCATCGTCATCCTCATCCTCATCTGTATCCTCGTCCTCATCTTCATCTTCATCCTTATCATTTTCTTCCTCATCCTCTTCTTCCTCCTCATCTCCTTCCTTATCCTCTTCCTCATTTTTATCATTTTCACCATCATCCTCATCACTGTTACCCTCATTATCTTCCTCCTCTAGCTCGTCTTCATTGTCAGACTCAGAGTCGGTAGTATCTGCAGGTGTATCTTCAATAATTGCTTTGTTGAGATATTGCAGAACTTTTCGTTTATTTTTCGATTTATGAGCCCCCATATTTAGCAGACGTGACTGTAACAATGCCATTAGTTGAAGGGTAGATAAACCATTACTGGCAAGAGTTGGTAGCTGCTGATCAACATATGACTTGACTTCTCGTCGAATGATCTTGGTCATCTTCTCATTAATTGACCCAAGAAAGGCATCATTCTCTTTGTCACGAGTTTTCTTCTCTCCAAGAAATGATTTGTGTTGTTCTTTAAGTTTAGACACTTTGTTGGATATTTTCTTAAGTGTAGGCTCATCAGGTTGCGGTTCCTTGAGAGATTTTGTGTCGGGACTGGTGAATCTTTCAGTCAATGTAGCTATTTGTTTAGCTTGAGCCTCCAGCTGTTATTGAAGAGACTGGATCAGTGGATCACTGACTGTGAGGAATGGGTTGGAGGTGGATGATACTTGTTGTACTAATGATGGAGGTGTAACCATGACTGTTAAAATGGTGGTGGATGATACAGGTTGTTCAAGGATAGGTGATGGTGTAGATGTAGTGATTGGGGCGGTAGTTGATACAGGTTGTTCAACTGTTGATGACGGTGTAGATTCAGTGGTTGGGATGGTAGTTGATACCGGTTGTTCAACAAGTGTTGGTGTTATAGCTGGTGTTATGACATCAGGGATGACTGGGGTGGATAATGGTGGAATGGTAGTTGATGTAACAGAAGTTATAGGAACATCCACCATGTTTTCATTTGTCGATGGATCAGTATTTGTAACCTCGACACCCTCCCCTTCCACATTAATATATTTCATAACATCGTCAGAGCCGGAAGTAGACTTACTTTGAAGTTGAGTTTCTAGTATGAAAGTTGCATGAGCATCGTCGTGTACCACCGTGTGAGTTGGTTCCGGTAAAGATGTGTTGACATTTACATCATGATACAACAAATGTGTATCTATGTTTGCACTACTACCACCTTCTTCACTCTGCTCATGACTTTCAAAATGGAAGTTATCAGCATCTTCATCGGTAGGATCTTTATAAAATGCCATGTCAGCATCAGGATTGCAAAATTCCTATAAGTCCTCAAATAGTCTTGAGCCTGATCCTGTGGAAGTTGCAAAATCTTCCTCTCTGCTTTGTTGAAGAATAATACGCAGTCGTTTGGCTTCAGAAATTGTTTGTTGAGCTGGTTCTCTGAAGCAACACTTGCTTCTTTACCTTTAGTTTGCTTTGCTTTATTTGGCCTTCTAAGTGGTAATTCTTCCTGTTCTTCCTCAGTATGGATCGTCTCATCTTCATCATCATCTTCATGAACTATTTGCATTTTCCCTGTGCCTTTATCTTTAGAGGAAGCAGTCGATTGGCGCTTTGAAACTCTTTTCTTGCGTTTACCTTTTTGCTTCTCTAAGGGAAGTAAATTTGCTCGTCGAAACTGTGTCTCAATATCATTAAGCATCTCTTGATATTTATCACTTTCCTTGATTCCTTCATTTATCATTGTGTCAGGTACTAGGGCAGGACGTAATGCATACTTTGTGGAATTAGTATCTGCATTCATTTGTAGAATCACATAGTCATCATCTTTTGTATGGTAGAAGAAATTCCCGTGAGTGTCAATGGTTGGGTCATTCTTCATAAAGTGGTTGATGATGAGCTTGGTGAATCTTGGGAATAGAAGATGCACTGATTTCTTCTTGGTTCCAGTAAACTGATAACAAAATTCTTGCCAGAGAAGGAGTGCATAGTCTACTTTAGATGCCGTGTAAAGTCCCCAAAATATGTGAGCCTGAGGTGGTCTCATTGCGTCGGAGCCCCGAGTCTTTCCAGTAAGACATTTGACAATGATGGTGATAAGGGCTTTCCAGGGTTGCCCTATGTGTGATGTATTGAACTGGGATAGGTTGTGGATTTCACCTTCATAATTCAGAGTACGAATGACTCGAAACAATTCATCGGTGTTTGGGTTAGCCACAAATTGTTCTCCTTGTGCCAACTTAGGAAAGTTAAACAGTTGCCGAAAGATGCTCAAGTTAAGTACCATTGGCGTTTTGTTTATTTGGAATGAGATAGTCTTTTTAGAAAGTGTTGCGGTGGTCCAGAACTCGTGCATGTAGACTTCGGGAACAGAGGCAGTACGTCTGAATGCATCTTTAATAGGTGAGATGTCAAGGATATCCGTGGCGATTTTGAAAGCTGCTAAAGACGGATCGAAATCCTCTTGTAATCGAGAGTTGTTCTCAGCATATGGTAGCCTGTCGCTGAGAGAAACAAGTTCGAGATCACGTTGTCGCTGTCGTTCTTTTGTGATCGACATCTTCCTGCTTTGATGACATAAACACAAATTATATACACAAAATATATATATCTTAAGTCTATGCCAAGTTGAAGCATAGGGAATAAATCACAACAAATTTCACCACATATGATTGAGAAACAACATACAGACATAGTTCATATGGACTAAGTCCTTACATTCAAAATCACACCTAGAATTATGAAAGATATGTGATGTGTCGTGGATTAACACATATACGTTATAGGACAAATTTAGGCAATTACCTTTAGGAAAAAGTAATTAACCAAAAATAAGTCAAAGACGGATACGATTAAACACGTGAGTGTCCCAAGTTCGTTGTACACGAAGATCGAGTGAATTTGAAACGTTTCGTTTTGATTTGGACAATTGATTTGAATGTGTCGTTGGATTTTAAAACTAAAAATTAACTCTACGAATTTTAAGCTATTTAAAATTAATCCTAAAGTGCATGAATCGTAAACCCCGCTAATTTAAAAATTCCACAAACACTTAATTATTTAAAATTAAAACTATTTAAAAATTTAATCTATTTAAAAGTCTACTTAAAAATAATAATTCTACTTAATGAAAAAGTTTTTAAAACTAATTTACTCTATTAAAAATTACTTAAAACATATTCTACTTTAAAATAACAACTATTTAATTTAAATCTAAAATTATCAAAAACCTACTAAATTGAAAATTATTTAAACTTTAAAAGTTAATTAAACATCATTTTTTATTTTTCTCTTTTTTTTTAATTTATTAAACTAAAACTTATTTTAATAAAAATTTAAATTAACTAGAAAGTAGAAAAACGAATTTAAGGTGAATGAAACGTAAATGAAGAAAATCTGCCAAAGATGAGAAAACTATATCAATTGATTAAAAGAAAACAAAATCAAAAGAGCACATGGCTCAAGTGGTAACACGTTGGTCCTTCAACCTGGGGGTCTCGAGTTCGAGCCCCAGGAGAGACATATTTTTACGATTAATATTATTTTTATAAAAGCTGAACAAATAAAGCTACTTAAAACAGAATCCCAAACACTCAGCAAACAACTCGATTAACAGATTAACTACTACGAGTATTCAAACAATAAAGCAGACCAGTAACAATAATCAGATTATAAAAGAAATGCAACAGCAAACTATGATCCAAGATCCAGCAGGTATAGCAAAAAAGAATCTATCAGAGTTCTATCTATAGTTAAAACTTAAATCCATTACACCTAACAAATTTTTACTGGACAGAAACCACAATTGTATGCATAGAAATAAACAAGCAGAAATCAAACATCCAGCATCGAGCAAATTAACATAAAAAATCAGCAAAGGGAGAGATCTAGAATAAACCAGCAGTCAGCAAAGCAAGTAGCGATCATATCAACAAATTCTCATAAGAAAATCAAGTCTAATAAAATGTAACTACTAATCAATTTCTAAAACCAAACAACTCGGGAAAACAGCCCAACATATCACTGAATTCTGCATAAGGCGAGTTGCCAACGCCCCTAAACTGACTGGACAGAACCACTAAACTGAATAGATTAACTAATAGCTCGAATTCAGATATCAAAACGTACAACAAGATTAACTCAAGGTGATAGAAAAACTCATTAAAGTTTCAGTACAGTAAACTAAGTAATTATGCAGTTTATAAACGAGATTAAAACCAAAAGCATATTCCATCAGCAAACTCCATATAACCATGCCAAAAGTTGCAGTAAATAACAACGGTAGCAGCTAAATCAAAACTAAATAAAATCAAACTCATCGCAGGCAATATAGATTCAAAGCAAGCAGATTCAATCCAATTTCAACATCATTAAATCAATACCACAGCATTAAACTGACAGGTTCTACGATCATTCATACACACGCGGCAGCGAAGAAATTGCAATAAATCAGTTATAAGATTAGCAAACAATAGTAATAAAATGAAATTACCGCGATAATTCAAACTCAGAATAATCAAACTAATAAAAGCAGGCCTAAAAGATATAACTACCACAAACTCCGAACCAACAATCTAGGATTACTGAAGATACACAATTAAGCAGTCCATGTTTCAAACTAAACAAGTCCATATTATAAATCAGTAATTAGAATTATAAGACATTCTTATATGCACAAATTCAACACACAACACTAAAATCGGATAAAAATGAAAAGATGTAGCACCTGATTCCCTCAGCAGGAACAGAGGGAAAAAATATTGCTCTTAGAGCTTGTCTTTCTGCCCGTAGCTGACGAGCCACGAGCTACACACAAATAACCTATCTAATCCTAACGCCGACCGTCGGCACTAAACCTTCGCCTTAAATCACAATACAACTCCATTATCCGCAGCTACCGATCTTTCGACAATGGATCCAAATCTTTAACCTGTTTTTCTAGCTTAACTTATCAATTAGATAAGTTGGTTCCCAAATTTTCCATCTAAGATTAATCACATAAGCTACTGATTAAGCAAATATGAATAAATCCATTAGTATAATGAAAACAGTTAAGAATGAATTTGTAACCGAGCCACGATTTAAGGATAAGAACAGATTTAGAAGAACAACAATAAAAATGGAATTCAAACTTTCATTAAAAACTGGAAAATCTTTTACATTATTTCAAAGAAAATACAATTCTACAACTATTTTAACATTATAACTAGACTAGAAAAAGGGATGCCTTTTACATGAATATTGGGGGGTTTTTATAGCCAACCCCCGAGGCTATTGGTGAGCATCTTCTTGCGAATATTCGGATATTCCAAACGATTATTAGCCTTTGATCTTCAATTCTTTAATCTCTCTCTTCTTTGATGGCTGAGATCTCTCGTAGCTCACACGGATCGCCAACGTGGCGCATATTTGTGCTTGTTGTGCTTCTTCTTTGGCTCATGATTGGTTGATTAGGGAGAATGATGTGTCTCCTCAAATCAAAAGCTGCCACGTAATCTTCTCGTAGCAATCTTCTCTTCCTTAAAAATGGGGGAATTAATTCCCCCACACGTGATAATCACGTGTGATAAAAACCCCTTTGTTAATTTGACGAATTATTAAACTAGGGTTCTAGGAACAGTAGATTTTTCTGGTTATTATCTTTGGGGAAGAAAGGAAAATCATAGAAGTTATCAGAATATTTAATTGTGAGTGGGAATGAGAGAAAACGTGTGGTGATAAATGGAAGATATGAGTGGGTGTCGTTTATTTATTAATTGAGAAAGAGTAAATGGGGATAACGTGTTTTGACTGAAAATAAACCCTAGAGTCCAAAACTTCATTCGTTTCATTACATTCATGGGCTTGGGCCCTTATTACTTTTGGCTTTAAATAGACCCAATAATCAGATAATTGTTCGCCATTTCCTTGTTACTGGATATTCAATCCGTTTCTTGATTAGGGCCTGAATTTGGGCCTTATTTGGTCAAGCTTCAAAAGTGTTACAATATTAATCCAATATTGGGCTTTACAGGCCCAATAAGTATTTGTGGGTCCACTTGGCCTATTTCCTCGATAAATGATTAAATCCTCTCATGTCGAGCTTGGTTTTGGCTTCTTTAATCTTTTTCATCAAACTCGTGTCGGTTATTGCCGGTTTTCACGAACTTGGTACCTACACACATGAAAACGAGAAACACACATATCCAAGGCATTTTTGATACAAATCATGCATAATTTCATTATTTTAAGCTATAAATGATATGAGTAAAAACACTCATATCAAATTCCCCCATGCTAAGCAATTGCCGTGTCCTCACGCAATGATAAAATAAAACTATGACTACACCATTATTCAACTTATGACATTTTATTTTGTAAAGACATAAAATAACTTTAAGGATCATAAAAGCTCAAATAGATTCATCGTCCTCGACTTTTCACTTTTCCATGCCAAGTGCAAAAAACAAGATCATTGTTATTATAAGTTGGTAGACTAACACGAACTCATGTGGGCCAATTACTCACTTAGACTCCCTTATTCCTATGTGTATCTCTTATATTTTATTGTTGTCTAGAATGATCACGAGGATGCATTGTTGACTTATTTCGATAATTCATTAGGCCGAAAATAAAGTGAACGATTTAATCAATAGTTAGCTAAAGGACAAAATCTTTTAAAACTGCTTCTCGGGCTCTCATAAAGTTCATATCTTGGCATAACTTGTTTCGCGATTTGAGACCTTTCTCGGACCGATATTTGGCAATGACTTAGTACTTTCCAACCTTGAGAGACGTTCACGAAATAATGGTCTTCTCTTCATAATATTTCTTCACTTGAAGTTTTGAGAGATTCATACTTGGACCACGACTTCTTCATTTTTCTCCAATCTTTACTTGGGATTTTGATTTACAACGATTCGCCTCCTTTTTGGACTTGGCTTCATTTATCCTCATACCTTATTTTTGGTCTTTTTGGATAGACTTCTCCATGACTTTTTGGGAGTATTTTGCTTTTCGTCGTGTGTCTCGATCCTTCATATTGATTTTTGATAAATGAGTCTTCACATCACTTGAGATCTTTAGCAATAAAACATAGCCCTCATGTCTTGTTAGGACCTTTTTGGACTCGCCAATCTTCGCATCCCGTTTCAATAAGTTATGCCTTGGCTATGAACTCTAATCCATACCGAGCAACTTTTAAAGATCTTGGGCTAGAAGCTAAGTAACTTTTCAAATCGTTCAACATTATTTATTGCAAGTAAAATTATTAACAAGTGATGGGAGAATAGGCTTATAATTAACTCACATAAATTCCCGAAAGAATACCGAACTTATAATTGGCTCTATCATCTCTTGTTCTCCATATTGTAAAATTCCAAGAATGAAATCAATGGATACTTAGCCTATCAAATCAAAGTTTTGGGTTTTCAAGTCATCTATAGGATCTTGCAACTTCTTATACTTTTGCAAGTTTTAGAATTTGCGTTTTAAAGTTCCCTTGATAAACGACTTTCTAGGATCAATTATAGGAGCTTGCGAAAAGTTCTTGTTCTTAACTCGAATGAATTAAGACTTTCGCGTTTTAAAGCTCCCTATATAATAGCCTAGCAAAACTTAATTCAAATACGTTAAGGAAAAGCTAAGGTTAAAAACCAAGTCGAGTCAAAAACTATTTCTATTTAAAGCCTACATTCGTGTCAAAAACACTTATTTTATTATATAAAAACTTAAAAACAACACTAAAAATTTAAAATTTTATTGAAAAATGAGAAAAACACTACGTTTGGACACGACAAAAGCAATTGCAAGCGATTATATCGATTGACTCCCCCATGCTAAAACCAAACATTGTCCTCAATGTTTCTTAGCTCAAGAGTAACACCCCCTTGCTAAAATACGAAGAGTCTAATGCAAATTCCTAGCATGGAAAGAGCACGCAAATCTATAAGCCGTTTATTAATTATGCCTCAAGATAAAACGTTAGTCGATAAAAATAAAGGGTAAGAAAGTGTGCCCCTTTTGGCATTCAAAGAATGGAAGATCAAGTGGACCGGCAAAAACCGAACACGAGAGTCTTCAAATATAAGGGTCGTACCTAAGATCACAACACAACAAATCACGAACACGAGCTTGAAAGATCAAGCCTTATTAGGTGTTAGAAAATAGAAAGAAGATAGAATGACTCGTTTTTGTTCACCGAGTCATGAGCTCGACTCGATCCCCGCATTCATTGGTCCTTAGGGAAAGATGTTGCAAACCGGCATATTAAGATAAAATCCAACATAAAGCGCGATGCCGGGGTCGAAGATCTCATCCTCGTTGTCGGATGACAAACAAAAGGATGAAACTCTAACTCGAATCTCTAATAAGAGATGGTAGTCACAAACAATAGTATGGATATAGCATGCTCCACGAGATAAACTCGCACCAAGATGATAGAAAATTCTTTCAATTATTGCATCGGTGAAAGGCCGAGATTTCCCTAAATCAATGATTCCGGGGTCGAATACCTCGTCCTCGGTGGAGAAAGGAATAGACAACAAGGTGTCGTCCCCCCATGCTAATCCTAAGTCATATGAAGCACAAAGTAATGGTGGTACAAAAGTTTCAACCAAAGTGGTTTCAACTTGCATGACTTTGTTGACCTTTTCACTCTTTTGAATGTGAATAAAGGGGTCATGGTACTCAAAACGAGTCGCATGAAAAACCCGCACATTAAGATCAACGCGAGTGGGAAGGATAATAGGATCAAAAGTAATTTCTCCATCCGGGTCAACATTGTCATCATCATAAATCGGGTGATCAAACCAAGAGTCTTCATCACCTTCATTAGACTTTTCCTCAAATTCCGAAGGAATGTCTATATAAAGAAACTCATCATCCTCCTTAAAGAAATGCTCATCATCACAAAGGTTGTGAGATGTAGGAGGCATGATGTTCTCAAAATCCTCTTGAAACAACGGATTATTGTTCATTGAAGGTTCAAAGAGAGGATTTGAGTAAGTCACGAAAGTGTTGTCAATCTTGTCATCACAAGACATATCCGACAAAGTATCGAGTGTGTCACATTCGGATACTAGATCATCATTCTCATTTGAAGGCAATTCATCGGCGAATTCCTCGAGAATGGTAGGTAAAACACTAGAATCACGTTCGATCTCGAGATCGGAAACGTCTTCACTTCCCCGTGGAAGTGGATCAAGGATAGCAAAAAGTTCATCGATGAACTTATCACATGAATAATCACTAACCTCACTCGGTGTGAAGTTAGGAATCAAAGGCTCTTCAAATGAAGATTGTGCCTTAGGAACATCAACATGATCCATAGAAGAGAGTGAAAATGAGTCCATTTTCAAAGATTGTTCAATTAAAGCAATGTCACTCTCGGGATCAAAATTCTCACTAACAAACTCACTAGCATTAAATGGCTCACTCAAGTAATCATCTATTTGTTTTTCAATCTTAGCACTATCATCCTCGTGTGGAGTGAGTGTAGATGAGGAAAGGTTACAACAAGTTTCAACAAAGCAGGCTTCTTCATTAGATTTTGACTTTCCTTTATCACAAATTGAAGTTTCCAAAATTGGAAAAACACCTTTATCAAAAATAGCTTTTTTATCATTTTCAATTGCTTCAACAAGCTTAACACTTTCAGTTTTCTTAGCAACAAATCTTGGAATCCTTTCCGGTTTAAAAACAATGCTTTTATCTCCATAAAACAACTCAATTTCCTCTTTCCTCATATCAACTAAAACATTGGCCGTGCACAAAAATGGTCTTCCTAAAATAATTGGCACACGAGGATTGGTCTCATAATCGACAATAGCAAAGTCGGCTAAGTACAAGAAATTTCCCACTTTCATTATGACATTTTCCGCTATACCAACCGGTCGAGTGGTGGTTCCATTAGCAAGCTCAATGATCATACGAGTAGAACTAAGAGGTGCATAGTCAATTGTCTTCCAAAGGGCTAGGGGCATGATGTTTATGCTAGCTCCTAGATCGGCTAGGCCTTTGCAAACCCCAAGCTCATTGAAAACACAAGGTATCAAGAATTGACCCGGATCTTTATACTTCTCGGGAAAGAAATCAAAGAAAACCGAGGTACTAATCACATTCAAAGTAGCCTTAGTAACTTCTAGGAAAGTTTCCTTAGGTGGAGGCTTAAACTCAATCACTTCATCTAAATCCTCACAATCATCATAAACGGTTACGGCCTTAAGCTCTCCCTTCGGGTTTGGAATGGTATTACTAGGTAAGCAACCCGAAGAAGATGACGGTTTAGACATAAATCCCTCAAACATCGAAAGCAACTTATTTTGACTTTGTTCCAAACTTTGGTGCATACGATTTTGACTTTGTTCTAACCTTTGTTGATTAAGCTCAATCTTGTTATTTTGCCCTTTAATCGTGTTTTGAAAATCAAGTCTCAAAGTATTAATTTGCCCTTGGATGTTATTTTGAAAAGCTTTCATGTTTGCCTCATTTGATTTCATGTAACTTGACAAATCATTTTGATTATTCCCTTGAAAACCTTGATTGTTTTGATTAGCATTAAACTCATTTCCTTGATTATAATTCCCTTGGTTACCACGGTTAAAATTATTCCCATTGTTTCCATTGTTGTACCTATTTTGAACCGGTGGAAAACCCGGTGGAGCAACATGATTTTGACGAGGAACTTGACCGTTAGAGCCATAAGTTCCCGTCGCGGCAAAAGCACTAGCTTGATCAAAACCCGTGTTTAAACAAGCATAATTAGGATGTGCTCCACCACATGATACACAAACATTCTCAATCATATTAATCGATCCATGAGGATTCTTCCTAATCTCACTCAACAAAGTCGCAAATCCACTATCAATCTTAGAATCCAATCTAGAAATCTCGGGATTAGATGAATTCACATTGGAAACACCCGGTGTGTTTCGTGAATATTGTGCTCTAGACTTATCCTCAATTATCCTCCACGCGTCTCTCGGTGTTTTTCTTAAAAGATTACCACCCGCGGCGGCATTTAAAGAATCTTGTTCAATCATATTAAGCCCATTATAGAAAGTATTTATTTGATGCAATTCCGAGAAACCGTGGTGTGGACATTGTCTTAACAAATCTTTAAATCTCTCCCAAGCAACCCCAAACGATTCATGCACTTTTTGTTCAAATCTAGTGATCTCATTTTTAAAGTGTGTTGTCTTGGACGGTGGAAAGAAATAATTCATGAACTTAGACACTAAATCATCCCAAGTTAAAATCGAACCCGGTGGTTCTTTCTCATACCAAAGCTTAGCATTACCCTCGAGCGAGTACGGAAAAATCATAAGCTTAATCACGTCATTCGGCACATCTCTAAACTTGAGAGTCGAGGTAATTTGATTAAAATTCCGTATATGAGAATGCGGGCTATCGGCCTCATTGCCACGAAATTGGTCGGCACGAATGAGCGATAAAAGACCCGTCTTAATCTCAAAATGATCCGCCAAAATAGCCGGCACAACGATTGCTTCCCCATACCCTTCGGTGGGTGCACGGAGCAATTCCTCCATTGTACGGTTATCGGCCATCTCTACAACAATAGGTGGAATCTCGGGTTCCACTATTCGTTGTTGACGATTTCTATTTCTACGAGGAATATTTTCAAGCCTATTAAAATCTATCACAAGACGAGAAGAACGTAATTGCATACACTACAAAGACGAGAATTTAGAGGATTGAAGAAAAGAAATTAGACAAGAAAGAAGATTATTTTTGGTATTTTTGGTATTGCTCAATCAATAATGATCGATAAAAACAAGGAATAAGGATAACTACTATGGAAGTAAATTACCCTCGGTCGACTTTGAAACGATAGGTGAAAACCTAAACGTCTCGAGGTTCAATAAGTAAACAACAAAAAATAAGATTTAATACTACTTGAGTCGGCAAACCAATAATAGGTTGTCCCTCTCAATATACGCACAAGCAAGCGGGGAAACGAGGTGGCACAAAGCACTTAAAAACCTTTTTCCTTAGACGGCCTTTTATAGCACGTCGCCTTATACCCACCTTATAGTTTGTATAAATCGAGTTCAAACTTCTTATTAGTATTTATCTATTTTGCCTTTATTTTTGTTTTGGGTTCGAATACAATAGCTAGGTGATGAAATCCCAACTAAGGCTTATTTGAAAAGTATTTAAAATTATTGTTCTACGTAATACAATATATTATTCACAAAAAACGAGAAAAACGATACATACTACTTAATAGAAAAATAACAAAACTTTCCGAGGACGGAAAGGGTCTTCAAATCCACGATCAACAAATCTCAACAAAGACGAATCGTACACAAGATCCCCGGCAGCGGCGCCAAAATTTTTGATGTGTCGTGGATTAACACATATACGTTATAGGACAAATTTAGGCAATTACCTTTAGGAAAAAGTAATTAACCAAAAATAAGTCAAAGACGGATACGATTAAACACGTGAGTGTCCCAAGTTCGTTGTACACGAAGATCGAGTGAATTTGAAACGTTTCGTTTTGATTTGGACAATTGATTTGAATGTGTCGTTGGATTTTAAAACTAAAAATTAACTCTACGAATTTTAAGCTATTTAAAATTAATCCTAAAGTGCATGAATCGTAAACCCCGCTAATTTAAAAATTCCACAAACACTTAATTATTTAAAATTAAAACTATTTAAAAATTTAATCTATTTAAAAGTCTACTTAAAAATAATAATTCTACTTAATGAAAAAGTTTTTAAAACTAATTTACTCTATTAAAAATTACTTAAAACATATTCTACTTTAAAATAACAACTATTTAATTTAAATCTAAAATTATCAAAAACCTACTAAATTGAAAATTATTTAAACTTTAAAAGTTAATTAAACATCATTTTTTATTTTTCTCTTTTTTTTTAATTTATTAAACTAAAACTTATTTTAATAAAAATTTAAATTAACTAGAAAGTAGAAAAACGAATTTAAGGTGAATGAAACGTAAATGAAGAAAATCTGCCAAAGATGAGAAAACTATATCAATTGATTAAAAGAAAACAAAATCAAAAGAGCACATGGCTCAAGTGGTAACACGTTGGTCCTTCAACCTGGGGGTCTCGAGTTCGAGCCCCAGGAGAGACATATTTTTACGATTAATATTATTTTTATAAAAGCTGAACAAATAAAGCTACTTAAAACAGAATCCCAAACACTCAGCAAACAACTCGATTAACAGATTAACTACTACGAGTATTCAAACAATAAAGCAGACCAGTAACAATAATCAGATTATAAAAGAAATGCAACAGCAAACTATGATCCAAGATCCAGCAGGTATAGCAAAAAAGAATCTATCAGAGTTCTATCTATAGTTAAAACTTAAATCCATTACACCTAACAAATTTTTACTGGACAGAAACCACAATTGTATGCATAGAAATAAACAAGCAGAAATCAAACATCCAGCATCGAGCAAATTAACATAAAAAATCAGCAAAGGGAGAGATCTAGAATAAACCAGCAGTCAGCAAAGCAAGTAGCGATCATATCAACAAATTCTCATAAGAAAATCAAGTCTAATAAAATGTAACTACTAATCAATTTCTAAAACCAAACAACTCGGGAAAACAGCCCAACATATCACTGAATTCTGCATAAGGCGAGTTGCCAACGCCCCTAAACTGACTGGACAGAACCACTAAACTGAATAGATTAACTAATAGCTCGAATTCAGATATCAAAACGTACAACAAGATTAACTCAAGGTGATAGAAAAACTCATTAAACTTTCAGTACAGTAAACTAAGTAATTATGCAGTTTATAAACGAGATTAAAACCAAAAGCATATTCCATCAGCAAACTCCATATAACCATGCCAAAAGTTGCAGTAAATAACAACGGTAGCAGCTAAATCAAAACTAAATAAAATCAAACTCATCGCAGGCAATATAGATTCAAAGCAAGCAGATTCAATCCAATTTCAACATCATTAAATCAATACCACAGCATTAAACTGACAGGTTCTACGATCATTCATACACACGCGGCAGCGAAGAAATTGCAATAAATCAGTTATAAGATTAGCAAACAATAGTAATAAAATGAAATTACCGCGATAATTCAAACTCAGAATAATCAAACTAATAAAAGCAGGCCTAAAAGATATAACTACCACAAACTCCGAACCAACAATCTAGGATTACTGAAGATACACAATTAAGCAGTCCATGTTTCAAACTAAACAAGTCCATATTATAAATCAGTAATTAGAATTATAAGACATTCTTATATGCACAAATTCAACACACAACACTAAAATCGGATAAAAATGAAAAGATGTAGCACCTGATTCCCTCAGCAGGAACAGAGGGAAAAAATATTGCTCTTAGAGCTTGTCTTTCTGCCCGTAGCTGACGAGCCACGAGCTACACACAAATAACCTATCTAATCCTAACGCCGACCGTCGGCACTAAACCTTCGCCTTAAATCACAATACAACTCCATTATCCGCAGCTACCGATCTTTCGACAATGGATCCAAATCTTCAACCTGTTTTTCTAGCTTAACTTATCAATTAGATAAGTTGGTTCCCAAATTTTCCATCTAAGATTAATCACATAAGCTACTGATTAAGCAAATATGAATAAATCCATTAGTATAATGAAAACAGTTAAGAATGAATTTGTAACCGAGCCACGATTTAAGGATAAGAACAGATTTAGAAGAACAACAATAAAAATGGAATTCAAACTTTCATTAAAAACTGGAAAATCTTTTACATTATTTCAAAGAAAATACAATTCTACAACTATTTTAACATTATAACTAGACTAGAAAAAGGGATGCCTTTTACATGAATATTGGGGGGTTTTTATAGCCAACCCCCGAGGCTATTGGTGAGCATCTTCTTGCGAATATTCGGATATTCCAAACGATTATTAGCCTTTGATCTTCAATTCTTTAATCTCTCTCTTCTTTGATGGCTGAGATCTCTCGTAGCTCACACGGATCGCCAACGTGGCGCATATTTGTGCTTGTTGTGCTTCTTCTTTGGCTCATGATTGGTTGATTAGGGAGAATGATGTGTCTCCTCAAATCAAAAGCTGCCACGTAATCTTCTCGTAGCAATCTTCTCTTCCTTAAAAATGGGGGAATTAATTCCCCCACACGTGATAATCACGTGTGATAAAAACCCCTTTGTTAATTTGACGAATTATTAAACTAGGGTTCTAGGAACAGTAGATTTTTCTGGTTATTATCTTTGGGGAAGAAAGGAAAATCATAGAAGTTATCAGAATATTTAATTGTGAGTGGGAATGAGAGAAAACGTGTGGTGATAAATGGAAGATATGAGTGGGTGTCGTTTATTTATTAATTGAGAAAGAGTAAATGGGGATAACGTGTTTTGACTGAAAATAAACCCTAGAGTCCAAAACTTCATTCGTTTCATTACATTCATGGGCTTGGGCCCTTATTACTTTTGGCTTTAAATAGACCCAATAATCAGATAATTGTTCGCCATTTCCTTGTTACTGGATATTCAATCCGTTTCTTGATTAGGGCCTGAATTTGGGCCTTATTTGGTCAAGCTTCAAAAGTGTTACAATATTAATCCAATATTGGGCTTTACAGGCCCAATAAGTATTTGTGGGTCCACTTGGCCTATTTCCTCGATAAATGATTAAATCCTCTCATGTCGAGCTTGGTTTTGGCTTCTTTAATCTTTTTCATCAAACTCGTGTCGGTTATTGCCGGTTTTCACGAACTTGGTACCTACACACATGAAAACGAGAAACACACATATCCAAGGCATTTTTGATACAAATCATGCATAATTTCATTATTTTAAGCTATAAATGATATGAGTAAAAACACTCATATCAATATGCCAAAGACAATTTATTCTAAGGAGATAACGACCTAGCATTAGTTCTTTGAATATTTGGATTTCTTGGTTGTCATAACCAGAACCTCAGTAGGTCTAGTTATAGTTTCAACCACAACCTCAGTAGGTCTTGGTTTAGTTTCAACCACAACTTCAGTAGGCTTTGGTTTAGTTTCAACCACTACTTCAGTAATTTTTGGAGTATCCTCAACCCAAATTTCAGTAGGCTTGAACACAGGATTAGACAACGATGAAACTTTGTCTTCCATGGCCTGGATACAAAACACAAGACATTGAATAAATAATTTGTATCTCTTTTGTTTACAGAATTGTCAACTTATTACATAAGATTAACTTCTGTAATAAGAAACCTTTCAAGTATTCTTATGAGATAAAATTAATTAATTTCAATATAACTTGGTTTCGTTTTAATGGCCCTAATTTACTTAAAGCCTAATAAAGTGGAAATGCAGTCTAGGTCGAATTCATTAGATAGTCTTAGGCATGTGCACAATTCTAAAAGTCCATTGAAATCTTACAACTATCCATCGGAATCCTACAACGATCGGAATGATTCAGCATCGCAATGCTATCGCAATCTTACACCCATCACAATGTGAGACCATCGCAATCCTATCGCAATCATGTTCTATCGGAATCACCTAGTCATCACATTATAGTGTGTTTCCATCGTAATGTTTGAAAAATGATCGCAATACGTCCCCATCGCAATACCATTACAATGCCATCGCAATAATGCATCGGAATATATCATCGCAATACGCCATCGCAATGCGTCATCGTAATGACCCATCGCAATGAGCCATCGCAATGAGCCATCAGAATGACCCATCACAATAACCCATCCCAATAAGCCATCGGAATGGCTCATCGCAATGTGGTGTCACAATGATCATCGGAATCCGAGACTGGGATCCGATCTTAACGTTGACTTCACAATTCCTGGAGTTTGGCAACGTTTTAATCAAAACTGGGCAAGACCATTGTGCATCTGGGCAATCTAAGAAAATCCCACAACTCAATTTACAGTTTCATCTCAAAACGCAAAAACCCTAATTTTTTGATTAACTTTGATCTCGGGTTGTTTGTGTCAGTTTTAAGATAAGAAATGTAATAACAATGAAAGCATGAAACGATACCTAGATGAGTGAACGGAGTGCAAGCAATCAAAACTCAAATGATGAAGGTGAACAATGGCAGGGAGTGTTTCTGTGTTTGTGTTTGCGATGGAGAAGAAACCGGAACGGGGAGGGGGTATAGTGTTTGACTTGGTCAAACTTTGTGCCAAAGTTACACATGAAACCCCCACTTTGCAACATTTGCAAAAGTGGTCCCCCAGTTAATAGTATTTGTTAAAGTCATTAGGATTAACCAAATAAGCTTAACGAAGTACTAACCCGCTTAAAACACAAACACATACACTTAATGCCAAATTCCAAATAACCTATACTTGAATGTATAATTCACACAAGGCACACTGAGCACTTAATGATGACGATTAACGGTTTATATTTTCTGAAAACCCTTTTTAAAGACCAATTTTTATTCCAAGAAGATTTAAAATTTGCTCCCCCGTAAACACAGACCCGTTTTCTATTTAAAGAGCTGTAGTCAATGATGTTAAAGAAGTAAATATCCATGAAGACATTTTCCGGTTAAGTGATTGGTTGGAACGATTCTGGTGGCAATAAGATTTCTCTTATTTTGACAAAATAATTGCACTGATACGTACACTAATTTGTGTTAGACCAAGTTATAAAGTAAACTTAGTCCCTTAGAAGGTTTTAAAGTAAACCTCGCCCGAGAAAAATTATTCCCGTTGTGAGCCAACGTTTTCATAAGAAATACGTGACTTTAATGCGAAAAATGGGTTGCAGTCTGAAATAACTACAAGCCATAATGGGCATGTTTTAAAAACATGTACAACTTTTATACGGACTCTATTTATGGCGTCGTGTAAATTTTAATCGACATTTCTAAGGCCGTAAATATTACCGTACTAAAAGACATGCCCGTTTTGAAAATGAAAAATATTTTTGGATTTTCTTGATTTTATATTTTTTATGGATTTTGTTTGTTTTATATTTTTTATGGTTTTTCTATGTTTTATATTTTTGTATTTTTCTTTTGGTGGTTTAAATATATACGATAATATACAAGATCACGATCAAAGGATACTCTAGAATAGTTTTACCACCACTATTCTTCAGATTCTTCTGCCAATTCCTTAAGTGTCGCTGGTGAGAAAGATTTCATGCCTAGCTTTTCGATCAAAAACTTGAAACGTCCTCGATCTAAGGCCTTTGTGAATATATATACCAGCTGATACTCAGTGTTGACGAAGTACAGTTCGATCACTCCATTTCCCACTTTCTCTTTGATGAAGTGGTAGCGTATGTCAATATGCTTTGCCCGGGAATGTTGAACGTTGTTGTAGCATAGAGCAATCGCACTTTTGTTATCACAGTACATAGGGATTTTGTTGAATCCAAGACCGTAGTCAGTTAATTGTGATCTCATCCAAAGAACTTGAGCACAACAACCGGACATAGCAATGTATTCAGCCTCTGTACTTGATATCGCAGCACTTTTCTGCCTTTTTTATTCCCAACTAACAAGTCTATCTCCAAGAAGTCGCACACTGCCAGAAGTGCTACGTCTAGTATCTTGACACCAACCATAATCCGCATCTGCATATGAGATTAGTGCAATAGAGTAATCCTTCGGATACCACAGACCACGATTAAGTGTTCCTTTAAGATACCGAAAGATCCTTTTCACAACATGTAAGTGCTTTTCGGTAGGCCGAGCCTGATATCGGGCACACATGCATATAGAAAATTGCAAATCAGGCCTGCTAGCAGTCAGATAGAGAAGGGTGTCGATCATTCCACGGTAAAGTTTAGGATCGACAGCTATCCCTTCCTTATCTTCATCTAACTTGGATCTCTCCACCATTGGAGTATCCACGGGGTCACAATTTTCAAAATGATACTTCTTTAATGATTCAAGAGAAAATTTGGATTGATTTATGAAGATGCCTCTGGGATTCTGAGAAATTTCCCTAAGAAAAATGAAATTTTTCCTATCATCGACATCTTAAAACGTGTGGACATAATTTTCTCAAAATGGTCAGACGGTCTTTGATTAGTGGCAGCAAATATTATATCATCAACATAAATTTGTACCAGTATCATGTCGTTGTCCTCCTTGAGAATAAATAATGTTGGGTCCACTTTGCCTTTGGAGAAGCCTTTCGAAATGAGATAAGACGACAGGAGATCGTACCACGCGCATGGAGCTTGTACACGTGATTAGGATACTCCGAGTTGACGAATCCATTCAGATGGCTTACGTAGACATCTTCCCTTAGTTCACCATTGAGAAATGACGTCTTAACATCCATTTGGTAGAAGATCATGTTCATGTGAGCAGCATAAGCAAGGAATAGTCTAATTGCCTCCAATCATGCAACAGGAGCAAAGGATTCTTCAAAGTCAATACCCAAAGCTTGTTTGTAACCTCTAGCAACAAATCTAGCTTTGTTCTTCAGCACTCCACCTAACTCATCAAGTTTAACCTTATAAACCCACAACAATGTAAGGATTTCAACGTTGCTAGGTAAAGGAACTAATTCCCACACTTCAAGACGTTGAAATTCATTAAGTTCCTCTTGCACGGCTTCAATCCAAGATGATTTTGTCATGGCTTGTTGCCAATTTTTAGGTTCAGTATCGGAAAGAAATGCATCAAAGTAGCAATATAATGCATATTCTTGGAGTTGGTGGCGTGTTAAGACTGGTCGATTGATGTCACCAATAATATTTCGGATTGGGTGATCCTTTGTCCATTTTGTATTGTGATTTTCAATCCGTGGTGGTCGGGAGTGAATGATTGCAGGAGCTTCCTCTAAGGTAGACGCACCGTTAGGGTCTTCAGGTATTTGTGAACCAAAAAAAGGAAGCTCTTATAAGTGAGCGAATTCCAAATCGTGATCATAAGGATCCTCTTCAACATCATTAGGAACGAGTGGGGGTGATGATTCAGGTGTAGTTTGTGAATTGGTGGGGGATGGGACATCTGGTTCAAGAGTAACAGTAGATGTCTCGGACTGATTTCCATTATCTTGAGCAACAACTTCGGGAAATGGAGCTACTGTTGCAGGTGCTGGAGAATCATTACTAGGTGGATCAAAGAATTCATCAAACATAGGTTGAAATAACTCATCCCACTAGGACCTTGTAGGTGGTATAAATGATGGAGAAGTAGGATTGTTGGGAGTTAATCCGGAACTGATTGTACCGGTTCCCATCTTATGTAATGCGGGTTCAGAGCTGTGTTGCACAGAAGCCATCGCCGTCAGCTCATCAAAATCGGCATCCAAAGTTTCTACTATCTTACCAAGACGTCGGTTATAAATTCGGTAAGCTTTCTTTGCAGGCGAGTAACCAATGAAAATTCCAATATCAGCCTTCGGTTGAAGTTTGCCCAAATTCTCACTATTTGTATTTGGATAACACATTGCACCAAACACGTGAAGAAATGAAATATCGGGTTTGTGTCCATGAAGTAGCTCATATGGAGTTTTACCATGACGTTTACGAATGATGGAGCGGTTTTGGGTATAACATGCGGTTGCCACTACTTCAACCCATAAGAATAAAGGAGCATTCGTATAAATCAACATAGTTCTAGCAGCTTCCATAAGTGTACGGTTACGTCTTTCCACGACACCATTTTGTTTTGGAGTGCGGGCAACAGAAGTTTCATGTGAAATACCTACCTTTTCATAATAGTCTCGTAGAGTTTGATTAACGAACTCAGTTCCATTATCAGTGCGAATGCGGCGAACAGTAGCATGAAGACGTACTTGGATCATCTTTAAGAAAGTAATAATATACTGTGGTGCTTGATCCTTAGATGCTAAAAATTTTACCCATGTAAACCTTGAGAAATCATCCACCATGACGAGGATGTATTTTCTACCACTCACACTAGCCGTACGCATTGGCCCGCAAAGATACATGTGCAAAAGATACAGTGGTTCTTGGTTGGTGTCTTCAGATTTAGGTTTGTATTATTTCTTGGTGCTTTTCCCCAAAGAACACGTGGAACATAAATGATCCTTATCGAACTTAAGTTTCGGAAGACCACGAACAAGTTTGTTTGTAGCCAAATGGTTTATAGCATCAAAGTTAAGATGAGATAACCGGTGATTGTGAGACCCCCAAAATCTGACATGGAACAACTAGGCGACGAGGGGGTAACACGTCATAGTACAAGAAACAATGAATTATAGTTGACAAAAAGATGACGTAATAAAAGCATATATATCACATCATAAATGATCAGAGTTTTAAACATAGGTCCCAGAGTTTTATATGCGGAAAGATATATTATTTCATCATGATTTATAACATAAAGTTGCCCAAATGATATAATAAATTTCTGACAGTTTATACTAAAACCAGTCTTTTAAAAGCATCACAGAAATCTCCAAGTTGCGATAATATCCTGCGGGCTCCCATCCAAGCAAAGCTAAGTAATAATACCTAAGATTAAACATGTAAAATCGTCAACACAAAGTTGAGTGAAATCCATAGGTTTAGCAATAAAGGTGTGGAACACAAGCATTCATTTGTAAAACAAGTAAATAGAGAAAATGGTTATGATCATTAACCATAGTCTGAAACCAATATTATTGTTGTTTAGTTCATGAACCGAAGCTTAACTCAACGTAACTTCCTCTAGGGAGTATTCAGCCTAAATACTCAAGTATAAACAAAAATCGGGACGGGGATTGTCAATCCCGATGGATCCACCCACAACATTCGCGCTTAGCGCAAAGCATACGGGACAATTAACGTTTCATGATCAAGAGAGGAAACTTAAGGCTATTAACTATAAGCAATAATATCAATGAAAACTGTTGGAAAGCATACAAGTCTGAATAGCATACAAGTTCTGGATAGTATACAGTTTTAAATGGATGTGTTCCACCATGTAAAATCTCACCCCGCATTTAGAAACATTGTTCAAGTAAAAAGGGGCTATGAACTCACCTTTAGTAAGTAATCACAAGGTAAAAGGGGCTGAGCAAAAAGAAGTCTTCACGGACCTATGCAATGGTGACGCGTAATAAGAATGCGTTCAATGAAGCAATAACGTTTTAGAAGTGGTGGGACATAGTATGACTAGGTAACTTGCGTGCGATGGCGAGACCTAAGCTTAAGTTAAAATTTTGACCCAACACCTTGAACCTACTGTAATAACCTAATATCAACCTTGTATGATGGTCCAAGCATTTATGTGTGGGTTCCGAACACGTTTAAGACTCGGTTTGAAAAACCAAAACAAGGGACTGCATTCAGTTTTCTGAAAAAGGCTGTGAAGATTTGGTCATATCTAAAAATCTATAATTGTACAGGAGGTGAAATTTCTTGACATGTATAGGTATTTCTCTTACCTTTAAAAGTTGGGAAATAACAGCCCTAGAACTATTTTCAATCAACGGGAAATGCACTTTTAGTGACAGACTATCAAAACAGAAAGTTGTAAACGTCTTTCATACCTTACGGTAGATTAAGCATAAATCCCAATCGGTAAAAGATTTTGACACGAAACCAAAAAGAGAAGTTTTATTATATTTGTAGCTACTGTAAAAAGTCATAAAATCATAAATTAATCCTTTTTACCCAAGTCAATTTACCCACGTTTTAAGCATAACATTCAGATTTGACCTAGTTTAGTAAAACGACCGTTTCGGACTCATCCGGACACTTCCCGTTTCCATCCAACTCAACACATACTAATCACATCAGTGGGTATCCATTTTTCAAATAAAAACAAGGTCATATGTTTAAGAAAATTTGCCATGACCTGTTTGTTTCTGTGGTGATTTCCATACTACAAAAACAACTCCATTTAGCTACCTAACCTCAATCAAGCAACACTTAGGCTATACCAAATTGCCACGCAAGTGTCCTAAGTCCTAATATGCCCTAAGTATCTATAATCTCAGTGGGTTTCACCCAAGGAATTCAAAATCCATGAATAAAAAGAATCAAAGTACTAGTAACATCAAAACTAAAATGCTGGGAGTGACTATACCTTCATAACACGTAGGAATTAATCCAAACACGCAATTTAAACAATTCCTCCTCCTTGATCCTTAGAAATTTCTTGGCCCTTAGCCACGTGTTAAGTCAATCACGGTACTCCGCAACTGAGTAGAAACAATGTAGTGAGACGATCACCGACGCTATGGATGCCCGGGGAAAACACGAAAACCGCAACCTATCACAATAAGGCGCGCGTTAAGACTCGAACTCAATATCGATATATATACCAAATATAACATGAATCAAATGTTTTCAAAGTATACACGTTTCAAAACCATTGACACGAATCAAATGAATTCATACTACCCATTTATCCAACGTTACTCGTTAAAACACTTGAACACTTGAAAATGACTCGTCATACGACGCCAAGTCAACGCAAGTCAAACTATCCTTTACCCTTATTTGGACCAGTAGCTAAGTCATTTATATAATGACTAAGCACTTTAGTAAGTCACCATGTCCGATGGTGAACACTCAAACTCACGCAACACAAGCATTTGAACTACGTGTCCAAAATAAAAAAAATCAGCAAGTACACCCTGAATGTACGCACTGATCTACCCTATCTAGACATGTCCGTTTTACATGAAAATTGGTTTCAAGGTCACTTATAACCTGTATAAAACCTCACCAAAATTTGAGCTAAAGTTCACACTTTAAAATCCATCAGCTCGACACTTTACTCGACTCCAAATTTTAGGACAGATTTGTGCACTTGTTTTGTAACACTGTTTGGACCACTTTAAAAATACTATCTCGACAATCCGTCTTTTGAAACCACTACTAGACTCATCAAACTCAGTTTGTAAACTTTGAAAATTAGTAGTATCAACTATCTAACCAAGCCTAAAGTCCCCGAGAGTCGACCCAAAATCAGCCACAATTTCGGATTGTGCCGACTTGCGTCTCCCGGTACACGAAAACTAAAACTAGCATAACTTTTGACTCGTAATGAGTTATAAGCTCTATCTTATACCAAAACGACCGTCTCGGAAAACTCTACAACAATTTCAAATAATCTCAGTCTTTCACAGAACTTAAACCCACGAAACATACTGTTTAAGGCTGCTGTCCCAAATTAGCTTTTTAGAAAACATGACAAATCTATTTTTCACTCAAAACCAATCATTCACATACCCCTAGGATCACTATACTATCATACCCATCAACCAAACACTCCTAAAAACACTTGTATGAAAAATCTAACAAAAATCAAAGATTAAAAACAAGACTTTTAAGGATCAAAACATGATAATCTTACCAAATATAACATCTGCAAGATGATTACAACATCATACAATCATAAAATCTTGAAAACTTGATGCATGTATATGATTTTGGTGTCATTAGAATCACTATTAAATTCTAAGATGTGGTCTAATTTTAGTTTTGGCTAAATCCTTGTAAAAATTGATGATCAATGGTGTTTTGTGTGTGTAGGGGTGGCGGCATAAAATGGAGGAGGAAGAGGGTTGTGTTTTTTTTTATTTACTTGTTGTATGAGTGTGTAGTAGTGGAAAGAAAGTAGTATTTATATGGTGGTTTAAGTGGAGGGCTAGTTTTGCCAATTTGCAAACTTGTGGACTTAAAAACAATTAATAGTTTTAAAGGGTAGAAAATGGTTATTGGTAAATATTGAAAATATTTACGGGGCTCGGGTTTCGTAAAAATACTTTTAAAAAGTTACAATGCATCGTAAAAATGATTATATGATTTCTCGACACGACTTAATACGTAATTAAAACGACATCATCGAAAATATTAATTATCGAAACAATCTATAAGTAAACGTAAAATTTTGGGCATCCGTCGGTATCGCGATCACTAGGAATTCTCGTGGTACATTGATTTGAATAAACTCGTTGTAAAACGCACACGGGTGATTTTAAATAAAAAAACATTGATTTAAAATAAATATGGAAAAATAAAATGAAAATTTATAATTCCATACAAAGTATTTATCGATGATCAGAAAAATACTTAAAAAAAGTATAATTTAAAAATCTCAGGATTTACATATAGCAATACAAGAAAACGTAATACGTTGGAAAAATTCAAGAAGCACGAATAAAAAGAATAAAATAATGTTGGGAAAGTACGGGTTCTCACAGTCTTCCCCCCTAAAGGAACTCTGGTCCCCAGAGTTCTCCTGAAAACAGTAGAAGATGCAAACAAGAGGAGGTACAAAGTGTAGAACAAAATTCATTGCTTCCCAGGTAAACTTCCGTACCATGACGAATCTTAGCGGTTAGAATTCACTATGCTTCAGTTTCTTAACTCCTTTTCGTATAACTTTTCAGTCTTGGATTAGGATAACGATCTTTCAATATGGAGATACATTGAGAGATAGAGTTGTTGGAAATACGTGCGATAAACTAACAAGAATGAACACAAGAATCGCTTAAACAGGCAAAGTGCGATAAAATGAACCAAGATTGTAAATCAACAAGGGGTCGCAAATCGTGCAACTGTAAAACGTGAAAATCATAAAACGTAAGAATCTATTTACAAGAGAAATAGAAGGGAAAAATGAATAACATATGATCGTTTAAAATACAAGTTGTCACAATCAGTTGTCTAGGATTTTGGTATTACTTTAAAACTCAGTTTATGTATTTCCTTGATTAAAAGAAAATTTCACAAGGTGTAGTGATTTAAAATCAAACTATCTATATTTAGGGAGTAAGCTATTGCTATATCTTTTTCTTGATCAGAATTTTCAAAGCAAATGTAGAACAGTTCAAGATAGTTATCTTGAACGGCTTAAGAACTTTTGGATGACTGTATTAAATTATCGTTAAACCTCGGGTTTATCGTCACCATTAGAGAAAATTAATTTTTTTTTCCAAGTTATTTTGAATCATTGTTAGAAATTATAAATTAATTTAAATAATTTCATTAGGTTGACAATAAAGTATGATATAATCAAATACTTTAAAAGATACAGCTTGATATCTTTTGAAACATTAGGTAAATTTACCAAAGAGGATATATAGATCCGATACTTAACTTGAAACAGTTATTTTGGTAATTTAAACATTTGATAAAATGTATAAAATGTTCTTAAAAATTAATAATATTTTTTTTTAGAAATTTAAGAAAGTGTTTAAGATATCAAACGATAAACACGTAACAGTTTCTGGTTTTCAAAAGGTGACAAGACAGCAACGAATGTGAATCATATAAAGGTCAACAATCTATATGTGAGCAATATACAAAGGAATAAGACGGAAGTCGTATCAATTCTTAACAAACGTGGTAGAATAGTCACGTCAATAATAAAAATAATAAGAAACAAGGATTATAGCAAGATTAATTCACGAGTGCGGTTGGCGTCACCAATAACAGCTTATTAAGTTCTCGGTGGTCGAAATACGATCGAAAGGGAAAAGCCACACAACGAATTTTCGAATCAAAGAAAATTCTTAAGAAGTCAATTGAAAGAAGTTCCAGTAAGATGAACAACGTTAGCAATGAAAGGCGAAATCAACACATGATTCACACGAATGAAATTTCAAGACGATAGTATCTTAACACATATCATGGCAATTACACGTAATCATCGTTCACGTCCAGTCATAAATCACTAATCGCATCCAGAGACGTTTCGAAGGTCTACCAAAATAGATAAAGATGGTCAATCGATGTAGGAGCATAGCAACGTTGAAACTTTCAAGTCGGGTATCAATGGTAAGAATTTAGGCAAATGGTAACGAAAATTGTATCATGAGGATGATGAGGTAACAAGTAAAGCAAGGATCATTGAGTAAAGAAATATGTGCTTGAGGCATGTATTTTGTTTAAGAAAATATAAGGGTTCATAGGTGTATGTTGCAAACTGTTGCTACTCGCATAAAATGTAAAAGTTTTCAAAACTTTATTTTATCAAACACTTTAAGCAACATAACTAAAAAGTTGATTCTAGGTTAAATATTTAAGGCGACTACTATTTGGCCTTGCATGGCTCCTTCTAAATTAAGCATAGGTGATCAGGCCATGCATAATTTAGGACTAGCAATGCGATGCTCATCTTCGTCAAACCAGTATTACAGGTCATATTATTTAAAATATGTATATAATGCCATTTGTAAAAACAGAAATCAAAATAGTTTATGAAACTATTTGCTAATAAGTTACTGGCTAACTGTTTTAAATCGACTATTCGTATAGTTACAAGGGTTCTTTATAAGACCGTATTAGAACAATTTGTGAAAATACATTGTAAAATTAATATAAGTTAATTTTATAAGATAGCAGTCAACTATTTAAGAAAGCCCAAATGAAACCTTTTGTAAAATGATTCGCAAACAAGACCAGTTTGAGTTGTATGGTAACATGACAATAGTTTATAAAGTAGCGAGTGGGTTACAAGAGGGAAATAAGGAGTAGTTCAAGACAACCAATAAAATGGTTACAAGGTGATTAGGTTTCAAGAGGTTTAGCCGAAATCGTCAGGAGACACGTTTCAAGATGATAACAAACGATATGAAAGAAAGATCTTCAAATCTCGGTCCAAATCAGTGGTACGATAGAAGCAAAGAAAGACAATGGAATGACAAATAAGTCATAAATAAAAGAAGGAATAAGGAATCCGTATGTGCACATCGTAATTTATTTGACAAAAATATACTTTTAAGAAAGTAGGGTATCAGTTAACAAATAGTACAATCACTTCGAAAAGCTTCTATATTAGAAAGTTACCGAATTTCAAAAGTTTAAGATCTAGGTACATGTATGACCGAACTCAAAGTTACTATTCTATTCTTTTCAAACGCAATCATTGTTTTTAGTTTGCAAAATATCATTAGTTAAAGTTTTACGAGCTCAAACGAACTCAAAAACGCTTCAATCCATTGTTTAACTTTTATTAGTTTTGACCTTTGGGTTTGACTAGACCAATTAACTCACTAAACGATATTCTAAGACTCAAAGTCTAATGCATTTCGATGTAAAACAATGTTTTGAACAACTTTCTAGTTTTACCCGAGACTTGAAACGGAATAAAAATGGACGAAAATGCCCTAGCATTAAATCTGTTAACAAAATGATATTTTAGCATTATTCAGAAAATAACTTCTTAGATTTTACAATCTCAAATGAGCGTAACTTGCTCGATTTTAAAGTTTACTGGTCAAATTTTATGTCCTAAACGGACGTCTCAACATGTAGAAATATATATATTTTTATGTCTAAAGTTATAAAAATATTTTCTCGACACTCTTAAACTTCTTGTAAAGTTTCTGTACAAAGTATATTTTTCGAGACAGCTTGAAATTAAATCCAAATTTCATGATAACTCAAAATTAATGTACACATAGGACTTGTGGATTCCATAAAGACGAAAGAAGGTAAACTGTATAATTAGTCATGTAAAGAAAACACAGTATAGAAATGGTTCAAGAATGCCAACGATAATCGGAGACATAAAAAAACGACGCATATCATCCGTGTCTTCGGCTGCAAGATGCAATGCAGAAAGGTCTCTTGGTGGCATGATTTCCAAAATCACAAGATATATCGAGAAAGAAACGGGACAATAACAAGTGGCATTCCTGGAGCAAAGAGGTTCAATGAAAAGGGAGGATACAAGTAGGATCGTATTCCAAACGATCATCACATAATAAATGACGATTATGTGTTCAAGGTACAACGGATGTTCTAAGTTGAAATCGAAACGTAGAATGGTCAATGAAGTAAGATGTAATCCATGTACAAGTGTCGCGTAAAACGGTGGCGTAAAGGTAAATCAAAATTATGAAAACCCACAATATTATTCAGCACTGATTTAACAAATTCTTCGAGATGTGAGACTCACACGATGTCCTTTAGTCTTTCGGGGAGACACATTGAGCTACACAATGGTCTATAGACTAGACATTCAATTATGAATGGTCAGAAAGAAAATCTGCGTATCTAAGCAGATATTTTAAGGGAAATAAAAAATGAAAGCAACACACACGGTAGTAGAATGAAAATCAGAAGTTCATCGAAAACAACACTTATTCAATCCCGAACAATGGTATCGCGATAGTATGTACAACACGTATCAACGAGTCAAGAAAAACAGACGATTCAAACCAAACGAGCATATAAAGTCAGTCGTATCACGCATAAATGAAATAGCAATAGTACTCAAAAAAATGAGTATGAAAAGTCGGTAGCATACGCGCTCTGAATACAAGTATGTAACGTCATAACGATATAATATCATTGCAATAAGATCAATTCACAAGAACAAGAATTTAAGAAATCCAGTATAGGCAGATGTAATCACAGTAACATTTAATGATAATTCATGAAGCACATAGGCTTTGAAAAGACATAGTAATTATCGTCATTAGCGTAAAGTAATATTTCAAAATGTAATCAAGATATGAAATACTACAACGATAATTAAAAGTAAATAATAAGGATTAGAGAGTTACCCGCGAAGATAACGAACAGCAATGGCAAATTCTGTGTTTGACAATTAGAAACAATAAAATATTTGAACTTTCGGTTATAGACTAAGTTTTGAAAAATGACTCAGTTCCCTATAACCATCGCTCTGATACCAATCTGTGAGACCCTCAAAATCTGACATGGAACAACTAGGCGACGAGGGGGTAACACGTCATAGTACAAGAAACAATGAATTACAGTTGACACAAAGCTGACGTAATAAAAGCATATATATCACATCATAAATGATCAGAGTTTTAAACATAGGTCCCAGAGTTTTATATACGGAAAGATATATTATTTCATCATGATTTATAACATAAAGTTGCCCAAAAGATATAATAAATTTCTGACAGTTTATACTAAAACCAGTCTTTTAAAAGCATCACAGAAATCTCCAAGTTGCGATAATATCCTGCGGGCTCCCATCCAAGCAAATCTAAGTAATAATACCTGAGATTAAACATGTAAAATCGTCAACACAAAGTTGAGTGAAATTCATAGGTTTAGCAATAAAGGTGTGGAACACAAGCATTCATTTGTAAAACAAGTAAATAGAGAAAATGGTTATGATCATTAACCATAGTCTGAAACCAATATTATTGTTGTTTAGTTCATGAACCAAAGCTTAACTCAAAGTAAGTTCCTCTAGGGAGTATTCAGCCTAAATACTCAAGTATAAACAAATGTAAGTGCGTCAAGGTAATCGGGACGGGGATTGTCAATCCCGATGGATCCACCCACAACATTCGCGCTTAGCACAAAGCATACGGGACAATTAACGGTTCATGATCAAGAGAGGAAACTTAAGGCTATTAACTATAAGCAATAATATCAATGAAAACTGTTGGAAAGCATACAAGTCTGAATAGCATACAAGTTCTGGATAGTATACAGTTTTAAATGGATGTGTTCCACCATGTAAAATCTCACCCCGCATTTAGAAACATTGTTCAAGTAAAAAGGGGCTATGAACTCACCTTTAGTAAGTAATCACAAGGTAAAAGGGGCTGAGGAAAAAGAATTCTTCACGGACCTATGCAATGGTGACCCGTAATAAGAATGCGTTCAATGAAGCAATAACGTTTTAGAAGTAGTGGGACATAGTATGACTAGGTAACTTGCGTGCGATGGCAAGACCTAAGCTTAAGTTAAAATTTTGACCCAACACCTTGAACCTGCTGTAATAACCTAATATCAACCTTATATGATGGTCCAAGCATTTATGTGTGGGGTCCGAACACGTTTAAGACTCGGTTTGAAAAACCAAAACAAGGGACTGCATTCAGTTTTCTGAAAAAGGCTGTGAAGATTTGGTCATATCTAAAAATATATAATTGTACAGGAGGTGAAATTTCTTGACATGTATAGGTATTTCTCTTACCTTTAAAAGTTGGGAAAGAACAGCCCTAGAACTATTTTCAATCAACGGGAAATGCACTTTTAGTGACAGACTATCAAAACAGAAAGTTGTAAACGTCTTTCGTACCTTACGGTAGATTAAGCATAAATCCCAATCGGTAAAAGATTTTGACACGAAACGAAAAAGAGAAGTTTTATTATATTTGTAGCTACTGTAAAAAGTCATAAAATCATAAATTAATCCTTTTTACCCAAGTCAATTTACCCACGTTCTAAGCATAACATTCAGATTTGACCTAGTTTATTAAAACGACCGTTTCGGACTCATCCGGACACTTCCCGTTTCCATCCAACTCAACACATACTAATCACATAAGTGGGTATCCATTTTTCAAATAAAATAAGGTCATATGTTTAAGAAAAATTTGCCATGACCTGTTTGTTTCTGTGGTGATTTCCATACTACCAAAACAACTCTATTTAGCTACCTAACCTCAATCAAGCAACACTTAGGCTATACCAAATTGCCACGCAAGTGTCCTAAGTCCTAATATGCCCTAAGTATCTATAATCTCAGTGGGTTTCATCCAAGAAATTCAAAATCCATGAATAAAAAGAATCAAAGTACTAGTAACATCAAAACTAAAATGCTAGGAGTGACTATACCTTCATAACACGTAGGAATTAATCCAAACACGCAATTTAAACAATTCCTCCTCCTTGATCCTTAGAAATTTCGTGGCCCTTAGCCACGTGTTAAGTCAATCACGGTACTCAGCAACTGAGTAGAAACAATGTAGTGAGACGATCACCGACGATATGGATGCCCGGGGAAAACACGAAAACCGCAACCTATCACAATAAGGCGCGCGTTAAGACTCGAACTCAATATCGATATATATACCAAATATAACATGACTCAAATGTTTTCAAAGTATACACGTTTCAAAACCATTGACACGAATCAAATGAATTCATACTACCCATTTATCCAACGTTACTCGTTAAAACACTTGAACACTTGAAAATGACTCGTCATACGACGCCAAGCCAACGCAAGTCAAACTATCCTTTACCCTTATTTGGACCAGTAGCTAAGTCATTTATATAATGACTAAGCACTTGAGTAAGTCACCATGTCCGATGGTGAACACTCAAACTCACGCAACACAAGCATTTGAACTACGTGTCCAAAATAAAAAAAATCAGCAAGTACACCCCGAATGTACGCACTGATCTACCCTATCTAGACATGTCCGTTTTACATGAAAATTGGTTTCAATGTCACTTATAACCTGTATAAAACCTCACCAAAATTTGAGCTAAAGTTCACACTTTAAAATCCATCAGCTCGACACTTTACTCGACTCCAAATTTTAGGACAGATTTGTGCACTTGTTTTGTAACACTGTTTGGACCACTTTAAAAATACTATGTCGACAATCCGTCTTTTGAAACCACTACTAGACTCATCAAAATCAGTTTGTAAACTTTGAAAATTAGTAGTATCAACTATCTAACCAAGCCTAAAGTCCCCGAGAGTCGACCCAAAATCAGCCACAATTTCGGATTGTGCCGACTTGCGTCTCCCGGTACACGAAAACTAAAACTAGAATAACTTTTGACTCGTAATGAGTTATAAGCTCTATCTTATACCAAAACGACCGTCTCGGAAAACTCTACAATAATTTCAAATAATCTCAGTCTTTCACAGATCTTAAAACCCACAAAACATACTGTTTAAGGCTGCTGTCCCAAATTAGCTTTTTAGAAAACATGACAAATCTATTTTTCACTCAAAACCAATCATTCCCATACCCCTAGGATCACTATACTATTATACCCATCAACCAAACACTCCTAAAAACACTTGTATGAAAAATCTAACAAAAATCAAAGATTAAAAACAAGACTTATAAGGATCAAAACATGATAATCTTACCAAATATAACATATGCAAGATAATTACAACATCATACAATCATAAAATCTTGAAAACTTGATGCATGTATATGATTTTGGTGTCATTAGAATCACTATTAAATTCTAAGATGTGGTCTAATTTTAGTTTTGGCTAAATCCTTGTAAAAATTGATGATCAATGGTGTTTTGTGTGTGTAGGGGTGGCGGCATAAAATGGAGGAGGAAGAGGGTTGTGTTTTTTTTTATTTACTTGTTGTATGAGTGTGTAGTAGTGGAAAGAAAGTAGTATTTATATGGTGGTTTAAGTGGAGGGCTAGTTTTGCCAATTTGTAAACTTGTGGACTTAAAAACAATTAATAGTTTTAAAGGGTAGAAAATGGTTATTGGTAAATACTGAAAATATTTACGGGGCTCGGGTTTCGTAAAAATACTTTTCAAAAGTTACAATGCATCGTAAAAATGATTATACGATTTCTCGACACGACTTAATACGTAATTAAAACGACATCATCAAAAATATTAATTATCGAAACAATCGATAAGTAAACGTAAAATTTTGGGCATCCGTCGGTATCGCGATCACTAGGAATTCTCGTTGTACATTGATTTGAATAAACTCGTTGTAAAACGCACACGGGTGATTTTAAATAAAAAAACATTGATTTAAAATAAATATGGAAAAATAAAATGAAAATTTATAATTCCATACAAAGTATTTATCGATGATCAGAAAAATAATTAAAAAAAGTATAATTTAAAAATCTCAGGATTTACATATAGCAATACAAGAAAACGTAATACGTTGGAAAATTCAAGAAGCACGAATAAAAAGAATAAAATAATGTTGGGAAAGTACGGGTTCTCACAGTGATGCCACAACCATGACTTGGTCTTGGATGCTTTGGAGAGAAGGTATACAGGAGAGGCGGCCATCATGTTTTGAATGGACAGTGTGTAGAGATTATCCCCTCGAGACCCCTTTAACAAATCATTTCCTGCAAGATCGTGAATAAAGCAAGTATGTTGTCGAAAAGCCACCTCAAGGTTTGAATCGCAAAATTGTCCCACTAAAAATATATTGTGACCAAGTCCCTCCACATAATAAACCCTTGAAATCATAACATTCCCAATTTGGTATTCACCATAACCCATGATCTTCGCAATATGGTCGTTGCCGAATTTAACCATTCCTAGAAACTTGCTGACTAAATTTCTGAGCATCGAGCGATCTCCGGTCATATGCTTTGAGCATCCAGAGTCCAAGTACCAGAGGATGATTTAGTCCACCTGAAAATATCACAAGAAAAAGAAGATGTATCAGAATCTAGTAGTTCCTCTGTGTTAGCAGGTACAGATATAATTATCTTAGATTTGCTAACCGAAGAATTCTTAGGCTTCCAAACTTGCTTCCTAAATGCCGACTTAGATTCTAGTTGTCTAAGATCCTGAGGTACTTCTTCACTGGTAGGCAAAATAGTGGGGGCATACCTAGTTAAAGGGCACTTTATCCATTTCTTAGTGCTAGTGTTCCTATTTAAAGGACGCTGAGACCTAACTTCCGTGGATGTGATCCTAGTTAAAGGGCACTTTGTTCCATTAGCAGTAAAGGTCCTACTAGTGGGTTTCCATTGCCAACCAACTTGGTTGAATTTCTTCCCCGTTGGAATCCATTCAAGATTGTTCCTAATTGTATACATTTCATTCACGTGATCAACAAGGCATAAATCATGACGCTGAGAAAACATGCATTCATTACAATTCCAACATCGCAAATTCGAATTCACATTTTGCTTAGGCTTCTACACAGAAGCAGATCCTTTTGTCTTAGATACATGATTCTTTTTATTTGAAACTAAAATAACATTCCTAGGGTGAACTTCTACTTTCTTCTTCACAGTCCTACTAGTGGAAGGCTTGATCCTATCTTTCTTGTCTTGAGATCCTTTAGCCTTAGTAGACATAATTACTACTGTAGAAGCCATGGGAACATTAGTGACAAATTTTGATGTAGCCTTGATGGGTGTGTTTAATATAGTCTTAGATCCTGGATTCTTATTGAATGGAGTAATGGCAATGGTGGGGGTTTGCTGTTTCGGGGGTACAGATATCGGTTGCCCAATGTACTCTAAGTTTGCTAAACAATCCTGAACGCGATCCACATATAATAAAAGCTCATATAGAAGATGACTTGTGGGATCTAGTTCACGCATATCATCAATGATCTCTCTAGCTAGATCTGCATGTTCTAAGGCATTTTTCATGTATGTGGCAAACTTAGTAGGACTATTCTTAAATTTTGGATCCCGATATAGCACACGTGGGTTGGGTTTGGGAGCACTAGAGGTCGAGGCAGAGATGGTGGCTGGATTATCAACAACTTCTTGTCCTTTGAGTTGAAGTGTCTCCTTTAATTCAACCAAAACCATGTTTTTGTCTATGAGTTGAATGTTTAAGTCAGAGATTTCCTCGCACTTACGGTTCAATTGATCAACGAGTGACTTTTGCTCTGCCGCATTAAAAGCGAAGCATTCTTCTAACAAACTATAAATATCTGAGAAACCCTGTTTTACTTTATCAAGCTCCCCTATCATAGAAGTAATTCTATCTTCTAAGGCATGATTTTTAATCTCTACAGCCTCCAGTTCTAATTTTTCTACTACTGATTCTCTCTTAAGTCTCATAATTTCTTCCTCTAATGCCTGAACTACCTGAATCATCTTATCACTAGTCTCAACGTAGTTTTCACAATCATTTTTTTTAAAGAGTTTGATTTTTAGATTGATTATCAATTTCAAGAGATATACAATGTTGTTGAAGCTCATTAAAACGTTTTGAAAGTATGTTATAAGAATCTTGAAGCTTTAAAAATTCAGCGTTGGATTCATGACAAGAATGATTATCTACATTAATCACAGACTCAACAATATTCACAGACATATCATGCACATCATCACATTTATTCACAGTAGATGAAATCTCATGAGCATATTTAAGAGTAACAACTTGCATCACTTCGAGAGACACTACATGTTCTAATAATCGGTCATGTTCGGATAAAATCTTTTCTTTCTCAATTAAATGTTGTTCATAAGCATCATCCATTTCATAGAAAACTTTTTGAACTTCACCTATTTCAAAGCTTAGATTTTCCGCAAGATAATAGACTACATTTTTAATATTGTTTACAAACGGAACGATCTCTTTCTCAAACACCGTTTTCATGTGTTCGAAAGCCCATTCTCCAGCGGTTTGAGACGTTGAAGTCGTACATTCCAGGATGACCTTGTCAAACTCGGTAAGGTATCGCTCAATCTCTTCCAAGCTTAGCTTTACCGTACTTACCGGTGGAAGATTCTTAGGAATTTCCTTCGGTTCGTCCGAGTTAACGAGTGTAGGAAGTATACAAAGGCTTTCTCTAGTAGGCATGTAAGCGGATGTATGGATAGATTTCTTTTGCATATTAAATCGAGTTCTAAGATCTATTTTTGCATTCGTTGCATTCATTTGAGCATAGTCATACTCAGGATATGTAGGAAGTAATTTTAACCGATTCTCTTCATATGGTGACAGACTCTCAGATTCATTTAAAAACACAATCGGATCTAATACGAATCCTAACTTGGTTGCATCATAAAGTTGTGGGTTGTGGTGAAATGCTTGCTTTGCATACCCCGGGTTAGGTGGTAGGGCTATTAGACGCGATAGATTGAACTCTTGAAAAGAAGAATGAAACAAGTGTACTAAATGTGAAGCAGAATATTGTTTTAAAAGCAAAATTTCATTCCTTTTAACTCTCTCAGACGCATTAATTTCCGTTTCAACCCTTTTAGACTCGAGAATTTCGAAATCCGTTTGTAGTTTTTGAAAATTATTAACGACTGACTCTTTTTCTTTAAGTTCTTTCGAAATATTTGCTCTTAAACTCTCAATTTCTAGCAGATTATCCATTTGGACTTGCCTAAACCTTTTCCTTATGCAAAGCAAGCTCGGCAGATAAAGTCTGATTAACACTGAGGGTGTAAAGGACCGCATTATTCATTTGGCTAAGCAAAGATGCTGAGACCATAACCAAATCAGGTTGAGCAAACGAATTTATAGTCGTAATAGCTCCCGGTTGTGGTTGACTCAAAGTCTGGGGACTTGCATTGATATTGCAATCATTGTTTGTCTCCTCGATTGAGGTACTAACCACCGGAGGCAGTTCTGGATACTCAGACACTTGCTCAACTTGATAAGGTACAATACTAGTATCCGTAGCAGTATTTGGTACCTCAGAAATTGTGTCAGCTCCATAAAGTGAAAGATTTGCCATGAGAGCTGCTTTGGCGGTATTGAGATCATCATAGTCAGAGTCGTATGCATCCAAATCATCACATTGATATGCGACATTGATTATGATGGCTGCTGGAAGACCGTCAGTGTCCGCGACTCCCGGATCTGCGAGAAATGCCAACTCTTCTTCATCGAGATCACGTCCTTGGGCTTGAGCATTCACCAAGTAGATCTTCTCCTGAAACCATATGCTATCCCTTTTCCTCTTGGGTTGCTTACACTCTCGGGCCATGTGCCCTTACCCTTTGCAGTTGTAGCATATAATCATCTTCGTTTTGCCAGTGCTATTACCTCTTGTAGCAGTAGTGTTAGATGAACGTGCATCAGCAGTAGATGAATTGGGTCTCCCCTGAAGTGGTTTCACCATGACTCTGCCATCTTGAATTGTAGCCAGTTGTCGAGAGTTAGAAGAGTTCCTTAACTGATTGTTAGTTGTTGCTGGTCCTCTGTAACCTCGTTTGTTCAATGTTTGAGTGAGATAAGCAGACATTTGAGCAAGTATATCAGTAGGACTATATCCTTGTCTAAACTCAGGGACAAGGATCTCATCATCACAATAGAATGCTAGTGCTGATTGAGCTACAATCTGATTCGATGGAACACTAACTTGTTGTGAGTAATGGGGTTGAAGAGCCTCAAGTTGTTGATAGGTAATAGCAAGGTTTGTTGGAGGTTGATAAGATGAATACTGGTGTGAAGCATAAGGTAACGGATGTGAATCTCCTTTTGATGATGTTGCTTGTTGCTTGTTGCTTGTATTATTGGTGATAAGATGTAGGCGGTTGTGGCAGGATCGAGTACTGTGGGAAGCTTGGTGTTTGATACAATGGTTGATAGGAAGATTGGTGTCCCAAAGCAAGCGGAGAGTTGTGATATGACAATGTAGGATGGTTTGCCATTAATGCCAACGGTTCTTGATAAGATCCCTGAGAGATTCGTTTTTGGATCACATGCTTCTCGTGTTGTTGTAAGAAAGCATAGAGTTTATCTAAATTTTACTTTTGCAAATCTTGAATCATCTTAACATCGGTGAGATATTGACTCCATTCTTGGGGTAACGTGTTCAAGAACTTTGTGTTTTGTTGAAACTGTTCAATCCTTAGATTATACACGTTCATGTCATTCATCAAAGTAGTGAAACGCCTGTAGTAATCGTGAAGAGTCTCCCCTGGAATGTATATAAACCTATCAAACAAGTCATACAATTGACACTCTCGTTCTTGCTTAGTTAGAGAGGTCCCTTGTAACAAAACAGCTAATCGATCCCAAAGATTCTTTGCCACTGTGTGTTCACCTACCATTCTATAGATATCGGGTGGAAGGGCTTGAAGTATTGTCTGAACAGCCCTTTCATCTGCATCGGCAATGATTTTGTTAGCATCGGTTAAATCATGATACAACCTTTCCCGCATCACATTGTTGACGGTAACTTCTCCCCAATCTAATGGACCCTTTTCAATTGATTGAAGCATAAGTCGACCATTGGGTTTGCCCATGATGTAAGTTTTCATGCGACCTTTCCATGCTTCAAATAAATCTTTGATGAGCAAAGGTGGGCGAGCGTCGGTACCCAAGATGATTGAGATATCGGTAAGCGAAGTCATTGTTGGCATATATGAATTTGAATTCATTTTATGATCCCTTGAATAAAGATTATAAAAAATGATGGAACAATGAAATAAGGTTATGTGTTTTTGTATTGTTGAATGAAATATGTTGTTATCTTTTTGTTGTGTTTGTTTTTGAAATTTACCAAATTACCAAATTAATGCAAGATAGAAAAATCCTCTAAGTTATGCAACTTTTATCCAAAAACAAATTCTATCGGAATGTGTCAAGTGTCGGAATGTTGCTTCTGTCGGAATACCCTTTCTATCGGAATGATTGCAAGTATCGGAATGTTGGTTCTATCGGAATGTTGATCTGTCGGAATGTTGATCTGTCGGAATGTACTTCTATCTAAATATTGGATCTGTCAGAATGTTGATCTGTCGGAATGTCCTGATCACAATATGGCTAAAACAATTTGGACAGGGTAACGTCTCAATATCCCTTAAATACCGTCGGAATCCGCGATCGCAATGAACGATCGGAATAACTCGTCGGAATAAGGTACAGAATCTGTGTGATCGCAATGTAAAACCCTTGGGTTATTGCGGTCGAGCCACACTCACTTGTACTTTCCGATGGTATCACTTGTTAGAATTTCGGAAAGATGAAAAACAAGAAAGTTCTTAACTTTTGATCCAAAAGATTTGTGTTTTAACCGAAACCAAGATACCCAAATGTGACAAACCGTCAATTTATGGTTGATATTTTATTCTCAATATTTATTTGAAAACATTATTTTAATGTTATAATATGAACTCACTTATTTATAGGAATAAATTTGGATTTACGTCTTGAAGTAGCAACGACTACGTCTAAACCGAAGGATTCTACGTTACATGCTTACGTTTACATACACCGTTTTGGTGACAATCCGACATTTTAGGAAATAAATTTATCCGTGAATATTATTTTGGAATTTTAAATTTGTGTTGGTTCATAAACTCACAAATTTACGAGAAGAGATTAGGACTTACGATTATAATTTAACGTCCTTTACGACTAAACCGAAAACCTTAGGATTACGTATTTACGTTTTTGAACTCCTTTTTCGATGAGACAATTTTTATTAGATTCGTTTTGTGCCGTTGATTCATAATTCATAAAAACGTTTTTCGTAAAACGACCCGAGGGCACGTAAATCGAGGAAACTAGAATCGAGGAGTACCCGTAAATTAGTGGAGATGAGACAAGTTTACACTTGCCTCACCCCCACTATGGGTGGCCAAGACTTAAACAACACACCAGGTGTGGTGTCAAGTTTACATACACACTAAGGACACATGTCCTTAGTGCTATGCAAAATCACTTAACCACAAAACAAGCTAACCATAAACCATTTCTCACACATGCAAACCAAGAAACTCTCTCAACTCTTCCTCTCTCCCCTTGAACGTCCAACACCACCAATATATCGCTATCATCATCAAATTTTGACCATAAACAAAAGATATAATCAACATATGTTGATAACTACACAAAAAGATGAAGATTGGAGGTGATTTTAACATATAAAAGGAGTTTTCATGGAGGTCTTTGGGCTGATTTTCAAGAAGGAGTTTAGGGATGATTTGTTGAAGGTGTCTTCATATCCTTGGTAATCTTGAAGGTGGTCTTTATATTTCATAAGATTGGTTACCAAAACCAAGCCTTGTTCATCCAAAATCTCAACCTTTTCATCACTTTGGTGGTATAGAGATTGTTTCTTCCTATCCTCTTGTTATTTTGATTATGTAATCTTGTATTTTCTTTATTTATGTATATGTATATGATGATGAATGATGATTAAAAACATTATATGTAGATTTGGTGGTGATAAACATGGGTAAAAAAATGGAAAACCATATGTAAAATGGTTAAATCATGCTTAAAATAATTGGCTGTATAAAAAAAGTAAGAACCCATATGACAAACGGATAAAATTGCATAGTGGAATCAATATACAGTAAGTATTAAGTCTTGTACACATGTGAGAGTTGGCCATGCAATGGAATCATTATAATGAATGAGATATGATAAAAACAAAATTAGTATACAAATCTGAATAGTCTGTTTTGTAGGGACTGTTAAGGATACTTAGACATGGATTGAGAAGTAGCTATAACTAACTTATTTGTAGCACATAATATAAAGTTTATGTCATCCAAGAATGAGCTTCTATCTCAAGATATGATAAAAATGGTGAAAGTGAAATTAAAAATCAGATTTTGTGAAATTAAAGTTTAATAGTATTATATAAGCACTCAAAATAATATAGTATAAAATATGAAATTAAAACCCACTAACTTATATATTTCATTTATATAAATATGTATAAGGATAAATAAATGGACATTATATAAAAATGGTAGTTTGGTAAGTTTTTTAAGTTATAAAAACTATAAACATGATTTTTACGTCTTTTCGGCTAGTACCGTAAAATTAACGTTTTTCGTCAATTAAAAATTAGACGATCGGACCCGTCTAATGTAAACTTTTTAAAATTCATATACTGATAGATAAGTACTTAATACAAGTAAAAACTGATAAAACTCGAACTAAATAACATATGGACATTAACGGGCTAAGTTAGCATTATTGGACTAATAATCCAACTAAATGGGCTAAACACTTATAAATTTACTTATTGGGCTTAACCCACTTGGGTCAAACATGTAAAGTATAATACTGATAATAAAAGTATAACTGGGCTAATGAAAAGTATTGGGCTTGTAATGGGCCTATTGGGCCTAAAACATGTAAATAAGTAAAACTAGTAAACTAGTATAAAAGTTACCAACACATAACAATAAAATGAGTAAATGAGAATGTATAAACCCACTTGATCATCATCATATGTATAAAGTCATCATATATATACATAATTGTTATTTTTATAAAGTCATTGGACAAGAGTCTAAGACGAGTATTATTTATCTAGGTTTCCGTGATTGAAGCACGTACCATACATCCGAATTGCCGATAACCCGCTTTCCCACATCAACGTGAGTTCATAGCCTCGCACTCTTTTAAATGTTTTTATGAAATGTTTTATAAACCTGCGAGGGAGATAACATGTTAGTTTTGATAAAATAGGACACCATTTGTCCTGATTGTTTGTTTATTGATTTGGACCCGAATGATTATATGATCCGATGAATGATTAAATGACCCGATAGATGAAATGAAATGGATTATTAAAGTTAGGTTATGTCACTAAAAGTCCCATTAGCATGAATTGTGAACTACCGGGATTTGGTAGACGCTTATGCATATAATAGTACTATTTAGGGACGATCACCCCAGTTCGCGCCTTGACGGTTGATCCCCGTCGTGCCACATTGATTGGTAAGTGAATTTATGTATGAGAAGATTTACACAAGCGTGATTATTGTGACGACACGCTAATTTAGACGGGCAAATTGAGTTTCAGGCTAGCTACCCGTTGTTTGTTGTAGTAAGGTAACAATGTCATGCGGCTTGTAATAATCCAAATAATGAAACTACTGCTATATGCACTGAATTACGATATATTGCCTGACTAGCAATATGGGGTCTTATTATTGATATTATGTTCGCGATTTGGTTTTACATAACCATATTAATATAACGGTTTTTATTTAACTCTACACGACGTTATAAAACTTATTGTATGATATTTTTACGACATTGGTTCGTATAATGGTTTTGAAGGCGAAAGCCTACATTGTGATTTTGACAAGGATTTGTATAAAATGTTTTTGGCCTACTTTATGGTCTCCTATAAAGATTTGTACAAAAATGATTTTCGGTAATAATTATATACCGATGATATATTGATGGTTTTATTAAACTCTATGAATTCACTCGACGTTTTCGCTGACCTTTTCTTTTAACATGTTTTATCACAGGTACTTGAAGGTAATTCTCGGGAAGACAACAAGAATTCATGGCCCGCACTTAAATAATAATTTCCATTCAAATGCTTTGTAAAACCTGTATAAAATACAATGACTTGGGACCTATGTAAACTTGATATTTATGAATGGAAATGCTTTATTATTAAACGACGCGATTTTTTTAAGCGTTGTCTATGATGTGAGTAATGTGCTATCCCGTAACACCAACGAGTCTTCCGCTGTATTGAATTGTGTAAATTTGGGGGTGTTACAGTTTGGTACCAGAGCTCTCGTTATAGAGAACGAAAGATTTTTAAAACCAAGGTTTTGAATAAAACATTTCAAAATCTTTTAACTATAAACATTTTTCACAAAATGTCTAAAAATCTTTTGACTATAACGGTGCCGAAGAATTCCCGAGTTACCGACAAGGCCAGACTGAGAAGTGTTATTTTAATATATATATATATATATCTTTACATTATATATAAGAGGAGGGATTTGCCACGTCACCTAATCATTAACTAATCCACATCAGCACATGTTATGGGCTACGTTATCATAGTTCGGGCCGTGTCCTGTACTATATAACAATATATTCAACCGAAAACTTTTCTATGAAAAATTCTTCCGATCACTGTTCTCCAAACCCTAAACTCAATCCCCTCACAAACTAATCACTCAGCGATCGGAAATAGACTCCACCACTGAAGCGATCGGCTGATTGGGATGTAGAATTCAAAAAGAAAAGTTAAAAACCCTCAAATCACTCAATTCATAAAATAACCCTAATCATCAATCACCTAATACTCGATACATCATTAAACCAAAAAAAAACACCACTGGAGAAAAACAAAACCCACCGAATTACTGAACATGAACATCGAATACAATTTCTGAACTAATATTCGATATATAAGCTGTTTTTAGATACTACAGGTTACTCCTCGACCACAAAAGCATCTTATCACCTTTATTATGAGGTAGATTAATCTCTTGGGTTGTCTATTAAGGGGAGTTTTGGTAAGCACCACCGTCACTTACAATCCTGATGGGAAGGCTTGGATTTTAAATTAGTTCAGAACATAGACAATGAATATAAATTATAATGATCATTGAAAACATCTTCTTTCTGTTTTAGTTTAGGGTGGGACTATTGGATCCATGACAGGCTGTTGTCTTCTTTTTAGTTTGTCAGGCAAAGTATGTTTTAAGTTTGCTATTACAGTAGTTTTTAATTGACTATTTTTATGCTTGCCATTAGTTTTTAATTAACAATTCAGATTGTTTCTGAATTTTGTAATACCAAACACCCGTTGATGTCAAAGTGTCGCTTTTTGGGAGTATGTGTATGGTCATATATGGTGGGACATCTGTCACGTCACGTCTTCTGTTGCTTAAAAGGCTGGAAAATTTAACAATTTTGAATAAGGACATACAATTGAACAAGAAGAGGTAACTTTCAAATTCTATTATGTCATTTAATTTGTAGAAAATAATTGTTACTATGATTACTGATTGTAGGTTATGAGATACTATATGTTCAAAGGAGAAAAGGAGAGACCCCACTGGTAAGTCCATCTATCTAGGTCGATAGCTCAGACACCATTGATAATGTCACGGCTAAGATCCATGATATCCTCAGGGGGTTCCTCCAAATTATAACATCCTGAACGAATTGACCCTGCATTTAGTTCTTTGTCTAAGTGGTGGTCTAACATTGGGAACGATATATTATAACCGTGATAGACATACTTATATAGTAGTTAAGTAAGATTATATAAATATATTATTTCAATAATAATCTGATTTTTATTTAACTTACATGAAGTTTATTACACAGAAAACACAATGACCCGTTCAACCCGTTTCTTTCTAATATGATTTTTTGTTTGTTTGTAGGTTCTTTGTTCTGCAGGCCTTTGTCGGTCAACACTGGAAGGTGCTCCACATTGATTCAGATGTTGTTTTGTAGGTAGATGTTCACCTGCGGAATAAGGACTTGAGAATTAACACGTATAGATACGGTAGATCAGGCGGTCACTCGGTCATCATGAAAATACTACTAACAACGCTGTTAAGATCACCCATATTCCATCCGTCCTCATGGTTGCCATACATGATGAACGGTCACAACATATGGTAAATCATCTTTAATAAGCTAACTGCTGTTATTATATGTATGCTAGAAGTTCGTTTTTGTTTTTCCCTTTGGTTTAATAGAACAAGGCTAAACCATTGGAAGTAATCAACGGCATATCAAAGATACGAAGGGAACATGTACTATTCTTTGATGTGATTATAGTTTTTTGCGCACATATTGAACTTTTTTGTTTAATGACTAAACTTTAACACCTTTTCCTTGAACAGATTGGTAGTGGGGATAGATTTGAACGTAGACGAACAAACAAAAGTTTTCTTTATGACTCTAAAAAACAAACCTCAATGTCATTTGTGGAAACCTTTTAACGCCTTTCACCTGAGTCTCCTTTGCAATAGTTTTATGACGCTCGATGGGCAGGAATTAGTGTATATTGTATGTTATATCTTCATGTAGTAGAGCAACATGTAATCCTTTTATGGGCAGGAATGAGTGTATATTGTATGTTATGTCTTCATGTAGTAGAGCAACATGTAATCCTTTTACTAAGGCCATCATTTATGGTTAAAATTAGGATTATAGAGGTGTTTTGGATTGCGTTCGGGTGTTTGTGTCGATCTGCAATTCGTTTGTGTATGTTTTTTAGGACTTTGTTTACTCGCGTATATTGATGCATTTGATGTTCAAATATGTATACGTATATATAACAAGTGCTAATTGGGCTCTCTTGAAGCAAGAACACGAAAGTTATCTCATTATATAACTTAAGGTTTTACTTCTTATTGCAAGATAAAGAAAAGGGATAAGGTATTATTGCTGTTATTTTGTGCAGCTTATTTATGGTTGTCCATGTGGTTTGAGTATAGAGGAACAAAGACCTCTAGGTTCAAGAAAACATTAATGAGAATTATGGTCTTAAATAGATGTTTATACTTAAAAGATAGAATTAATTATTTTTTAACCTTGTGAAACAGTTTAGTGAAGTGCGTGATAAGCTTAAATAGCTATGCGATCAATCAAGTCGGATAAGCTTGAAGATGCCCTGTGGTTGATGTCTCAAAAGTTGTGGAAAGAAGTAAACAAAATTATCAGGTAGAGAACACAAATGTACCATGAACAGAACGAGGAAGAGGTATTTTTTTCTCAAATAATCATATTAGGTCGATATTGTAGTACCCTATAGTTTGTTTCTTATTAATTCTCTTTCGTTATGCATGTTTAGATGGACTTAGTAGAAAAATTCTTTAATGACCAGTTGAAAGTGCTTCAAAATTGTAGAAATCAATAGAAAAAAGAACTTGAGAACTACAACAGGAGGAATCCAAGACGGTTCATGCAGTTGTAGATGTTCCTCAAAGGTATATCCACAATACTACACAACCTAGAATTTTAAAAGCATTTATCAAAAGTTCCTCAAGTATATTTTTCATCTACAAAAAACTAAGAGGAGCTTTGTGAAAACCATTCTGTGGTCCCCACATCTTTACGGATTGTTAGCTTCTGGTGGCGGCATAGGAGAGGCGATAACATCAGTTTTTGGAACACAGCCACCAATTCGCACATGAGTTGTTTTTTTGGGGGTAAAGGGGCAACTCTTTGGTAAAATATATTAACCCAAACCATTAAGTACACTGGAATACGGCAGAGGTACCGTATTAACCTCAAGCTAAGCTTGAACTGCTAGATCATATGACACACCATAGATCAAACTATTACATAACCAATAACACCTATAGGAAAATACCACCTATAAGTACACAAACAAATACTACACTCAATCATATTGAAACTAAAATAGACTCCGATAAGCTTCGCACATTAGTTGTTTGAATATAGATAGTCAGGTAACAATGCTCTGCATATAACCAATGGCGGACCTTGAGCATTTATTTTGGGAGGGCCGAGTTAGCTTTTACGTACCAAAATAAAAAAGTGAGCAATAACTTTTAAGCGAAATGCATAAAATTTACACTACTCGTCAAAATTTTTAGGAGGGCCGGAGCCCTCCCCAGTCTCCACAGAGATCCGCCCCTACATATAACATATGTCCAAAGTGACAATATCAAGATTCCACATGTGTCCCTAATACATATGCTTGTGGAATTATTGAAGTACTATGGATTAAGCCTGAAACCTTAGTTAAGAGTTCAGGCTGTACTCTAACCAAAATTGGTCCATAAGTTAGTTTAGCCATGGCTTTGATAAGCTTTGATGCATACCAAAGTGCCCAATCAAAGATATTTACATCAAAATGCTAAACCACCATAGTTCTCATACAAAGAAGTCTAATACAAACATGCAATTAATTGTCAAATATAAGTGCCCTGTCTACTAATCTTACATTAAGTAATTATCAGCTATACTCTTTAGCTAAACTTAAAGAAAAGCAATAAATCACCTATAAGGTAAAATATAAAACTTAGGAAGCTTGGGGAAGTTGCAGCTCACTGCAAGCTCGATCGGTTTGTGACCAATTTCATGAAGGTCTTGTGCAGCCAAGAGATAAATAGGTATGCTTTGATGGTGATACGACTTACCCCTTTACATACGATTTTCCTGTCGATTTACATATGAATTTCTTAACTATTAAGAATTTTCAAGCACTTAAACAATTTGCTATCTGATATACAGCACGCAAATCCTTACACTATCCAATTCTGATTATGCAAAAGCACATAATCACTTTCTGTAGGCACACATTTATACACTCATGGATCTAAAACCTAAAAGCAGTTCTCACGATCTTTAACCTTAACAATTTGAGGTTCTTTATGGACCTTCAAACAGTACAGCCTCATTACTAGGAAATTCTTTGAAATGGTCAAATTTTAGTTTTCAACATCATTTCCTATTCATGTGAAAAAAGGTAGATATTTCTTGTGTGCACCCCTCATTGTGATTCAACAGGTCATTGCTAGAGTCGCGGTCTTCATCTTGGTCACCCCAACTAAGTGGATCAAGTGTAGGTTAGTGAATCAAGATCGCCACTTTCCAATGTCACACGTGCTAATTTTTAACCTTCTCCCTTTAATTTTCTTGCTTTTTTTTCAAAATTACATTAAAAAATGACTTATGAGTGTTACCCAGCTCGCCCCTGCCCTGTAGATTTTTGATATCTATATCTTCTATTTTGAGTATAGAAAACCTTATTCCTTAGTCAATATGTATGATCCTGTAAAACTTTTTAACATGTGCATGTTTATTTTCTATCTACCAAAATGTTCCTATCTCAGTTAAGATTGTCAGGACAAGTATATGTGAATGAGTCGGTATATGCAAAACTAGGCTGGACTTTGACATAGGTTCCAGACTAACTGTACACATTTTTTCCACTATTGACATTGTTCAATCTATAATTTGGATTCAGGCTTATCCTACTATTGCACAATGTAACAGCATAGACAAAATAGAACTGCTTTGTACAGTAGCTGATTAACCGAATAGTGAGTAAAAAAATTGATATAGGCTGTTTACTATAGGCCTATAAATACTAAAATAAGATCAGTTTATAAACACAAATTATACCAATTGTAATGATTTTTCGTCTTTTGTACATGCAAAATTTTAGTTGCATACTGAGAGGCTTTCTCACTGTTTGACCCTTTTTGTGCTAGGCTAACATGTTTTCAGTTCACTATGAGAACTTACTGTAATAAGTTATAAATGAGATATATGTAGAATCGATTTACTGTATTAAATCATTGATGAACTTAGTTCTATAATTAATTATAAATTGCATATCCAACCGCCCTGTTATAGTTCTTAAAATGATGCACTGAGTGTCTTTTCTTTATCCAGGTGACCCGAAGTTGTTAAATGATGCATGGGCTTTTATCGAAGATGAACCTGAGTAATTATATGTTTATAGAAATTTAAATTGTCTGTTACGGATCTTCCCGTTTGACCCATTTACCTCTGAATGGGTTGATTTGGTTTTTCTATTTTTTTGGGAGATCTCAAACGTGCCAATTAAAATATGGGAAGAAGTGGGCTGAAAGGAATGAAATATATAATAAAGTAAAACCAATGCTAGGTTGTATGTATATTCAGCATGTTTAGTTAAGAAAGAAAAATATCAATTAGCATATAATATTAGAATGAGCATCATGAAATGCAAAATGTACATATCCTCTCATATGAATGCAGAATGTATATTTTTACTAAACTGCAAGAATAAGATGGTTAGTATCTGTTTAATGATAGGTTTTATATAAAGGGGTGTTTAGCTGAGTTAGGGGAGGGTAATAGACTAACAGCATGTTACATATGCTAATTAGACTAGGTATACTTGAATTACTAAGGGAATCCCCTTCTCCAGCTCTTGAAACATGGGCTAGGCCTGCATAGTTATTATGGGTTGTTAAATGTATATTGGGTAAATGGATGTCTTTGACAATAAGTTTTAACGACACATGTTTGCAACCACATGTTGGACGCAAGCTGTTTGCATTACGATTTGTTAGGTGCTGTGAAGACTTTACTTAAAAAGGTTGTTTGCAGTTTGGAGATGGCATTTCTTCTAACATTTTCCTTGAAATCTTGCAACATTACTGATCTTGGTATGAGCTTTTTACACCGTGTATGCAGTACTTGTCACATTTATTAATATGAATATCTAAATAGCTTCTAAAATCACATTTACAATAGTTTTCATTGACTACACCAAAATGAAATCTTCATTTTTTATGGCATCGTGGATCAAGGTTTTAATATTAGCTTTAAATTGAACCAGTTACATGAGGCAAGTTCAGTTTTAGTTAAAAACCATGCAATGTTGATGCATTAAAGACTTAATTCAAGAACGAGGACGGTTCAGTTAAAAAGTCATGAAAAAATAATGATCCGTCATCTGATAGTTATGAACCTGCTGATTAATGTCGAAGGGCAAAGACAAACGGGCATATGGGTCCACCCAGGTCCTGAAGTAGCACAAGTATGGGAACCAAGAAAGGTGAAGAATCGAGTCAGTAAAGCAGGCGCGATTGTGTTCTTGGCTATGATTACGTCTGATGTATTTAGGGATTTGAATGATTGGTTGAAGCTGGTGCCATTACATCAGAAATTGCATGACAAGTTTCTTTTATGGCAGCCTTGATGTTCTTCGGGTGTTATAAGTAGGAAAGATTTCGAGATGTGCTTTTTCTAGTAAAATGCCTGAGTATTACGAAGTCGAAATTAATTGACGCTAGCACAAAGAAGTCTCAATAAGTTGTTGGTATACACAGATATTGCATATGCTTTCGTTTGTACTTGGTTCAGATTCTTTTTACGTGTAATATATTATATTCATAAAATTTACGATTTGGTAACCCAGCTGTACAACTATATATTATAGGTATTTTTTTTTTTTTTTTTTTTTAAAGTCTATTACGAGGAGTTCCCACCGCCCTTAGGACGAGTGGACTAATCTTCCGCGGGAGTTTGCTCGGTACCTCGATGGGTAGTATCCCTCCCAAATGAGATTTTTTCCATTCCCAAGGCTTGAACCCAAAACCTTTGGTTAAAGAGCCCAGTGCTTTGACCAACTGTGCCAACCTCAATTGGTATATATTATAGGTATTGACACCCCTGAAATCATCGCCTAAATAATCCATAAAATCATTTGGATAGGGCATTTTAGATTTCTATCTTTTGAACTCGAACTAGCTGCCAACTTCCCATTATTCAGTGTAGAATAAATTAACAAAATCACCATATTAATTAATATAATAGAAATCGTTAGCTTTTTTATTGTGAGTTTTATTGCAAGTCAATGGAAATCACCGCTAACTCTACCATTTGCTAATATAGATAGTGTATTAGCGTTCAATGAAGAACTTCATTTACCTTGATTTGGCCTAATTTTGTAGTAACAATTATTATTTTATGTTATGTTTCAGATGTTGTGGGAACCTTAACGTCTTTTAGAATTTATAGAAATCTTTCAATTTTTTGTAAACTTTAATCATAAATATGTTTGTTTATGTTATATAATATTTGATATAAATCATATCAATAAAAATACATCTAAAACTTTATTCATTCACATAATGTTCATTAAATATTATATAACACACACCAAGATAATTAAAGTCATAATTACGCAAAAAGACTTTAAAAGTTAAATTTGATCACTTATTTTGAAACGAAAGTAGTAATAATTTATAAATTAGAAATTTTATTATTTGTTACTATTCACTTCGTACTAATGTTAACTTAAAGTTTACTATGGTCCATAATGACCAATGTGAGATGACCATTTATTAAGTGTAGTCGATTTAGTTGGGTAGCTGAAACACTTTTTTTTCGATTTTTTTACGAATTACGTGTCAAATATTTGCAAAAAAAAACTACTTCATTTGCCTCATTTTTATGTCCAACTTTCTTTCTTACTAAAGCCAAATAGGTAAGTTTGATCAAGTTCACTATATTACTTTTGTTTGAAATTATTATTATAAAAAGTTTTTTCTATCTTGTGCCCTAGAGACACATGATAAGAGGGTAAAAAGTACATAAGGTCTCACAGAAAAATACATAGGGATCCACATATTATAGATCATTGTATATTTTTCTGTGAGACCATCCGTACTATTTAAGTACTTTAGACATTCTTATCATGTGTCCTAGGGCACAAAATAGAAGAACCTTATTATAAGATCTAAAAAAGGCTTTAATTAATTAGCTACCGATAAAATTGTCATTTGGTCAAAAAAATAAGAAAAAGAAACTCAGAATAAATGCACTTTTTTTAAACTATTTATTTGTTTGTCGGAGGACAATTATTTTAGAACGGAAGAGATATACTTTTACTACATAATTTCTTTTTTTTAATATTATACTAACCAAAATAAGACTTTTAGAAGTAAAACAGATTTGTTAATGTACCAGTGAGGACGTCGAGGAAGCCAACTAAATAGTTGTGGATTATGACATGCACCAAAGTAAGACATAGTATAATAAGATATGTTAAATCATGAATTCAGTTTTAGGCGTGGTGGTTTTAAAATTGACGGGTTTTTCCAAGATTTTATGTGCAGTGTTTTTTGGCTAATAGATACTCAATAACATTAAAGACTAAAGAAACTTTGGTGATCACCTAATAAGAAGACCCTTTCTACTATTTGATTTTGTTGAAACTCAAAGGCTAATGCCTATATAGAAAGGTTGATTGATGATGTATTTTATAGACTACTTTAGTTAAATAAAAAAACGTAAACGATAATCACAAGTCATACCCGTCCATCGGGCGGGTTTTGCAACTAGTATATATATATATATATATATATATATATATATATATATATATATATATATATATATATATATATATATATATATATATATATATATATATATATATATATATATATATCATGTAATTTGATTACACGATTGTTTGATGATTATTTAATACTTATACGAGGTATTTATACGACGTAGATTGTCACAAGAAACCCTAACTCCCCTAGCAAATTAATCGAAGCTATTCCCGTAGGAATTCTAGCTATCCTAGATCTAAACCAAGTTGTGGATGTTCATAATCCCAACAAAATGGTTGATATTCGTAGAAACGTTAATATTAGTTGATTGCGATATTGAAGAAGAATTGGCGAGATTAAACTGATATCGATGTCATGAAGATCTTTCCTTATAGAGTGGAGTTTGACAAAACGTGACCACTTGGAAAGGTGTCATCTGATTCGTTGTCACCCAATTCATAAATTTGAAATCGAAAGGGTGAATGTTGCACTTGAGGTTGTCATTGGAACCATTACCCAAAAGCCTCATGCCACTAGTACCTTTCTGAGAAGTCTAATTGAATGTGTGAGTCATTTCATGCTAGTGACTCATTTGATAACTATTGTTGTAAGAGATATAGGATTGGAAATTAAGTGTTGATAATATCAAGCTTTTATTGCCCTATCAAGGTTTATGAATAAGGTTGAAAGTATTGGAAAATGAGGTAGGATATCGAATTGAGTATAAGTTGGTTGAAACTTGAATAAAGTAAAAATTTAACTCGTATGGAATATGAAATTGTTAAGAGGAAGTCGCTAATTCCTGCGATTGAATTATAAGGTTTTAATTGATTGTTGGTTCGTGTTAAGGGTTGTTCCTAGGCCATTGTCCACTAATGAGGATGCCCAGTGTCCAAGAAATAAATTGAAGAAATCTTCTTCTAAATTGGGACCGATGGATCTTCCAGGACAGGTGGGACACCTAATGACTCTTGTAGATTAGTATTCATTGTGTTATCTTTTAAAAATCCCTAACCTAACTGAGACATCAGTTGGTAGGATGAGTTCTTGGAATTGTATGAAATAGTGACACGTAATGTGTTACGGTACAATTTTGACTTGTTTGTGATTAATGAAAATACTATCTTTGATTGCTAAATCCTACATGTATCGATGTTATCTATCTTTTATTGCTTCATCCTAATGTTCGCATTAGTGATGCAACCATTGAACAAGTACTCATCTCGAATTGAGTTACGTTGTGGATTATTCTTTTTGAGTGCCATCGAGGTCATGCACCTCATGATTAATTGGCTAAGCTCATTTCCTATTATATTGTGGTTAGTTCTTGGTAAACAACTCTTCATCACTCTTTTACAGATCACTGATTGTTTTTATAATATAAAACGGTATTCCTTGAGAAGAATTGGATTTTCATCACTATACGGATTATTTAAAGTGAGATTTATAAATAATCATTATCGAAGTAAAGTTGTTTATGAAACGCTTTGGAAACTTAATTGTTACCATAACAAAGAAAATCTTGTAAATATATTTTTGATTCTTATTTAAGAATTAAGCATGAAAATGTTTTTATTATAAACATGATGATAAAATTTTGACGAACTGAGTATTGCATCGTTAATCTTGAAATTGTATATAGTTGCGCGCCTACATACAATTTGGAATAGACCATGCAAGGCTGATTAGTAGTCACCATAAAACTAATTAATAAACACTACATTTTCTTTAAAGATTGTGAAAGATTAAATTTTATGAGATCTGCAAGAAGGAAAAAATAAGGACATAGTGTTAGGGACACCTACATATGTGCCTGTAGCATCTATTATTCTGAGTCGAATTTACTCATCTGTGGAATTTGTCTTATTTGACAATTGATATTCCCTTCTTGTCCAATTCTCTAGTAGTGAGATTCTTAGGAAAAATATCTGATTACCGAGTGTTGATACCCGACTGGATGTATCAACGTTCCTATCATTTCTTTTGATTAGATTTCATTTGAATGACCTGGGTAATGATCCGAGGAGCTTTCTAATGCGTACTCAAATTATAAAAACATGGGATATATTCTTATTTATTAAATGTTTTCGTCTGTATCTGAGTTAAAATTCTCTCGCGTAGATTATGCGTTGACCTTACTCTTTTAATGGTAGTTGTGTCTCCATATATCCTTGAATTTGTGAAGGATTATGAGTTAGTATTAGTCTTTTGAGAAGTTCACATCTTATCAACGGTAATGAAACTGGAAAGTTGATAGTGCCAGTAGAATGGATTGATTGATTATGACATGACGACATTGTCTTAATTGATGCGAACTCGAGTAGAATTCCCCTAAAAGATAAGATGCTGCTTATCAAAAGAGATTTAAATAATTCTTGATAGGTGACCATATCCTGCATTTAGACTTGAAATTATATCTTGAATGGTTGAGAATTAGTCATAGATATTATAATCTAGAAAGAACCTAATATGAATTTATTAAAAAGGTGTTTCTGTTATCTGAAACTTTAGGAGGTATTTATTGGTGAATTACCTAGACTTTTGCCATTAAGGCAAGTTGAAATTGGTATTGATTATATTCCTGGTGCTGCACCTGTGGCTTGTGCACTGTACGTCAGCACCATCTGAATTAAAAGAATTACCGTACAACTGAGAGAGTTGTCGGAGAAAGCTTTTATTCTATCAAGCTCGTCATCATGAAGAGATATGGTGTTATTATTTCTTATATTTATTGATTACCGTGAACTAGGTAGATTGACGATTAAAAATCTATATCCACTACCCAAGATGATAGATTTGTTCGATCATTTACAAGGTTCTAGCGTATATTCAAAAGTTTGATTCACGGCATGGTTATCATCAACTTCGCGTCCGCGAAAAGATTATCTATTCCAATCACTACATTCAGAACTCGTAATGAACATTATGAGTTTCACGTGATGTCGTTTGGATTGACTAATACACATGTAGCATTCATAAAATTGGTGAATCACGTGTGTAGGCTGTAATTTGATAAAATCATGCTTGTGATCATTAAGGACCATCTGTTTGTTTGTAAGAATAGGAAGGAGTTAATAATTATTTATAGACTGCCCTGAATTGGTCGAGTAGTGAAAACATGTACCTTAAATATTTAACATGTGATTAAAGACTAAATCCTTTACATTATTTGACCGTGTGATTAATAAATAATGGAATCTATATTGACTCTTTAAAAATTTGAGCCATTTGAGACTTTGGGTTTTACCAAAAAGAAAGTGCAAATATGTTTTGACAAATGTTTTATCAAAAAGAACTTTTAAGGGATTATTCCCTTATACCCAGAACATTTAACTAAACTCCTGTTTAGGGGTAAATGTTTGTGTATGCCACAAGACAACCTAAGAGGGATTGAGGAAACCATGACTTGAAATTTAAAACGACAATTTTTTCTTGTCAAATAAGAAAATTGTGACCAAAGTATAAACAAAGATTTTTCGAACATTTACGAATCTCACTAATTATTTTCAGTAAATCAACAAAAATCGTGTTAATTAAATTCAAATTTATTCTTTTGAACATTTTTCTATAATTGGACGAATCGAGAAATTTAAAACTTTTTACGTTTACGTTTCATAAAATTAAATATCTATTATTTAATTACTAGCAATAGTTATCGACGCTTTAGACGTCGGATTGAGTAAAACGGATAAAAATGATAGTTGAGAAGAAAGTAAAACTCAGAAAATGTGAAGAAATAATTTTTGAATAAATACGGACATGATAAGTATTTCATTAGGGAAGATGAATGTAGATAATGACACATAATATAGAAAGGATAATGAATCAATTAGGATTGTGTTCCTTAATAATGACGGTGCAAAGTAATTTGCCCGAACAATTTAGAAATAATTGATGCCTGTAAGAAGGATAATATAAATAATAAAAGGGGGTTCACGGCTAATGTGAACCATTAGAATTGAGAAGCCGATGGCGCTAAATGATTAAAAGGACACTTGTGATTGTCTAAATATGGAGGATTGTGAGATATAGTTATGTTGGAATCTTGTAAGTATAAGTATTTTATTCATGACATTTATGATTTAATGTATCTTTATCTGGAGAAGTTGTACTGATGGCAAATTATGAAGGCAGACATTGCCTCATACATTAGTAAACGTCTAACTATTACAAAGGTCATCATCTGAATTTGATTCGAATTGGGTCATCGTCGACAGGCTGACCAAATCTGCTAATATCATTCCTGTTAATGATAGATTCTCGATGAAGGAATTGACCCTTTTGTATTTAAAGGAGCTGTGAAAACACAGTGTGCCGTATCGATCATCTCTATCAAGATCCTCGCTTCGCATCGAATTTCTAGAGATTTGCTCAAGAGTCATTGAGAACGAATCTTGATGAGAGTACTGTTTACCACCCCAATCGAAGGGACGAGGTAAAGTAACGATACAAAATACTATAGGTGTTGTTTTATACTTGAATGATTGACCTTTGGTAATAAACCGTATAATCGCTTTCCTTTGGAGAGATTATCATTGATAATCCTCGTATTAGGATTGAGATCGAATCTTGTTAGGATCTAAATATTAGAGCATTTGTAAGTAGGAGTTGGGATGAAGACATCCGACATACACTCATTGTGAGTTGGCTAAGCTTACAAAATACCCGACCCGCGAGACCTGAATTGATTGTTGAAATTAGGATCTGTTGATTGACTGCCGGTAGTGGACAGGAGGTCATGTGGATATAAAATGTAGATCTTGAAGTGCCGGATGGGTAGCGAGGTTATGCCAAAAGATTTCGCCTTGGAAAAATGAATTGATGATCTGAAAGATCAAGGGAATTAAGTCCCCGTTGTATGGGACTACTGAGATGATGTAAAAAGATTGGTTTGAAAGGCATATAAGCTAGATCTACCCTAGGACTTCAAGGGCTGCGTGAATTATGATTCGTATATCTAACTTGATGAAATGTCTATCAAGTGAAAATCTGATTACTTCTTGATGAAGTTTAGATCGGCGAAAAGTTGCATTCATCAAAAACCCGTGAACATCATGGATAGAGAAAGTAAGTCAACATTAAGCCTAATCATAATCCCGTAGTTATGTTTGATGAAACTCGCGTATTGTAATGAATTACACTTGTGAGGAAAGACCGAATGTGGAGGAAATACCCACATGGCTTTAACTCTATAAGATGCGAGTAGTAAGATAAATTGATCTTTGAGGACAAAGATCCTGTTTAGGGGTAAATGCTGTGACAATCCGTCAATTTATGGTTGATATTTTATTCTCAATATTTATTTGAAAACATTATTTTAATGTTTTAATATGAACTCACTTATTTATGGGAAGAAATTTGGATTTACATCTTGAAGTAGCATCGACTACGTCTAAACCGGAGGATTCTACGTTACATGCTTACGTTTACATACACCGTTTTGGTGACCGTCCGACATTTCAGAAAATAAATTTATCCGTGACTATTATTTTGGAATTTTAAATTTGTGTTGGCTCATAAACTCACAAATTTACGAGAAGAGATTAGGACTTACGATTATAATTTAACGTCCTTTACGACTAAACCGGAAACCTTAGGATTACGTATTTACGTTTTTGAACTCCGTTTTTAATGAGACAATTTTTATTAGATTTGTTTTGTGCCGTTGATTCATAATTCATAAAAACGTTTTTCGTAAAACGACCCGAGGGCACGTAAATCGAGGAAACTAGAATCGAGGAGTACCCGTAAATTAGTGGAGATGAGACAAGTTTACACTTGGCTCACCCCCACTATGGGTGGCCAAGACTTAAACAACACACCAAGTGTGGTGTCAAGTTTACATACACACTAAGGACACATGTCCTTAGTGCTATGCAAAACCACTTAACCACAAAACAAGCTAACCATAAACCATTTCTCACACATGCAAACCAAGAAACTCTCTCAACTCTTCCTCTCTCCCCTTGAACGTCCAACACCACCATTATATCACCATCATCATCAAATTTTGACCATAAACAAAAGATATAATCAACATATGTTGATAACTACACAAAAAGATGAAGATTGGAGGTGATTTTAACATATAAAAAGGAGTTTTCATGGAGGTCTTTGGGCTGATTTTCAAAAAGGAGTTTAGGGCTGATTTTTTGAAGGTGTCTTCATATCCTTGGTAATCTTTAAGGTGGTCTTGATATTTCATAAGATTGGTTACCAAAACCAAGCCTTGTTCATCCAAAATCTCAACCTTTTCATCACTTTGGTGGTATAGAGATTGTTTCTTCCTATCCTCTTATTATTTTGATTATGTAACCTTGTATTTTCTTTATTTATGTATATGTATATGATGATGAATGATGATTAAAAACATTATGTGGGCATTTGGTGTTGATAAACATGGGTAAAAAGATGGAAAACCATATGTAAAATGGTTAAATCATGCTTAAAATAATTGGCAGTATAAAAACAGTAAGAACCCATATGACAAACTTATAAAATGGCAAAGTGGAATCAATATACAGTAAGTATTAAGTCTTGTACACATGTGAGAGTTGTCCATGCAATGGAATCATTATAATGAGTGAGATATGATCAAAACAAAATTAGTATACAAATCTGAATAGTCTGTTTTGTAGGGACTGTTAAGGATACTTAGACATGGATTGAGCAGTAGCTATAACTAACTTATTTGTAGCACATAATATGAAGTTTATGTCATCCAAGAATGAGCTTCTATCTTCTTATAGAACTCAAGATATGATAAAAGTTGTGAAAGTGAAACTAAAAATCAGATTTTGTGAAATTAAAGTTTAATAGTATTATATAAGCACTCAAAATAATATAGTATAAAATGTGAAATTAAAACCCACTAACTTATATATTTCATTTATATAAATATGTATAAGGATAAATAAATGTACATTATATAAAAATGGTAGTTTGGTAAGTTTTATAAGTTATAAAAACTATAAACATGATTTTTACGTCTTTTCGGCTAGTACCGTAAAATTAACGTTTTTCGACTAATATATAAGTACTTAATACAAGTAAAAACCGAGAAAACTCGAACTAAATAACATATGGACATTAACGGGCTAAGTTAGCATTATTGGACTAATAATCCAACTAAATGGGCTAAACACTTATAAATTTACTTATTGGGCTTAACCCACTTGGGCCCAACATGTAAAGTATAATACTGATAATAAAAGTATAATTGGGCTAATGAAAAGTATTGGGCTTGTAATGGGCCTATTGAGCCTAACACATGTAAATAAGTAAAACTAGTAAACTAGTATAAAAGTTACCAACACATAACAATAAAATGAGTAAATGAGAATGTATAACCCACTTGATCATCATCATATGTATAAAGTCATCATATATATACATAATTGTTATTTTTATAAAGTCATTGGACAAGAGTTTAAGACGAGTATTATTTGTCTAGGTTTCCGTGATTGAAGCACGTACCATACATCCGAATTGCCGATAACCCGCTTTCCCACATCAACGTGAGTTCATAGCCTCACACTCTTTTAAATGTTTTTATGAAATGTTTTATAAACCCACGAGGGAGATAACATGTTAGTTTTGATAAAATAGGACACCATTTGTCCCGATTGTTTGTTTATTGATTTGGACCCGAATGATTGTATGACCCGATGAATGATTAAATGACCCGATAGATGAAATGAAATGGATTATTAAAGTTAGGTTATGTCACTAAAAGTCCCATTAGCATGAATTGTGAACTACCAGGATTTGGTAGACGCTTATGTATATAATAGTACTATTTAGGGACGATCACCCTAGTTCGCGCCTTGACGGTTGATCCCCGTCGTGCCACATTGATTGGTAAACGAATTTATGTATGAGAAGATTTACACAAGCGTGATTATTGTGACGACACGCTAATTTAGATGGGAAAATTGAGTTTCGGGCTAGCTACCCGTTGTTTGTTGTAGTAAGGTAACAATGTCATGCGGCTTGTAATAATCCAAATAATGAAACTACTGCTATATGCACTGAATTACTTTATATTGCCTGACTAGCAATATGGGGTCTTATTATTGATATTATGTTCGTGATTTGGTTTTACATAACCATATTCATATAACGGTTTTTATTTAACTCTACACGACGTTATAAAATGTATTGTACGATATTTTTACGACTTTGGTTCGTATAATGGTTTTGAAGGCGAAATTGTGATTTTGACAAGGATTTGTATAAAATGTTTTTGGCCTATTTTATGGTCTACTATAAAGATTTGTACAAAAATGATTTTCGGTAATAATTATATACCGATGATATATTGATGGTTTTATTAAACTCTATGAATTCACTCGGCGTTTTCGCTGACCTTTTCTTTTAACATGTTTTATCTCAGGTACTTGAAGGTAATTCTCGGGAAGACAACAAGAATTCATGACCCGCACTTAAATAATAATTTCCATTCAAATGCTTTGTAAAACCTGTATAAAATACAATGACTTGGGACCTATGTAAACTTGATATTTATGAATGGAAATGCTTTATTATTAAACGATGCGATTTTTTTAAGCGTTGTCTATGATGTGAGTAATGTGCTATCCCGTAACACCAACGAGTCTTCCGTTGTATCGAATTTTGTAAATTTGGGGGTGTTACACCAAATCACTACTACACGAATAAAGTCGGTATGCGACTTAAGAACACTAACAAACACGAAATTTTTTTAAAAACTTTGGTAAAAAACACTAAAAACATACGAAATGCTTAAATAAGCATTAACAACACAAAGACCAACCTATATTTCATCCCATGCTCTTGATACCAATTGTAGAACAATGATAATCTTTGTATTTTAAGAGGGTTGATGTATTTCTAGAGAGAGAAACAAGAGAGAGAAGTGAGAGAAAAGTATGTGTATTAACTAGAGAAATGAAACAACCAACACCTCTTTCCATGGTGGAAAGAGGTTTATATACCTAAGTCCTTATTGGACTCGGGCCTCTGGCCCATGAACATGCTCATGGGTCGGGCTTAACATAAATGTAACTTAAACATTACTACGAGCCTATAACTATATTGTTGGAGTGACCGAGACTTTCTTTATACATAAAAACGTATTTCCAACAGAACTCTTTATACTTAAAGCAAGGCCAGTTCCTCCCACTGCTAAGCAGATCAAGGATGTAATTCTCATAGCTCTGAAGCCATTCGTGAAGGATGTGGCCACCACCAGTTCTATCAAGCAAGAAATCACCTCACTCATGGACATCATTAATACTGCATCATTTGAGCTCCCTACTAAATTCAAGCCGATTCCCAATCAGCTTAATGAGTTATGTGATTCAGTATCGAAGATCAAGGATAGGGTGGGTCTGCTGGAACAACAACAACTGAACTTATCAGATGAAGTTCAGCAGAAACTGAATGCTCTTGCCAATTTTCCAGCAATGTTGGCCAAGGTCTCATCTACCTTAGACTCCCTATGTGCATGTTCACCTACTGGAGGTTCATCAGAAGTTGTAGGGCACTCTTCTGATGAGGGGGAGAAAGTCACTATTCCACAGCTCTTTAAGAAACATGCACAAAAGAAGGCCCAAAAACAACCTTTTGTGTATGTATCACCCTTCAGTGAAGAAAGTCCAGCTAAGACTAAGGGGGAGTCTTCAGCTAAGGGCAGTCATACTGGTGGCCTCACCACCAGCAATGAGTCATCTGAAAATGGGTCAGCTCCCATCAAACCCAAAAGCAAAGGTGAATTCAGACTAGATGAAAGAATTATCAAGTCTGGGCTGGCCACTCAAGAAGAAAATGTGTTGGAAATACGTTTTACGTATATAGAAAGTCTCGGTCACTCCAACAATGTAGTTATAGGCTCGTAGTAGTGTTTAGTTTCATTTATTAAATAGCCTGACCCATGAGCATGTTCATGGGCCGGAGGCCCAAGTCCACTAAGGACTTGGGTATTTAAACCTCTTTCCACCATGGAAAGAGGTGTTGGTTGTTTCACTTTTACATTAATAAAACACACATTTTCTCTCAGTTTCTCTCACTACTTTCTCTCTCTAGAAATATCAACCCCCTTGTTTCATAAAGATTATCATTGTTCTACAATTGGTATCAAGAGCTATAGGGTGAAATAAAGTCGTCTTGATTTGTGTTCTTGATACTTTATTGGTTTCGTGAGTTTTCCTTTTTATAGAGATCGAATCATCAAAATTTTTTGCGTTTTGTGGTGTTTAGATAGTTCATAAATCGTCTACATAGCCGTGGTAGAGATTTGTGATACTTGGATTGGTCAAAAACGCAAAATTTTTGGGTGTTTGGCTTCATTTTTGGCTTAAAGTCTCGAAAATTAACAAGTACATCCGTGTTCCACAATTTTAGGATGAAATCGCAATATCTGATTCGTATTGCGAAATTGTCTCTCTGATTCGTATTGCAAAATTGTGTCTCTGATTCATATTGCGAAATTGTCTCTCTGATTCGTATTGCGAAATTGTATTTCTGATTCATATTGCGACATTTGGCACAATTGCGAATTTGAATCCTTATAAGTGATTGCGAATTTGAATCAATCTCTTACATTGCGACATTGAATCCTTTTTTAGCACAATTGTGAAATTGAATCAATCTCTGACATTGCGACATTGAATTTTTTTGCAAATTGCGAAATTGAATCAATATTTTTGCAAGTTGCGAAATTGAATCCTTTTAGCACATTGAAGAATTGTGTTACTTTGCTTTGGACATTGAGGACTTGTTACTAATTTGTATTGGACTTAGGCATTATTTGTTTGAAGATTTCTCACGTTACTAATACAATTGTCACAACTTTATTTTATGAACGATCAAAAGATAATCTTTTTTTATCAAGGGATCACAAAATGAATTCACATTCATATATGCCAACTATGACTTCACTTACCGATATATCGATCATTTCGGGTACCGATACTCGCCCACCTTTGCTCATCAAAGATTTGTTTGAAGCATGACAAGGTCGCATGAGAACGTACATCATCGGCAAACCTAGTGGTCGACTTATGCTTCAATCAATTGATAAAGGACCATTGGATTGGGGAGAGGTTACCGTAAACAATGTGACAAGGGCAAGGGAGTATCATGAGTTAAACGACGCCAACAAAATCATTGCAGATGCCGATGAAAGGGCTGTTCAGACTATTCTTCAAGCTCTTCCACCTGCCATCTTTAGAATGGTAAGTGAACATAAAGTAGCAAAGAATCTTTGGGATCGACTTGCGGTTTTGCTACAAGGGACATCTCTCACTAAGCAAGAACGAGAGTGTCAATTGTATGATTTGTTTGATAGCTTCACATACCTTCCAGGGGAGACACTTCATGATTTTTACTGGCGTTTTACCACTTTCATGAATGACATGAATGTCTATAATCTAAGGATTGAGCAGTTTCAATTAAACACCAAGTTTTTGAACACACTACCCCCTGAATGGAGTCAATATGTGACTGATGTCAAGATGATTCGTGATCTACACAAGTCCAATTTAGATCAACTCTATGCTTTCTTACAACAACATGAGAAGCATGTGATCCAAAACCGAATTTCTCAAGGACCTTATCATGACCCAATGGCATTATTGGCAAACCATCCTACACTGTCATACCACAACTCTCAGCTTGCTTTAGGACACAAATCTTCATATCAACCTGTGTATCAAACACCAAGCTTCCCACAGTACTCGATTCTGCCACCGCCGCCTACATCTTATCACCAACCAGCAACATCATCATCACAAGGAGATTCACACCCATTACCTTATGCTTCACATCAGTATTCACCGTATCAACCTCCCACCAACCTTGCTAGTACCTATCCACAACTTGAGGCTCCTCAACCTCATTACTCACAACAAGTCAGTGCTCTAACCAATTAAATTGTAGCTCAAGCAGCACTAGCATTCTACTGTGAAGATGACATCCCTGTCCCTGAATTTAGACAAGGAGATAGCCCCACTGATATCCTTGCTCAGATGTCTGCTTATTTAAGTCAAACATTGAACAAACGAGGTTATAGAGGTCCAACAACAACTAACAATCAGTTAAGGAACTCGTCTAACTCTCGACAACAGGCAACAATTCAGGACGGAAGAGTCATGGTGCAACCACTTCAAGGGAGATTGAATTCGTCTACTGTTGGTGCACGTTCATCCACTACTACTGCTACAAGAGCAAACAGCACCGGTAAAATGAAGGTGGTTATTTGCTACAACTACAAAGGGGAAGGGCACATGGCCCGAGACTACAAGCAGCCTAAGAGGAAAAGGGACGGCACATGGTTTCAGGAGAAGATTTACCTGGTGAATGCTCAAGCCCAAGGTCGTGAGCTTGATGAAGAAGAATTGGCATTCCTTGCAGATTCGGGAGTAGCGGAAACTGATGGTCTCACAACAGTCATCACCAACAATGCTACATATCAATCTGATGATTTGGATGCATATGACTCTGATTGTGATGATCTTAACACCGCCAAAGCAGCTCTCATGGCAAACCTTTCACTATATGGAGCTGATACCATTTCTGAGGTACCACATACTGCTACAGATGCTAGTATTGTACCTTATCAAGTTGAGCAAATGTCTGAGTATTCGGAACAGCCTCCGGTGGTTAGTAACTCAATCGACGAGACAAACAATGATAGCAATATCAGTGCAAGTCCTCAGACTTTGAGTGAACCACAACCGGGAGCTCTTACGACTACCAATTCGTCTGCTCAACCTGATTTGGTTATGGTCCCGGCATCTTTGCTTAGCCAAATGAATAATGCGGTCCTTGAAACCGTTAATGCTAATCAGACTTTATCGGCCGAGCTTGCTTTGCATAAGGACAAGGTTAAAACCTTGGAAATGACTCCTGTGTCCACTAACTTAACCAATCCTGAATTTGATAGGTTTAGGAAAGTTCAAATGGACAATCTGCTAGAAACTGAGAGTTTAAGAGCAAATCTTTCGAATGAACTTAAAGAAAAAGAGGCAGTCGTTACTAATTTTCAACAACTTCAAACGGATTTTGAAATTCTTGAGTCCAAACAAATTGAAATGGAAATTAAGACGTCTGAAAGAATAAAAGAAACGGAACTTAAGCTTTTAAAACAATAGGCTGCTTCACATATAGTACACTTGTTTCATGCATCATTTAAAGAGTTCAATCTATCGCGTCTCATAGACTTACCACCTAACCCGGGATATGCAAAGCAAGCGCTTCACCACAACCCACGACTTTATGATGCAACCAAGTTAGGTTGGTATTAGATCCGATTGTGTTCTCGAATGATTCTGAGAGTATGACACCATATGATGAGAAGCGGTTAAAATTACTTTCTACATATCCTGAATATGATTATGCTCAAATGAATGCAAAAAATTCCACAATAGATCTTAGAATTCGTTTTAATATGCAAAAGAGAACTCTCCAAACATCCACTTTCATGCCTACTAGAGAATGCCTTAGTATAATTCCTACACTCGTTAACTCGGACCAACCAAAGGAAATTCCTAAGAATCTTCCACCGGTTAGTACGGTAAAGCTCAGCTTGGAAGAGATTGGGCAATACCTTACCGAGTTTGACAAGGTCATTCTGGAATGTACGACTTCAACGGCTCAAACCGCTGGAGAATGGGCATTCGAACACATGAAAATGGTGTTTGAGAAAGAGATCATTCCGTTTGTGGACCATATTAAACAAGGAGTCTATGATCTAGCGTGTAATTTAAGTTTTGAAATTGGTGAAGTTCAAAAAGTTTTCAATAAAATGGATGATGCTTATGAACAACATTTAATTGAAAAGGAAAAGATTTTATCCGAATATGACCGTTTTTTAGAACATATGGTGTCTCTCGAAGTGATGCAAGTTGTTACTGTTAAATATACTCATGAAATTTCATTTACTGTGAATATTTGTGATGATGTGCATGAATCTGTGAATACTGTTGAACATGTGGATACTGTAGATAATCATTCTTGTCATGAATCCAACGCTGAATTTTTAAAGCTTCAAGATTCGTATAATACACTTTCAAAAAGTTTTAATGAGCTTCAACAACATTCTATATCTCTTGAAATTGAGAATCAATCTAAAAATGAAACTCTTTCAAAACTAAATGATGGTGGCAACTCCGTTGATACAAGTGACAAGATGATTCAGATGGTTTAGAATTTAGAGGAAGAGATGATGAGAATTAAGAGAGAATTACTAGAAACAAAAACGGAACTAGAGGCTACAGAGACTAAAAATCATGTCCTAGAAAATAGAATTAATTCTATACTAGGAGAGCGTGAACAAGTAAGGCAGGTCGACTCACGAAATTCTGGTTCAATAGAAGAACGCCTCGCTTTTAATGCGACAGAACAAAAGTCATTAATTGACAAACTGAACAGGAAATGTGAGGAATCCTCTGACCTAAAAATTCAGCTCATAGACAAAAACATGGTTATAGCAGAATTAAAGGAGACACTTCAACTCAAAGGACGAGAAAGTGTTGATAATCCAGCTACTGTCTCTGCCTCGACCTCTAGTGCTCCCAAACCCAACCTACGTGTCCTATATCGGGATCCAAAATTTAGTAAAAGTCCCACTAAGTTTGCCACATATATGAAAAATGCTTTAGAACATGCTGATCTAGCTAGAGAGATTATTGATGAAATGCGTGAACGTGATCCCACAAGTCATAGCGTATATGAGCTCTTATTATATGTGGATCGCGTTCAGGACTGTTTAGCATACCTAGAGTACATTGGGCAACCGATATTTGTACCATCTACACAACAAACCACCATTGCCATTACTCCATTCAATAAGACCCCAGGAGCTAAGCCAGTTTTAAACACACCCATCAAGGCTAAGTCAAAATCTGTAACTAATGTTCCCTTGGCTTCTACAGGAGTAACTGTGTCCACTAAGGCTAAAGGATCTCAAGACAAGAAAGATAGGATCAAGCCTTCCACTAATAGGACTGAGAAGAAGAAAGTAGAAGTGCACCCTAGGAATGTTATTTCAGTTTTAAATAAAAAGAATCATGTAGCTAAGACAAAAGGTTCTCTTTATGAGTGGAAACCTAAGCAAAATGTGAATTCTAATGCGAAATGTTGGAATTGTAATGAATGCATGTTTTCTCAGCGTCATGATTTATGCCTTGTTGATCACGTGAATGAAATGTATGCTATTAAGAACAATCTTGAATGGATTCCAACGGGGAAGAAATTCACCCAAGTTGGGTGGCAATGGAAACCCACTGGTAGGACCTTTACTGCTAATGGAACTAAGTGCCCTTTAACTAGGATTACATCCACGGAAGTTAGGTCTAAGCGTCCTTTAAATAGGAACACTAGCACTAAGAAATGGAAAAAGCGCCCTTTAACTATGTCTGCCCCCACTATTGTGTCTACTAGTGGTAATGTCCCCAGTCAAAAAGTACCTCAGAATACTAGACAACTAGAATCTAAGCCAACCACTAGTAAGCAAATCTGGAAGCCTAAAGTTTCGTCTGATAGCAAATCTAAGATAATTATATATGTACCTGCTAACTCAGAGGAACAATTAGAATCTGATACATCGTCTGTGTTTGGTAATATTTTCATGTCGTCCAAATTATTCTTTGGTATTTGGACTCGGGGTGCTCCAAACATATGACTGGAGACCGCTCGATGCTCAGAAATTTCGTCAGCAAGTTTCTAGGAACGGTTAAATTCGGCAACGACCATATTGCAAAGATTATGGGTTATGGTGAATACCAAATTGGGAATGTTACGATTTCAAGGGTTTATTATGTGGAGGGACTTGGTCACAATCTATTCTCAGTAGGACAATTTTGCGATTCAAACCTTGAAGTGGCCTTTCGACAACATACTTGCTTCATTCGCGATCTTGCAGGAAATGATTTGTTAAAGGGTTCTCGAGGGGATAATCTCTACACTTTGTCTATTCAAAACATGATGGTCGCCTCTCCTGTTTGCCTACTCTCCAAAGCATCTAAGACCAAGTCATGGTTGTGGCATCGACGGTTATCTCATCTTAAGTTTGATGTTGTTAACCATTTGGCTAGAAACGAACTTGTTCGTGGTCTTCCAAAACTTAAGTTCGACAAGGATCACTTATGTTCCGCATGTTCTTTGGGGAAAAGCAACAAGAAATCTTACAAACCTAAAGCAGAAGATACCAACCAAGAACCACTGTATCTTTTGCACATGGATCTTTGTGGGCCAATGCGTACGACTAGTGTGAGTGGTAGAAAATACATCCTCGTCATAGTGGATGATTTCTCAAGGTTTACATGGGTAAAATTTTTAGCATCTAAGGATCAAGCACCAAAGTATCTCATTACTTTCTTAAAGATGATCAAAGTACGTCGTAATGCTACTGTTCGCCGCATTCGGACTGATAACGGCACTGAGTTCGTTAATCAGACTCTTTGAAATTATTATGATAAGGTTGGTATTTCTCATGAAACATCTATGGCTCGCACTCCACAACAAAATGGTGTCGTTGAAAGACGTAACCGTACACTTATGGAAGTTGCTCGAACTATGTTGATTTATGTGAATGCTCCTTTATTCTTATGGGCTGAAGCAGTGGCAACCGCATGTTATACCCAAAACCGCTCCATCATTCGCAAACGTCATGGTAAAACTCCATATGAGATACTTCATGGACACAAACCCGATATTTCATATCTTCATGTGTTTGGTGCACTTTGCTATCCAAATACAAATAGTGAGAATCTGGGAAAACTTCAACCGAAGGCTGATATTGGAATTTTCATTGGTTACTCGCCTGCAAAGAAAGCTTACCGAATTTATAACCGTCGTCTTGGCAAGATAGTAGAAACTTTGGATGTCGATTTTGATGAGCTGACAGCAATGGCTTCTGAGCAACACAGCTCTGAACTCGCATTACACGATATGGGAACCGGTACAATCAGTTCCGGATTAACTCCCAACAATCCTACTTCTCCATCATTTATACCACCAACAAGGTCCGAGTGGGATAAGTTATTTCAACCTATGTTTGATGAATTCTTTGATCCACCGAGTAATGATTCTCCAGCACCTGTAGCAGTAGCTCCGATTCCCAAAGTTGTTGCTCAAGATAATGGACATCTATCCGAGGCATCTACTGTTACTCTTGAACCAGATGTCCCATCCCCCACCAATTCTCAAACAACACCTGAATCTTCACCCCCACTCGTTCCTAATGATGTTGAAGAGGATCTCTATGATCACGATTTAGAATATGCTCACTTACAAGAGCTTCCCTTCTTTGGTTCACATATACCTGAAGACCCTACCGGTGCGTCTACCTCAGAGGAAGATCCTGCAATCGTTCACTCCCGACCACCACGGATTGAAACTCACAACACTAAATGGACAAAGGATCACCCAATCCGCAATATTATTGGTGACATCGATCGACCAGTCTTAACTCGCCATCAACTCCAAGAACATGCATTATATTGCTATTTTGATGCATTTCTTTCAGACACTGAACCTAAAAACTACCAACAAGCCATGACCAAATCATCATGGATTGAAGCCATGCAAGAGGAACTTAATGAATTCCAACGTCTTGAAGTGTGGGAATTAGTTCCGTTACCCAGCAACGTTGAAATCTTGACATTGTTGTGGGTATACAAGGTTAAACTCGATGAGTTAGGTAGTGTGCTGAAAAACAAAGCTATATTGGTTGCTAGAGGTTACAAACAAGCTTTGGGTATTGATTTTGAAGAATCATTTGCTCTTGTTGCACGATTGGAGGCAATTAGACTATTCCTTGCTTATGTTGCTCACATGAATATGATCGTCTACCAAATGGATGTTAAGACGGCATTTCTCAATGGTGAATTAAGGGAAGATGTCTATGTAAGCCAGCCGAATGGATTCGTCAATTTAGAGTATCCTAATCACGTGTACAAGCTCAAGAAGGCTCTTTACGGGTTGAAACAAGCTCCACGCGCGTGGTACGATCTCCTATCGTCGTATCTAATCTCCAAAGGCTTCTCCAAAGGCAAAGTGGACCCAACATTATTCATTCTCAAGGAGGACAACGACATGATACTGGTACAAATTTATGTTGATGATATAATATTTGCTGCTACTAATCAACGTTTGTCTGACCGTTTTGAGAAAATTATGTCCACACGCTTTAAGATGTCGATGATGGGAAAAATTTCATTTTTCTTAGGGTTGCAAATTTCTCAGAATCCCAGAGGCATCTTCATTAATCAATCCAAATTTGCTCTTGAATCATTAAAGAAATATCATTTTGAAAACTGTGACCCCGTGGATACTCCAATGGTGGAGAGATCCAAGTTAGATGAAGATAAGGAAGGGATAGCTGTCGATCCTAAACTTTACCGTGGAATGATCGGCACCCTTCTCTATCTGACTGCTAGCAGGCCTGATTTGCGATTTGCTATAGGCATGTGTGCCCGGTATCAGGCTCGGCCTACCGAAAAGCACTTACATGTTGTGAAAAGGATCTTTCGGTATCTAAAAGGAACACTTCATCGTGGTCTGTGGTATCCGAAGGATTCCTCTATTGCACTAATTTCATATGCATATGCGGATTACGCCGGGTGTCAAGATACCAGACATAGCACTTCTGGCGGTGTGCAACTTCTTGGAGATAGACTTGTTAGTTGGGCATCAAAAAGGCAGAAAAGCGCTGCGATATCAAGTACGGAGGCTGAATACATTGCTATGTCTGGTTGTTGTGCTCAAGTTCTTTGGATGAGATCACAATTGACTGACTACGGTCTTGGATTCAACAAAATCCCGATGTAATGTGATAACAAAAGTGCAATCGCTCTGTGCTGCAACTACGTTCAACATTCTCGAGCAAAGCACATTGACATCTGCTACCACTTCATCAAGGAGCAAGTGTAAAATGGAGTGATCGAACTGTACTTCGTCAACACTGAGTATCAGCTGGCAGATATTTTCACGAAGGCATTAGATCGAGGACGTATCGAGTTTTTGATCGAAAAGCTAGGCATGAAATCATTCTCACCAGCGACACTTAAGGAGTTGGCAGAAGAATCTGAAGAATAGTAGTGGTAAACTATTCTCGAGTATCCTTTGATCGTGATCTTGTATATTATAGTACATACTTAAACCACCAAAAGCAAAATACAAAAATATAAAACATAGAAAAACCATAAAAAAAATATAAAATATAGAAAAACCATAAAAAATATAAAACATAGAAAATCCATAAAAAATATAAAATCAAGAAAATCCAAAAATATTTTTCATTTTCAAATCGGGCATGTCTTTTAGTACGGTAATATTTACGGCTTTAGAAATGTCGATTAATATTGTCACGGCGCCATAAATAGAGTCCGTATAAAAGTTGTACAAGTTTTAAAACATGCCCATTATGGCTTGTAGTTATTTCAGACTACAACCCGCTTTTTGCATTAAAGTCACGTATTTCTTTCGAAAACGTTGGCTTAAAACGGGAATTAATTTTCTCGGGTATGGTTTACTTTAAAACCATACAAGGGATCAAGTTTACTTGATAACTTGGTCTAACACAAATTAGTGTACGCCTAAGTGCATTTATTTGTTAAAATAAGAGAAATCTTATTACCACCAGAATCGTTTCACAAACATATAACTGGCAAATGTTTTCAAGAGTCTTTGCCTCCTTAAACACTGACTACAGTTCTTTAAATAGAAAATGGGTCTGTGATTAAGGGGAGCAAGCTTTAAATCATTATTCAAAAGAAAATCGGTTTTTCAAAGGGTTTCAAGAAAAATAAAACCGTTGTTCTGCTAAATGGATACTTTAATGTGCTATTTGAACTTCGAGATTATAGGATATGTTGTGTGTGTCGAATATGCCTTAATTTTTTTTATGAAAGAGCAGTTAACGATTGTTAAGGCTAGTCCGTTAGTGTGTTTAAGTTCAATCTTAAGGACAAAGGAAGAAAAGGTTAACGATGGTTAAGGTTAGTAGGTTAGTATGCTTAAGTAAAATTTTAAGAAAAAGAAGAAAAAAGAGTAGAAACTTGGAGGGGTTTATGTAAACTTTGAAAACATGTTGACTTTAGTCAAACCCTACCCCCGTCTCACTCTTCTGTCACACACAAACATACACATACACTCCTTATTCCGCCATTGATATACCTTCACTCCAGTAGTTTCATCATTCTCGGACTGATTCCGTTTACAAGGTATTTGATTCTTAATTGTTTTACACGCATATGTTATATCTCGCCCCATATCCACTAGATTATAAAACCCCGATCCCCAGTTCTTGCGGTTTAGTGTTGTTTGATTTTAGGTTTCGATTAAGTTGCTATAAGATGATGGGTTATGATTTCATAGGGCTTAGTTGCTATAGGGTTGCTTAGGATTGAGCTTACATGGCCTGTAAAATGAGTATAGACGAAACCCAGATCTTGTTTTTGGTCAAACCGCCATAGTTGCGGAATCATACTTTTGGAACAAGTTGCGAAATCATGACACTCGCCAAGTTGCGAAATCATGACCCTCGCCAAATTGCGATATCATGCCCTGTTTGAGTTGCGGAATCTTGCCTTGTTGCCCAGTAGCAAAATCTTATTTTTCCAAAGATGCGAAATCCTTCCCAGTTGCGAAATCTTGTTTTTCATGAGTTGCAAAATCCTCTTTTAATAAGTTGCGAAATCTTATTTTTCAAAAGATGCGAAATCTTTACAAGTTGCGGAATCATGTCCTTCACAAGTTGCGGATTTATGCCCAAAAACCATTGCGTAATCATGTCCTTCCCAAGTTGCGGAATCTTGATTTTTGCTGAATTGCGAAATTTTGACATCTGCAAAAGTTGCGAAATCTTGTTGTTTGCAAGTTGCGAAATCTTCATTTTTTTTTGCAAGTTGCGAAATCATGATTGAAGTCTTGAATGATTTACCAATTGCGAAATCTTGCCTGTTTAACCAATTGCGAAATTTTGACTTTGGTGATTGCAAAATTTTAACCATTTAGGCAAATGTGTGATTGCGAAATTATGACAAATGTGTGATTGCAACTTTCGAATTAGACTTTAGTTAAGTTTATTCATTCAATTCTATTACATTCGTCTTAAATGATTTCTTGGATTATTCTAGGTCGGCATGTTTTTTAGAATATATCGTTAGTGTTATACTGCCATGTGTTTAGAATTTTATCTGAATGTACGTTTGTATTTCATATGACGTGTGTTTGTATTATCTTGCTTGGTTTAATTCAATATGGGAACATGTATTGTGATATATTTGCTATGCTATGGATTTCTATGGATAATGAGATGTATATGATTGTATATTTCAAATTGTGTCTATGAGCAGGAATTATGTCGATTAACAAAGAGCAACAAAGAGCACTTGATGAAGCACTTGTTCCAAAAGGAGAACGATTTCCATTCGCAGAGAACAATTTCCGACTAAGGGAAGATTTTAATCCACATAAGCCAGCATTCAAATTAGCAACGAATCTCCTTGACAATTCACCAATCAGCAAAACCATTAGGGTCACAAAGTCAGTACCAAAAATATACATGCATGAATTCTGGAGATCAGCGGCTTCTACTTCAGTCAATACGATTGATTTCACCCTAGATCGTCAACGAATGACACTTAGTCTTGATCTCTTTCGGACTATATTGGGCTTTCATCCTCCTGCAAGTGGCACTGAATATGCTACCCCTCCGACTAAAGAACAACTGATCGAGATGATAATAAATCTTGGGTATGATGGTGAATTATCCAACATGTCTTCATTTCATACAGCACACATTGGACAACCTTGGAAAGCAATTATTAGCATCATCACTCAATGTTTTTCTACAAAGTCAAGGGGAGCAGACACTTTTAGACCTCCTCAAGCTTCTATCCTCTGGGGGATTGTCAATGGACAGCCAATTGACTATGGTGGTCTTCTATGGGAAGAATTTTACTTTCAAGGTTTCAAAAACAACAGAAGAAAGTCTAATCATCTGATCTTTCCAAGATTCACAAAGCTGATTATAGATTATTTCATGACGGCAAATCCCTCAACTATTAGTCGACGTGGAAATTTTTCTTACCACACTGCCGATCATGATTACATCTTGGATTCCATGAAGCAAGAATCAGTGGGTAAATATAAGAAGGTTCCCGCTCTTATTCCAGAATGCATGTTGAATGAAGGTGTTAAGGATAGTGATGCATATCGTGAAGTCTTGACAGAAATTGAAATTCAGAGGAAACGAGTTGCATCTGGAGATTTTTCGGACTTACCTAAAGTTAAAAGGAAGAAGAGATCATCTAAACAGATTGAGTCAAAGTCACCTGCAAAGAAGGAAAAGAAAGATAAAGGTAAAGAAGCACTTGTTGTTAAGAATGAACCTACTCCGGAAAATATTTCTCAAGCCAAACAACTGCGACTCATCCTTAGGAAAAGCAAAAAGGAGTCCCTTGCGAAATCCAAGGGTTCCGGTTCCAAACCAGCAGACGACTTAGACGAATTTGGTGAACCTGATGACGACATCCACCTTCTTGATAAAGCTACTACAACTGAGGAAGAACAAACCCAAGGAATCACAAACCTTGAAACTTATGAAGACCCTACCGATGAACACTATGAACCGTTCAGCTTTGAAACCAGTGAGCATACTGACGGGAGTGGTGGCAGTGACAATACAAATATAGAAACACTATACCATGATGCCAATATCACTACATCATTACCGGAACCAACTTGCACTGTGATCAACGATGACGCTCATGCAACTCTCATACCAGGTACTCAACTCCAAAGTAAGTCTACTTCTGGTTCTGATGATGTCATGAGATATCTTAATTTCGAAGGGGAGGGCGTCGAAGTCTCAAATACTGATCCATCGACAAATGAAAATATGGTGGACGTTCCCATAACTTCAGTTAAAACAACTACCATTCCACCATTAACCCTCCCGGCCATCACAAATGTCATCACACCAGCACCCACACCTGAACCTGTTGAATCCTGTACCAACTACCGCCCAAATGTCTGAACCTATACAGCTACCTATCCTCGAACAACTTGTACAAACCACCATCCAATCCACAACTTCTTCAGCAATTATGGTAACTCCTCCATCACCAACAACAATACAACTACCATCACTTCCACTCCATTTCTCACAATAAATGATCCACTCATTCAGCATTTCCAAAAACAACTGGAAGCACAGTCAAAACAGATTGCGTTACTGGAAGGAAGGATAACTCCTAATATTTCACGTGCAGACAGAGCACAAAAACGTGATGACTCCAAACTTCAAGAAACATACGAAAATGTCATAAGCCTTCAAAAGAAACACAAAGAGTTTCTTGCTGAAAAGGAAGCACATTATAAAGAAAACAGTGTTTTCCTCAACTCCATCAATGATACCATGACTAACATCATTCAGTGTGAAGTTAGGTTATGTGTCAATCACGAGCTTCCAGTATTGTTCACAAAAGGCCTTACTGACTTGCAATTAATGCAAACTTTGGAGACTCGATTAACCAACATTGAGTTACCAAAAACAAAAGCTCAACACGATTTGCAAAGAGCTCTTGGTAAGGTCATATTGGAAGCTTCTAACACATCGACATTAGAAGAATCTGACCGTCAGGAGCCTGCAAATGAAGATGAGGCAGAAAATGAGGAAGAGGAAGAGAATGAGGAAGAGGAAGAATACTGTGATAAGAATGAAGAATAAGAGGAGGATGAAAAGGATGAAGAGGAAGAGGACGAAGACGAAGAGGATGAGGATAACAGGGAGGACGACGACGAGGATGAAGATACTGATGGGGATGAGGATGATGATGATGATGATGATAGTGACGGGAATGGAACTAGAAAGGGAGATACGATTGACGATCCGGGTAAAAGTGGTGATGAGTCTAACAAGGGTGAAGGTGATAAAGAAACTGAGAAAGGTGATAAGGATGAAGACGTAAGTGACGGTGGAACATCAGAGAAGATTGTGGATGCTACTATCTCAGAACCTCAGAATACAGATACAGGTATGACTACTAGACCGGTTTCTACTACTGTCTCTATTATAGAACATATAGAACCGTTGCAGGAAGACGAACCTACCATGTCTATGCCTGAAGATGAAATTCCAGTGTCAGAAGCACAACAAACCAGACCTTCTGTAGATCAACATTCTTCCGACATGGAAGTTGAGGACTTCAGTGTACCAGAACCGACATTTGCTGAATCTCTTATGATAGATGAGAGTGTACAGGAGCAACTATGGCTTACCAATGCAGCTCCACAACACCCTTTCGATTCAGCAACAGAGATCGAGCTTACTAATTTCCTCAACAATCCAATCGATTTCTCAGCTTTTCTAAGGCACGCTCATGGGAAATCCACAATGACTCCGGATCTTATCACAATGGCAGCCGCAGATGTCAATTTCTTTGACTCACTAAAGATCAGTCACAATGAGGCTGAATATCACATGAATGAGCTGGCAAAAGCCATGAAAGCGACTACTGCCGGGATTCAAACTCCAGTGTTACAGCCCCTTACACCTACAATTATTGCTAGTTCTACGATTATTCCTATGGAACATTTCGTATGTCATGATCTGGAGTATCTAGAAAACGGGGCACAGAAATACGCTACCTCACTTACCATGGTTAAGGCTATAAATCTGGAGAATGTACCGTGGATTGAAGACAAAGTACCTGATGCTATTTGGCGAAGAGATTTCTTAGAGGTCTACGATCCCTACGCAGAACTGGGAGTTTCTCATTGGAATTCAAAGAAGCGATTAGCGTACAAACACTTCAATAAAGAAAAACCCGGGTCTCTTATCATCTCAAATCATAGAATCATAAGCATCCAAGGAGTCACCACTAGGACAATACTCGGTTATGAGTACTTGACTCAAATCCGGTTCAAACGCACTGACAAGAAAGAATACAGCATCGAAGAAAGCGACCTACAGTACCTTCGCCTTGAAGAAATTGAAGACTTTCTTCTGATACTGGTTCAAGAAAAGGTTGCTCACTTGGACACTGACGAAGTAATAGCACTAAGTTCCAACATTCGTCAATTTACACGCAAGATTGTCATCAAAAACCGGGTAGAAGATCTTCAACTGGGTGTTGAGAGTTACCAACAGCAACTAAACTTGCAACGTCCTCACACAACCCCACTCAATCAATACCACAAGGGTAAATTGCCTTACATGGGAACTCTGAAACCGGAAGCAAGAATTTTTTATCCGAACGCAACGGGAGTGATGCAATATATGAGATTTTCTGAACTGCATAAATTCAGTGATGGAACACTCAAAAATGTTCGTGATGACCTGCTAGTTCTCAATGCAAAACTACCACTTCCAGTCGTCACGTACACATGGACAGATCAATGCAAGAGAAGTGCCAACTACGCGATCAAAAAGATCGTGGCAACATTACGGAAGCGCCGGTTAATAAGAAGTGTGGAACGATTCGTAGGTGGAAGACCATATGGAGCTCACCACAGGCAAATGGAACGATCCATTTAATTATGGATCGTCTTCTCTCAGGTCAACTCCATATTGTATAATTTGTGAATATGTACATATTGTGAATATTGTGTCTTTTGTGGCTTGTTGTAGTGTAAAAGTATGATATTTTTTCAAGAATTTCTCTCGAGATTCTAAATCTTTCAAACAAATCATACTCAAGCACTACAACTTACCCTCATTAATTTGAGGGGGATCATTAATATGTTCTTTGGCCAACATCTAATTTCATTTTATTACCCAAAGACCGGTTAATCCATTAATATCCAAAATATTGATGGTTAACATTTTGGAAAGGGGAGAAAATGGGATTAAGGAGACTTAATGATATTTGGCTAAAACAATGAAAAAGGCTTAAAAGATAAACCAACTTAACATGTGTAATGCACAAGTTAAGGGGGAGCGTTTTTGATGATCAAAAACACTTAAGTCACAAAAAACTTTGATTACAATATCACAAGTGCTTTAAGTGCTTTTCAAGGATTTTTCATGGTGACTATATCAACCCAAAACACACTTAACTCACGACGGATGTGGTGACAAAAGGGTGGTAGGTATAGGTATTAGTCCAATGATTCATCAGAACCGATGGAATCTTCCCAAGGACAACTCCCTAGATAGAACTAGAAGTCCTAGGAAAGATGGAGAATGAATGTGAACGTAGCTGAATGCCGACCAAGTACTTAAGCTAGCACTGGAACAATCACAACAAGGTGCTAGTGATGACGTATTGGTAAGCATTGAAGGGGTTGAAGAATGAAAAAGAATTGTAAAGATAAAGGGTGTAAAGAAAGAAACCCTCCTTATAACTTTATGTAGATTTGCTATAAGCTAATCCGGTGGTCTAGTAGGGTGATAGATGATAGAAGCCATTGTTGAGTTGAGAGAGAAAGGTTGAATGTGTGAAAGATAGAAAATGTATTAAGCTAATGAAAGAAAAACACAAGCAACACCCCTCCTTGGAAGCTAAGGAGGGGTATATATAGTCACACACGATACACTTAACTATACATGAACATAGTCTAGTCTAAACGTGTGTGACTATGATAACTAATGGGAATTCTTAAATGTCGTCACATAAAGTGAGTTTCCAACAATCTTCCCCCATGGGACGACGTGTAGAATTCCTTACAATATTCTTCCTAACAAGTACAAAATGATTAAGAACAAGAGCTTTCATGAAGCGTCCAATGCTGATGAAGTCTTCTGAGGCCTTCGTCTTCAAAACGACTCATCTTTAAAGTAACTTGTAGAAGAAATACTGTAACGGCAGGAGCTAAGTAACCCATACACTTCTGGTTAAGGAGAAGCTTCTGAATTAGCTTCCCCTAATTCATGCCACATAAACTTGATGTAGAAGCTTTTAAATAGCTTCCCCCTAAATCGACAATCCTCGTAAGCAACTTCAAAGCTTTCAATAAAGCTTAGAATGATTAAGCGCACAACGGAATCTAACAAGCAAATCCCATCATATAACATGATAACGTTGCTAAGAGGGATTGAAAGTTTGGGGCACACCAAGTAGATCAACAACTTCTCTTCTCACGCTTGAATAATTCTTCTGAATTTTTCTTCTCCCAGAGAGTTCAAGTTATGCATACCAGAAAGAATCAAGACATTTCTTCCCCCACATAGTTGAAGAAAGTAAATCAATCCCCATTATGAAGCTCAAATAATGAAGTGGACACTTTATCCCATTCATGAAGTTGACATCGTAACACCAGAGTCAATTAAGTCCCGGAAATGCACATATCTTCTTCCGGAGATGCACCAGAGTCAAATAATTCTCGGGAATGCATATAGGATAATGATGATGTTTAATTGAAACAATCAAACAATTAAACCTCGAATTAGTAGTGTACCGTTTAGAGATTGATAACGCCACGAGTTAAAACACTGATTTTCTCTGCGGCTATGACAAATGTCATCCCGGAATATCTTCAAATCAAAAGAAGGTATGAAGTTCATCACGTGTACTCGTTGTGCATTCAATGTGTCTTCTTCTTCCCCCTTGATGGTTTTGAAATTCGGAACCATCAACAAATCGTACGCACATATACCTGAAATCTCGTGAGAATAATAAATAAGCTGAATTATATATTTTGTGAGAATCAGCTGTTGATCGAAAATCTCTTCTCATAAAAACTCCATGGCCACCTTTACCAACCCACGTGAAATCAATTTGAAGTGACAACTGATTGAATGAACCAGATACATCAAACGTGAAACTGAATAAAAATCCTTTGATCTTGTGACTTAAGCTTGCACTATTGTTGAATGACGAACGGTGGAGAAATCTCTAAGTACTCAATGCATCACTGAAGAAGTCTATAAGCACAACACCTCTTGAAATTATCCACGTCGACTAAGCGCGTGACACTGAGTACAACAATGTAACCCCTTTAAGTGATAGTTATCCGAGTCATCAACCAACCACCCCGAACCCGGAAACCAGATAAACAAGTCGTCATTCTAATATGAAGCACGAGCAAGTTATCTTTGAAAGATAAAATAAGTTCACGCCTTCGAAAAATCCGTCTTCAACTTCCCATAATTAATACCCAATCAAACGAAATCTGTAGCCACAAAAAAAATCGCCCAATTTTTTTCTTGGTCTCGTCAAAATAATTTCTCGTCACATTTGTCACGTTACTTTGTTACTATCAATACCGTTAATCAAAATATTTTCAAAGAAAATAAAATGATAAAACAAGATTTTGATGTAACAAATTTTGAGCCAAAAAAATAGATGTGTCGGTCCATCACATTTTTGACCAAATGAAATAGCATCCCGTGTGTTCATGGCCCAATTCACCCAGCCCAAATCACAAACCCGATTCACTAATTTGGTTTAAAACCCTCACAACCCCAAAGATTAGGTAAACCTAATCATTTCACATCCACACACACAAAGAACGTACTTTATTTTCTCCGCCCCCCAAACCAAACTCCTCACCCACCATCATCGTGAAATCCGCCTCCAATATTTTCATCTGATCCCCATCTCAAAACACAGCCACATCCATCCTCAAAACGCCTCCATATCTTATGCAACTAAACTCATATTAACCCATAACATAATCATCTCAAATAAGACATAGCAATTACAAGTCTTATACACCAATGTCTTAAACTTGCTGCTATTCACAAGACAACGCCACGAAACCAACGCAACCCCTCATCTTTCTATAGCATGTTGCACGAAGCATTTTCTTCAAGATATTTTGACATAAAGGATCTCGGGTAGGTTATTGCATGTCGGTTCTTATTTGAGTTTTAAGTAGACCAATGTCTATCAATCGAATCAAAGGATGAACGAAACATGTTGTTTATGTTCAATCTTTTAAGTTCGAATAATAAAAGCAATGGTTAAACCATTACAAAGATCTGTGCTGAAATGAGTCTGGTGTATAGATCTTTTAAGGTCTCGACACTCGAGGCTAATCTGAGATCAATATTTTTTTTTGTTTAAAGTCTAGAGTCTATGGGGGTTTAGGAGACGATGGGATTAGGTTAGTTATGGTGTTGTGGTGAAATAAGTTTGGATGTTGAGTCGACTCAGTGAGTTAACTGAGTCAACTCGGTAATTACCGAGTTGACTCGGTTGTGTTGATTTTGGTTCGGTCACAGTTTTGGTCCACTGGTTGTAAAAAACAGTCCATCGTAATGTCTAAAAGAAGCCCCATCGGAATGTTTTTGTTTTCCATCGCAATGTTGTACAAAAATCCATCGGAATGTTTTTGATTTCCATCGCAATGTTATCAAAATGAAGTTCATCGTAATGAGTCCTCTACACCCCATCGGAATGCGTTCCATCAGAATGCGTTCCATCGGAATGCGTTCCATCGGAATGCACCGACTGTGTTCCATCGGAATATTCGATCGCAATGTAGAAACCAAAGGTTTTTGCGATCGCAATATTCCGATCTGAATGTTACCATCTCAAAAATCTTATCCAAAAGTACTGTCCTTATTTCATTTTTTCAGGAACTTTGAATCTGTCCACTTTTCTGGGTAACTACATCTTCATAATGAACAATAACAAACCCAGAAAAAATGATATTATATAAAGAATAAGTTCAGAAATAGTACATATGACACAATATAAAACCGTAGATCCAGGGACACAAAACCAGTGGGATGTGAAAAGGTGTAGGTTTGAGAATATCAGATTGGACAGTGAGACAAAGATATTGGGACAATAAATTGTGACAAACAGTTAACATGTTTTCATAAAAGAATGCAACCGTTTGGACAAGATAATAACAAGACGTGACCAAAAACTTGTGAATTTTGAAAGAAAAAACACAAATCGTGACAAAGAATGATATAGATTCGGACAAAAAAAAATTTTTATAGACCACCTAAATCGAAAATAAGAACGATCCAAGGATGAAACCGAGGCTCTGATGCCAATTGTAGATTTGCTATAAGCTAATCCGGTGGTCTAGTAGGGTGATAGATGTGAGAAGCCATTGTTGAGTTGAGAGAGAAAGGTTGAATGTGTGAAAGATAGAAAATGTATTAAGCTAATGAATGAAAAACACAAGCAACACCCCTCCTTGGAAGCTAAGGAGGGGTATATATAGTCACACACGATACACTTAACTATACATGAACCTAGTTTAGTCTAAACGTGTGTGACTATGATAACTAATGGGAATTCTTAAATGTCGTCACATAAAGTGAGTTTCCAACACTTTAGGCAGAAACCGGGTCAATACATATGCTATTGAGATCATTAGTTAATGATTCTCGATATTGAAGAAAGCCATCATGGACCCAGTGATGCAATGCACAACCCTCCCCAGATAACTTAAATATCTCTCAAAAGGTATTTGTTTTAATCACACGGAGATCAACACGTTATCTATTGGTTTATTCACTCCGAATAGACTGATATTGAATAGGTGGCACTCCTCTCCAGCCATCGATCACTAAATCAAAACGCACTATCGAGTTTAGAGCCACGAGATCATCAAAAGTCTCATTAGGACACTTTCCATTTATTCCTTGCTTCTTCACACACTGTGAAAAGTAAGAGATATTTATGAGTCCTACGCAGTATTCTTGTAATATTGCCAGAACATCCGAGTGATACGCAAGTATTACAGTGAAGATGGAAATCCTGCTTGAGCCAACATCAAACAAGCTCATGGTAGGTGACACGTGCGGTTCTTTAAGAACTAATATTGTGACAACTGGAAAGAAACAGTAGTTTAATTCTTAATTGAACTTAAACTCGTTCCAGGCCTCTACGCATTATCGTATGATCTTGCCAGAACACTCAGAGTGACACTCTTTAGTGATCACAGTGACGAGTGGAAATCCTTCTAGTGTTAACATCAAACAGCACTTGGTAGGTGACAAGCAAGATTCAATTTGAATTAACTTTGTGCAACTGGAAAGCAACGATGGTGAATATCTTAATTGAAATTCACTTGTTCCAGGTTTCATGAATTGACGGCTTCAATCATAAGGATTTATAATCCAAATGATTCACTCTTTATGTTCGCAGTCAGCTTTGGATGGTCGAATAAAGAGAACGGGTTTACCCACGAAATCCTGTCAGGAAGTTACTTAATTGAAACTATCCGTCATGGGTACGATATCTAATATCGTCCAACGGTCTTCACCGACCGGAGGTAAAATGATACCGAATTAGAATAAAATGTCAAAGCCATTTTATTCGTGTCTTATTATGTTGCTGCATTCGAAGACGGTGGCGTTGCTGTGTACCTGTTGAAGACGGTGGCGTTGCGGTGTACCTGTTGAAGACGTCCTCACATGCTTATTCCTTCTGCATCAAATACTCCTGCAAATTCAAGAAAGTATGACCTAAAAGTCTTCCACTGTATCGACTCAGAAACTTTCAAGAATTCAACAAAGGATAAGTGTGTGGGACATGAAGTCACAAAGAGGCGAACATCACAAGAAAATAAAGACTGCACGTGAAAGGCCAAAAGAACGTGTTCCAAGAAAAAGGCTGATGTTATTCAATACATATTCACAAAAGGAAGAAAAAGAAAGAAAAGAAGACTACGAGCTCAAGAACAAGATCTAACATGCTAGATTAGGACTTTGTAAGTTTTGAGTGACCTCCCTTTGGGGAGATTGTTGGAAATACGTTTTACGTATATAGAAAGTCTCGGTCACTCCAACAATGTAGTTATAGGCTCGTAGTAGTGTTTAGTTTCATTTATTAAATAGCCCGACCCATGAGCATGTTCATGGGCCGGAGGCCCAAGTCCACTAAGGACTTGGATATTTAAACCTCTTTCCACCATGGAAAGAGGTGTTGGTTGTTTCACTTTTACATTAATAAAACACACATTTTCTCTCACTTTCTCTCACTACTTTCTCTCTCTAGAAACATCAACCCCCTTGTTTCATAAAGATTATCATTGTTCTACAAAATGATAAATTACACAAGCTTCAAGATGAAGAAAAGCTCAGAGATCTGAAGATGAGCTTATATGAAAGAATTGGAAAATTTGAGGTTGAATGCCTCTTCAAGAAAAAGATGTGTTACAAAAAGTTTTATATAGCAAGGTTGAACATACGATATCTCTCAGAAATCACAAATGTTGACATGATGACTTACAAGGGAGATATCAATCTGAAGTTCTATAGGGCTGATGGGTCTGATGAAATCATAGATGACTTCCAAGGGAAGGATCTCTCCTATACTGAATGGCTAGAGATGAGCAGAAACATTGAAAAGAGAAAATCCAAGAGATGGGATGAGGTTCGCACAAGAATTGAACATTTTGTGAGAAATCATGAAAAGCTTGGTCAGCATCTGAACATCAGAAACCAAATCTCACTGGAGGATTAAGATCTAGTTCCGGAACTGAACAAGAGAGCCAATCTGGTTCAACCTGGTGTAGGTGACATCTTTGTCACCACCAAGAAACACAAAGATCTTGTTCAGTTTGAAAATCATCTCCCTGGACATGTGTTAGAAGAACCAGAATTGGGAATGATTATGTTCAACCATCGTGAATGACAAGATTTTGTGGGTATTAGTGATCTTGATGATCTAAACAATGAATTTCTTGGAAACATTCAGAAAATCTTCTTTGCTCACCATGGTGGTCCAGGACTCACTGAAGCAGCTAAAACCTTCAACATGTGCTTACTATCAATATTGGACTTCAGAAACTCTGATCCATCAATTCAGACCCCTGTCATTGAAGAACTAAGGCCAAAGGAAAACTGAATAATTATTTGTACTATCTTTGTTGTAATTGTAATATTTATTGAATAAAAGATTATCTGATGTATATAAGTTATTAATTCTTTAGTGAAAGTAAGAAGAAGTTGTTATGCTCACTTACTACTGACATTAGACTTAGGCTATTTGTATATCCAAATAGGGGGAGATTGTTGGGTCATTATTTACTGACCCTGAAGCAACTCTATGATTTGAATATAAAATCCCCCTAAGTGTTTCATGATCAGCAATAAGACCAGTCTGCTGAAGGATGACCAGAGGAACAAAGTTCCTACTGAAGACTTTAAAGCTGAAGAAAGTTCAGCACTTCCCTTCCAGTTAACTTAGAAGACAAAGGAGTCTTCGCTCCAAATACTAGGTGGTCTAGTTGCTGAAGAACAAGGACTAAAGAAAGGCTTTCAGTTCAGTTTGGTTTGACGACACCAAACTGAATGATTTCGATCTCCTCTAGGATACTAAAGACTCTTTAGTATTCTGATGGTTTGCATTAGGCGGGAAAAGATAACTTTAATTCAAAGTAGGTTGCTTGTATACTTAGATATAGGTAGAACCTTTATCTTTTCTAGAATATACTTTGTACTGTTTATCTAGCATGGGCATCAACCACCCACTGGATAAAACCCATGCATTAAAACATGCAAAATGCAAACCCTAGTTTACACTGCCTATATAAGGAGTGTACATTGGGAGAGAAAGGGTTAACCAATACAAGAGCTTAAACTCTGGAAAACCTTTCTCTCTTGATACCAACTAAACCATATAGCCAAGATGCATATGAACGTTTAGATTGGAGCTTAGACTTTAACTTTGGTTAGACGTTTAAGTAGAGGAGATCACAACCCATTGTCATTCAACCACTTTGTTATTCCGTAAACAAAGTGGGTTATAGATTCTTTATTTGATTCTAATGAAAGTCTATACGTTGAAAAGTATATTGGTATTGTTGTTTTAATTGTTCATTCTTATTATCTATTGTTAAAACAACACACTTGAGTCGAAGTAAAGAGTTATTACATAAGTTGGTAAGTAATAACGAATTACAAGGTACCAACAATTACACTAGAAAAACAGTATGGAACACAGTATAACTTTGCAAAGATTTTTAGAAAACACTATGACTATTCATTAACATAAAAAAGAGTTACAAAGTTAAAATTGGAACAAAGTGAATTCACATGTCGAATTCTACTTTTATAGTAGTGGTGTAAAACCCGTATTTAAAAGTCAGATATTAAATACGCGGTTTAATTTTAATAAACTATATAAGTATAAATTATTAGACAGGGATATAAATGCAGAAATTTAATACGCTATCCCAGTTTATTTAAATACTATAAATATTACGGTATATTCAGATAATGAGTATTTAGTCTCAGAAAATATTACAGATGAACGATTTATTTTACAGAAATAATTAAACGTTAATATTAAATACGTAGTCTCGATTTATTATAAACTATATATAATTATTCAGAAAAATAATTATTTAGTTGCAAGAAATATGACGTAGATATAAATTATTACACAGAAAAGACTTACGTTTTCAGAAAGTTAGAACGCGGAAATTAAATACGCTTATACGCGAAAATGATTTATATGTCAAAAAAAAATGTTGATCCCAAACTTAGATCGATTAGCTTTGTGTATACGAGATTAGATCAAGTACTACACGTAGAGAAACCTTTGCTTATGAATAAAGTAACAAAGTGTTATGCGGAATTAACACTTGATCTAAAACACAATGATGTTAAACAAACTTTCACTTGTATTAGAATAATCGTGTTGATTACAATGAAAGGTTTAACTTGCGAATACTATGAAAACTGATATTAAACATTAACCTAAAAGATCTTCTTTTATAGAACAAGAAGTCTTGTACAATAAGCTACGAATCAATTATTCTAGGTAAAGATAAACATAGAAAATACATTGTCGTTTCTATCCTTACTAGAAGTAATCTAGAATATAATATACGTGTAGCTCACAACTTCCATCAGTGCTTGTCTTCAATCTGTCAACGCTTGACTTTATCTTGTCAACGCTTATGCTGTCAGCGCTCACTTTGCTTTTGTCAACGCTTGAGTTGTTCTTGTCAGCGTTCAAGTGTTCTGGCCTAAATTTATTCCCAACAATCCTCCCCTAAACTTGATATCCACTCTTATGATCAAGTTTCTGAATAAACATTAAGAACTTGGAGGAGTCTGACAAACCTTATCATATTGGTAATAAATAAATCTGATCAAATTCTTTGCCACGTCACTTGTGTAGTCTATCTCCAACTGGGTGTCCTTCATCTTCTCCAAAACAGCCTTGGATATGAAATACTGAGCATCTACAAGTAAATACTCAGCAAACTTTGTAGAACTCAAATGATATACACCTGCAGCTGAATATAACCTCCATTGAAGACCACTGAGGTCATCTTCAAGATCCTTCCATATTTCAGGATCTTCTTCATTTGTCCCACACATTCTTTTGAATGTGGTCCAAAGTTTTATTCCATTGGCTGAAGTTGGTGCTTCAGCCTCATACTTGGTCTCTAGCAACCTCCAAAGGTCTACCAAGTCTTCTCTGTCACAACTTGCAAATAAAGATATGATAGTGGTAAAAGTGTGTACCTCCTTTCCAAATCTTCCAATTTTCCAGAATCCACATTCATCTTCCTCATAACTTACAATTGGATTCCTGGAATCTAGTGGTAACACATGAACCATATCTGAAGCTTCTAATGGGGAGAGCTTGAGGCTCTTTCTAATGATTGCTTCACTTGGATACAGTTGAGACATATCTTTTGGGAACTCAAGAACAAATCCCTTCTTCACTGGTCTAGGGACTATCATAGCTTTCTTGATTGCCATCTCTTCTGCAAGTTGTTCCTTTCTTTCATCTGAAAGAAGTCTGAAAGTGTTCTCTTCCTGCACTTTCACCCAAATAGGATAAGCCCTATGTTCCAACTCATCAAATGTCAAAGCCTTCAGCTTTTGATGTGTCCATCCAACTTCATGACATTTGAGCAACATAAAATAGAGCTTTCTTCTATCCCTTTTCAATTCAGAGAGAATGTTGCTTGCCCTGTACTTCAACATTACCTTACAATCCTGCTGAACTCTAAGAAGAATTTCCAAACCCCATATCTGATCAGAAATGGTCAAGTCTGGATTATCCATGCAGCTTTCTTCCCAAGAATTGTACATCTGAACTACCTCTGGCATATCAAAATCAATTTGCAACTTCAAATCTCTCAGCCTTTCCCTAGCAAGCTCATCACCATACTCAAGTCTTTCTGGTTCAACAATCATCACACTTGAATCTGAGCTGCCTCCATCACTTTCTTCCTCAGAAGTCACAACAAATGGTGACTTTTCCTTCTCACCTTGTTCCATCATTTGCTCAGCCAATCTTCTATCAAATTCAACCTGAGCTGCATTCTTTGGAACATTTTCTTCTACCAACTTACCCTTACCTTTATCTGTTGGTTCAATTGTTGGTAAGGTAGATGATAATACCTGAGTAGGAACATCTTTGATGATAGATGATGACTGGAATACATCACCTTCATATGCAGATCTGTCAACGCCCAAATTTCCTCTATCAGCGCCCAAAATACTTCTGTCAGCGTCCAAACTTGCCTTATCAACGCTTAAATATTTTCCCTCAGCGCCTTGTGTAACCTCTCTCAGCATATCTGTAAATGATAAATTTAAATTTGTTGGAGAGATTAAGGACGTATCAAAACCTTTTTGTTCCTTCAAACTAGTAAGAGCTTCAGCAATATCCAATGATTGACCATCTTGACTGCTCTTATCACTCAGATTTCTTGCTTCCTCCCCTTTGGAAGACTCCTCCATACCTCCCCTTGAATGAACACTCTCCAAAACAACAATCCTCTCCCTCAATTCTTTGAGTTCAAGGCCTTGGTTACTGACAATTTGTACCAAGTTTGCATTTTGCTTTTGCAAGCGAATGCAGACAGCCGTCAATTCTAAAAGCGTCATTGGTTCCAGTCTGCCCTCTTCCAAAATGGGAATTTGACCTCCCAAGTTAGGTTCATTGGGCATGGATGAGGACTTAATTATGGTGGGACTGTCTTGGCCAGCTTCTAAGCCAGAACCAATAGTCCCAGCCTCATCCAGGTCACCAACCACACTTGTGGTGGTGGTTCTCTCTGCTACATGGCTAGGACCACCAGAGGAGAACACTCCAGCAGTCCTTTGGCGTTTAATCAACCTATATTCTGGTGGTGTGGAAGATGGTGTAGAAGATGGTGTAGATGTAGGTTGGTTAAGGGGTGTTTGGGATTGTGATGGTTGGGTGTCAACGTTGGAAATAGGCATATCAACGCCCACATTAGATGTGTCAGCGTCAAAGGGATTTTGGTCTATTTGCATTTGGTCAGGTGAGGGTAAAGGTTCAGGGATAGGCTCAAGTTGTGGTTGAGGGTCAATATGAGGTTGGGGGTCTGGTTGGGGTTGTGCTGCTGCAATAACAGCAAGCATGGCTGGGGTTAATGGTAAGTCTCTAAGAGGTGGTGAATTCATCTTGGTGAAAATAGCCTTCTTTTGTTCAGGGATCTTATAAAAGTCATTGTGATCCCTTGAACAATATCTTTGAGCATCAAAAACCATTTGCAGAAAACGGGGATAAGCTAAAGTCATTTTTGTCCCCTTGTTTTTACACATTCCTTCAAAAATCATTTTAGACCAATTATAATTTTGCCCTGTTGCAATACACACAATAGCAGATGCAATAGATCTATTGATCTCATTATGTGCAGTACATTTGGGACTCAAACATTGAAGGAGAATGTGAATTAGGTACTTCCAGACTGGGGGAAATTCCTGCTTATGGTACTTATTAAGAGTACCTTCATCAGGAATAGGGTATCCCAAAGCCCTTAGCCCTTGTTCTATTTCAGATATGGGAAGCATGGTTATACCATCAGCATCATTAAGATGCAAGGCCTGGCGTACCAAGGCCTCAGTAACCACCCAAGGTCTCCCATGTACAATAGAAGTCAATGTTGTCACTCCATTAACTGTTGTGGAACTGACAGTGTTCCAAAACTGTTTAATGTGTGTGACTGGAATGAGTGGTGCATGAGAAAGAGCATACCTTAAAGGGGATGCATTCAAATACTCCACCATCTGAGTGTATTGAGGGAACAAAGTATTATCAGCAACAAGATAAGCAATCATGTTGTGTTGAGACTTGAACCCCAAATCCAATTCTGCAGAGTTAAATCTTGGTGCCATTGATGAAAGCTGTTAATTTGATGTATAAAAGATGAAGGTTGATAAGAGAAAAGTGTTAGACAAGAATTATAGATACCCTGTTTAAAATAGGAGCCAAATTTATAGGAGTGGATGAATGCACGTGATTGGCCCAAAAATAGGCAAAGATTTTCAAAAATCAATCATGAAAATATTGAAAAAGTTTATAAGTTATCTCATGCATTAAATGAAAGTAACAACTCCTAAAATTACGGCTTGAAAATATGTCAAAAAGTTACAACTGGGTAGGTCCCATTGTTTGTCAACGGTCAAATATAACCCATCAACGCCCAACGGCTATAATCTTGTCAATGTTCGCCTAAAGCCATGTCAGCGTCCATTTTGGTCACAACAACGCTTGGAAAAATCTTGTCAGCGTCCAAAAATAAAATTGTTTTAAAAAGTAAAAAATGACCTTAACAAGTAATTTATCCTAGAGAAGATAACCAAAAGCTGATAATTATCATAGGGCGGCAAGCACTGTCCAGTTATGCACACTTGCATAAGCAAGATAGACATAACAGTCCTCTAGTGTCCCTTGCTAACCAAAATTCTTAACAACCAAGTTACCTTATAAAATCCTTGTTACTCCCAGGTAAAACCCATATCAAAAGGATTCCCAAGCCTCCCATCAGACCATAACCAATTCTAAGTCAAAAATGTCTTGGCAGCATGCAAAGTTGATATACTATGCATGCTACAGTGCCTCATGGTTTAGTAAAACTAACCCATACTCACCTGTGGACACAATCTAGAATTGTGATGAGAGTATTCTAAGAATACCCAAGAGTCCTAAAGGTTCCTTAAACCTCCCCTTAAACTATGATACATGAGTTCTCAAAATATATATATGAACATTAAAAATTTATGTCAAGATAGGAATATAAATATTCCAACCATCATCCATAAACAAAAACATGTCCAAATAACTCTTCAAAGATCCATAAGCAACTCTGTATCCAATGGCATAAAGCTACCATTACCTGCACATTTAGATGAAAACCACAAAACTAACATTTGTTGCTAACAGCGTCCCGACAACACTTAACAGCGTTGAAGGAACTCTTGTCAGCGTTAGACCATAATATCTCTAACAACGGCAAAATAACACTTGACAGTGTTACATATACCTTTGTCAGTGTTAGAAAAATAATGTGGAAAATCTAAATCATCACAATGCATTATCCTGTACATACTTTTACAAAAATGTTCCAAAACACATATTAAGTGAGATTAACCATTCCAATATTTGTTACCAAATATTGAAATCTTCCAGCATCAAAAGGTTTAGTTAATAAATCTGCTACATTATCTTCAGTATCTACCCTATCTGGTTGTATTAAACCTTTCTCAAAGCAATCTCTTATAAAATGATGTCTAATTTCTATGTGTTTGGTTTTAGAATGATGTACAGGATTTTTAATAATGCATAAAGTACTGTTATTGTCTACAAAAATCTTGGTATGCATAAAATTATACCCATAATCCAACAGCTGGTTCTGAATCCATAAGACTTGTCCACAACAAGCAGCTGCTGCAACATATTCTGCTTCAGTTGTAGAGTTTGCCACCACTGTTTGTTTCTTGCATTGCCAAGATATTAATCTGCTCCCAAGAAATTGGCATCCACCAGTTGTGGATTTCCTATCAAACTTGTCACCACCATAATCACTGTCTGAATATGCAATAAGGTCCAATGGAGAATCTTTTGGGTACCATAATCCAAGATCTGGATAGCATCTTAGGTACCTAAAAATCCTCTTCACAGCAAAAAGATGACATTCTTTGGGAGTCACTTGATGGCGTGCACATGCACACACAGCAAACATGATGTCAGGTCTTGAGGCTGTAAGATACATCAATGAACCAATCATTGATCTATAGTGCCTAACATCCACATCCTTTCCAGCTCCAAGTTTTCCCCAGGGGTGTTGTCTGTCCATAGGAGTAGAAGCCTCCTTCTCATGTGGAGAAAAACCATATTTCTTCAAGATTTCAGCTACATACTTGTCCTGGGAGATGAAGATACCATCTTCTTTCTGCTGAACTTGTAAACCTAGAAAGAAGTTCATCTCACCCATTGCACTCATCTTGAATTTATCTGTCATGAGCTTGGAAAATTCCTCACTCATTTTTGGATCAGTAGAGCCAAAAATGATGTCATCAACATAGACCTGCACAAGTAACACATGTTTTCCTTTCTTCTTTGTAAACAGTGTCTGGTCTATGGTGCCCCTCTTGAAACCATTTTCCACCAAGTAGGTGGACAATGTACCATACCATGCTCTTGGGGCTTGATGAAGGCCATACATTGCCTTCTTTACTCTATAAACCTTGTCTGGATTCTCAGGATCTTCAAAACCAGGAGGCTGCATTACATAAACCTCCTCAACAATTGTGCCATAGAGGAAAGCACTCTTCACATCCATATGATAAACAGTAAAATTCATGCAAGAAGCATAAGCTAAGAAAATTCTGATAGCTTCAATTCTTGCAACTGGAGCAAAGACTTCTTCATAATCTATGCCTTCCTCTTGTGTATAACCCTGAGCTACCAAACGTGCCTTGTTTCTGACCACAATGCCTCTTTCATCTTTCTTGTTCCTTAGAACCCATCTTGTCCCAATTGGTCTCACATATCTAGGACAATCAACCAGCTCCCAAACATCCTGTATAGCAAATTGGTGAAGCTCATCCTGCATTGCTTCCACCCAACTTGGTTCCTTGAGAGCATCAAAAATTTTCTTGGGTTCTTCCTGTGACAGAAAACAGGCAAACAAACATGCTTGTACAAGAGGGGTATCAACCTTCTTGTGTATATTGGCAATAAATCCACCAAGACCTTGATGGGATCTTCTTGTCTGAACTGGAGCCATAACATCACCAATGATTTGAGATGTGGGGTGATCTTTAGCTGTGGAAGTGAGAACTCCTCCTTCAAAAAGTCTGGTGTCCTCAATTTCACGCTCCATGTTGCCAATATCTTCTTCAGTTTCTTCTTCATCAACAGGAATCTCTTCATGGATATTGGAAGGTCCACCCTGTTCAAAATGAGAAGAGAAAAGCTGTGTAAAGGTGTCTCCAAAGTCTGATCCTTGTGTGTCAGCGTTTGGGCTAACAACGCCTGAACTGGTGTTGTCAGCGTTGGAGCCATCAGCGTCTGAAGTGGTCGTGTCAGCGCTGGATTTCCCTTTGTCAGCGCTTGAAGAATCATGCATGTTTGTAGTTGGTGGTATCTGAACACCACCATTATCTTTCCTTGCAGCAGTAGCAGCAGCATAATACTCATCTGTCCATATAGGAAGTGTAACAAATTCTTGTGTGGGAGATGATATAACTGCTGGTGGTCCATCCTCCTTAGCAACCTGTATACCTGAAACATTACCAATTCTCTTTTCCAAAACACTTGAAGTTACCTTCACAATGTCTGGATCAGTAACAGGCATATAATTTAAAGCTCTAGACAAAGGTTCTAAGTCAAACAACCAATTTGGACCACTCTCAGGATCACTAGGTTTACTCTCTAAAAACCTAACATGTACTTTTTCAAGTATACGTTTTTCCTTTTTAATGTAAACCCTATATCCTTTACTCTGCACTGAATAACCCATGAAGTAGCCTTCATCACCTTTTGAATCAAATTTACCTAGGGCCTCACTAGTTTCTAACACAACTACATGACAACCAAATGGCTTCAGAAAACCAATATTTGGCTTCCTTCCCCAAAGTAATTCATAAGGTGTCTTATTATGTATCTTGTTGACTAATGCCCTATTCTGAACATAACAAGCTGTGTTAACAGCTTCAGCCCAAAAGGCTATAGGAAAGTGGGCATCAGCCAACATGGTTCTGGCTGCTTCAATAAGGGTCCTATTCTTCCTTTCAGCAACTCCATTTTGCTGAGGAGTTCTAGCTATGCTGAACTGCCTAGTAATCCCTTTCTTGGCACAAAAATCATCTAATAACTGATTTCTAAACTCACCCCCATTGTCACTTCTAATAATTTTCACCTCATTACCATTTTTCTTTTCAATCTGGGTAATAAAATTAATCAGACTTAGGGCAGTTTCACTTTTCTTGGCTAAAAAGAAAGTCCATGTGAACCTTGAGTAATCATCAGTAATGACAAAACAATATGATTTACCCTTCAAACTCTCTATATTAGTAGGACCAAAGAGGTCCATATGCAATAAGTGAAGGGGTTTAGAACTAGAGTGCACCTGTTTAGACCTGAATGAGACCTTGTGCTGCTTGCCCTTAAGACATGCAACACAAGAGTGGTCATTGTGGAAAGCCTTTTCAGGCAAACCATCAACTAAACCAAGCCTCACAAGCCTATTAATATTCTTAAAGTTTATGTGCCCTAGTCTCCTGTGCCAAAGATTACTTTCATCTACTGAGGCTTTAGCATACAGACATGACATTTTATTATTTACCTTAATTCCATTAAGATTCACATTATATATGTCTTTATGCCTTGGTGTTCTAAAGTCTATGTATTTCTCATCAGGGAGCTTATAATCTTTGCTTAACACCAAGCACTCAGTATCTGTGAAAAGAACCTTATTTTTGTTATCACACACTTGTGATACACTAAACAAATTATAATCCAGGTCTTTCACCAAGAAGACATTATCAAACCTAAGATTGTTGGTGACAAGGGTTCCTTTTCCTGTGATTGTGCCATATCCACCCCCAAAGTATACCTTATCACCATCTTGAATAGGAGAGAAATTGGTCAGATAGTCTTCCTTTCCAGTCATGTGCCTTGAGCATCCACTATCCCAGTATCCATAGTCATTGATCTTCTTCTGAATGCCCTGCACATAAAGAAAACACATTAGTTTTCTTTGGGAACCCAAGCCTTGGGAGACTTGGATTCATTTGGTTGTTCAACAAGAACAGACTTGGTTCTCATAACAACCCCATTTTCATCCCTGTTTGAATGAAATTCCCAGTTAACCCCAATTGGTGTTGACAATGCCTTAGAAATATAATGAAACCTGTTGCATGTCATAGAAATACCAGTATTATTAGGGTTCTGGTCTTGTTTTGGTCTCCATGTTAAGCTAGTAGAAGCTTTAGACCTATTTCCCTGTGGCTGCAAATACCTAGGTTTAGCAGTGTTTCTATCAGCGCTGAAATTACTCCTGTCAACGCCCCGATTGCTCTTATCAGCGTTGAACCTAGGGTTTGCTACAGGAACCCATTGCCTATTTGACCAAGTATTTGACTTTTGAAAAGGTCTTAGGCCTTGTGTGTTAGACCCTCTAGAAAAGAATGGGGCTGGTCTAACAACTTGTGAACTTTTGTTCACAAAGGTATTGGGTCTGACAGTGTTTGACCTATGTTGACTTTTGTCAGCGCTGAAATGGTTCCTGTCAGCGTTGACATTGGAAGCATTGACACATTTGTAGGCCAAATGTGAGAAGCTACCACATGTATAACAAGCTTTTCTAGACATAGTCTTAGGTCTAGAAGCAAAGAAGCCTGTTCCATGATTACTTACTTGGCTTTTTGGTGACCTAGAATTTCTATACATCTCTGCATATTTAACACTAGGTTTTCTAACATTTTGTGGGCCAAGGTCAACAGGTTTGCCAGTGGTAGGGTGTGTGATCTTAATAGGTTTAGGATCATAGGACTCCACAATTGGTATCATGTTTGGTGTGGGCTCATTTGGACTTTCACACAACAACCCTCCCTTAACAAACAAGGTGTGGTTAGCTTTCTTCCACTCTTCTAGGTCAGTCAGCTTTTGCTGATATTCCTCAACTGGGGAAGTCACTCTAGGTGGAGGAATAAACTCCTCCTCTTGGAATTCTGGCAAGCCAGTCCAAGATAAGTCCTTTGATTGGACACCATAGAAATCCCCAGCTGGTGGTGGAACAACAGTATAATTATTCATCCCAATCCCACTCATATCCTTAGAGTCTCTTTGTTTACTAACACACTCTCCTAGGGATTGTGTGGCCTTATCAAATCTCTGGATTTTAAGACTCACATTATCTTTGTTTTTGTTAGCCTCCTCTAACTGAGCTATCAAATCAAGATTAACCCTATTTACTATATCTTGAACATCCTTACTCTGATGTAACTCATGTTTTAAGATATTTATTTGATCCTTTAAATCAAACTCCATTTTCTTATACTCAGTTACTGTCTTTTCTGTTTGGGTAAGAGCAATTTGATAGTTAGATAATTTGCACCTTAGAGTACTTGCTTCATCTAATAACTTAACTATCTCTTGTTTTGATTTTTCAGTATTTAAACGACAACCCTTAGAACAGAAAGCATCATCATATACCTCATTATCTGATGAAGAGGAGGAGTGTGCCATGAGAGCATATTCAGCATGCTCTTCTTTGACTTCAGCAACCAAAGCTCTGTCCTCTTCCTCATTCTTAGCCATCCAGCTCCAATCCCATTCTCCAACGCCATCAATTTGTTGAACAGCAACCATGGCCTTGGGATCTGGGTTCTTAATCATTTGGCTAGAAGGCTTCCCAGCATCAGATCTCCTTGGAGATCTACATTCCCTCATAAAGTGCCCCATCCTATGACAGTTGTAGCACTCTACTTTGGACTTGTCAAAGCCAGCAACATCCTTAGCATTAAAGGTCATCTTCTTCTTGAACCTTTTATTGAACCTGTTTGCTCTTAAACTTACAAGAGCCATAGTCCACTTGATGTCCATCTCTTCCAGTTGTTCATCACTTATCTGCTCAAGATCTTCATAAGTAATCCTTGAGTCACTAGGCAAAGAAGCAATGAATGCACACACAGTATCAAGATCAAAACCAGCAGGTTTAATTCTATCAGCGCCATGATTGTATGTGTCAGCGCTTGAGTACAAAGCGTTGACAGGGTATGATCCAGCGCTGACAGATTGACATCCAGCGCTGACACCTTGAGATCCAGTTGCTGAATGTCCATAGAAGTTCATGGAATCAAATTGGCCTTCACTTTGTGAAAAGAAGGCCATGTTGCTGCTGGAAGATTTGTTATCACTCTCCAATTGCCATTCATTCTCCAACAGCCTTAACTTGTTGAAGATGTCATCAAACCTGGAAGTCTTGTGGGTGTTATTGACAAGAATAGATCTTGTCTCAATCTTCCATACATCACCAAGGCTTTTGAGAAAAGTAGCATTCAATTCAGGGTCATCAATCTGTTTTCCCATGAAGGAAAGTTGACTTGTGATGTCAAGAAGTCTACTTCTCACACTGCTGAGATTCTCATTAGGTTGAGCTTTAAAGACAGCATACTCATGCAAGAGTTGCTTCTTCTTTTCTTCTTTTGTGTCAGCATTGCCACCGTGTGCTACTTCAAGAGCTTCCCAAAGCTCTTTTGCAGAATCAAAACGTTTGTACTTATGCTGATTCTCATGACCTAGGGCATGTTTCAAGATGTTCAAAATTTTCATGTCCACCCTCTTCTTGGCTATGTCTTCAACAGCTACCGCTCTCCCATCATCAGGCTTTTCCACTTTATCAGCTTCTGGACAATTAGGAATAGCTGTCCTTGCCTCAATAGCAGCAGTAATCTTTGCTGCTTTATCGAATGTGTTCCCATATTCGATAATTTCCCAAAGAGTATAGTCATGAATAGCTATGTATTGCTCAAAATTGGACTTCCAAAGTTCAAAGTTCCTGGCATCAAACATGGGAATTTTGATACTAGGATTTGAGAAGTTGTTTTGCAGCAAAGCAGGAGGTTGATTTGTGCCAGACATGGTGTTTTAAGGGTTTTGAGATTTTAGGGTTTTTAGGGTTTGGTGTTTTAGGGTTCTGCGTTACTTAAAGATCAAAAGTTTCTCAACAAGCTCTGATACCACTTGTTGATCCCAAACTTCGATCGATTAGCTTTGTGTATACGAGATTAGATCAAGTACTACACGTAGAGAAACCTTTGCTTATGAATAAAGTAACAAAGTGTTATGCGGAATTAACACTTGATCTAAAACACAATGATGTTAAACAAACTTTCACTTGTATTAGAATAATCGTGTTGATTACAATGAAAGGTTTAACTTGCGAATACTATGAAAACTGATATTAAACATTAACCTAAAAGATCTTCTTTTATAGAACAAGAAGTCTTGTACAATAAGCTACGAATCAATTATTCTAGGTAAAGATAAACATAGAAAATACATTGTCGTTTCTATCCTTACTAGAAGTAATCTAGAATATAATATACGTGTAGCTCACAACTTCCATCAGTGCTTGTCTTCAATCTGTCAACGCTTGACTTTATCTTGTCAACGCTTATGCTGTCAGCGCTCACTTTGCTTTTGTCAACGCTTGAGTTGTTCTTGTCAGCGTTCAAGTGTTCTGGCCTAAATTTATTCCCAACAAAAAAAACTATATAAAGTTAAAGGGGGCAGTTTTGAAATAAAAAGAGAAAAGAAAATTGGGCTAAGCCCATTTGGTGGAAGTAAAGGGACGGGGGATTACCCCTTATTCACAATCAGACACAAAAAAAAATTAGGGTTGTGTTGTTTGCTCCTGCCGACACAAAAGACAAAAAAAAAAAAAAATGGCCGCCGGCTGGAATATCAAGAACAAGGGAGAGTTCGTTTCCTGTCAATGATTCGGGTGTACTCGTCCCACTCTAAAACCCCTCAAAGGTAATCTCCTATTTTGTTCTAGGTCAAAAAAAAACGTATCCAATCAAGAAACAGGGGTGTCGGGTGTGTTGGTTCAGGAAAACCGAGAGTCAAGGACTCTCGGTGTGTTGCTGCTCGACCCAGCCGAGACCACAGCAGGTCTCGGTGGTGTTTCTTTTGCTCAGCCACGAACAAACCCCAACAGGGGTGTCGGGTTTGCTTATGTAGGAAAAACCGAGACCCTAAGGTCTCGGTGTGTTTTGTTTTCGGGACCAGCCGCGACCCTCAAGGGGTGCGCTGGTGGTTTCTGTGGTGACTGCAGCGACCAAGAGAGAAAAACAGGGTGCGTTTAGTTGTTTTCTGAAATAAGGGTGCGTTTGGTTGTAAAAACAGAACAAGCGGTGGGAATAATTAAACTAACAGTGGGAACGTAGGGTTACGGCAGTGGGAAAAACAAACAGAAAGATGGAGGATTTGTTTTAAGATTAGCGACAGTTTTCTGTGACACTTTTTCTGTCACAGAATGGCTTTTTAGACAGCTTTTTTTTAAACAGCAGCTTTAGCGACACTCTTAGCGACTCAGATTCTGTCGCAAATTCAAATAAACAGATTTTGTATTATATGTGGATTCGGTTAGTGCGACCGAGATGGGCTCGGTAGGCTCGGGACATGGTTGTAAATAATAAAATAAATATTTTAATTATACCTTTTTAAATTAAATGGTTTTATAAATATTTAAAATATATTGTAAGTGTGTTAAATTAAATTGTTTCTTTAATATTTAAAAAGGGTATATTTTAGGAAATGAATTAAAGTAATTGAGAACTTTCTAAATTTAGAAACTTTCTATTTTAGCAGGGTTCTTAATATGGCAATACTATAACGTCAAGAAATACGTTGTACTGTAATTAATACTAGAAATAATACATTAAGATGAATTATTATAAGTTCAGATTTATCGGTTGGTATACGTACAGAATTTCAGAATCAAAATAAATGAATAAATAAGAAACCAATAAGATCAGTAAAATTTAATAACGAATATCAGTTAACTTATTCGCGTCCTTTATTCATGTAGCACGCGTGAAGCCCGAGTAGTATTCATTCAGCCTTCCATTCAGTCAGTTACTGGACTAGAGGTACGGATCTCCGTCCTTTCAGTAAGGACTTCCTTTCCTATACATGATTAGGATTTCCCGTTTACAACCAAATGCTTTCCCCAGTATATGTTTAAGCTTATCAGTAATCATGTTAATAATAAAATAAATTGCTTGAGCATTATATACAAGCATGATTAGTTTATGTACTAGTTACGGAGGTACCGTAACCACGGCACTAGAGGCACCGGTGCCGTGACTCACATGAAGGAGAGTGATATACTGCATCGTCCCACTTAGCTCAGCTTGGCCATTTTATCAGTATTATTAGTGGGGCGTATGGATGCATCCTAGGCTACAGTTTACAGTTTAGCAAGTGAATGTGGTGTGTGCTCTACATCCTTCACATTGGAGCTGATCCCTCCACCCAGCACAGTTATTTAGAGGTCACCCCTCTACAGCATGACGAGGTCACCCCTCCAGTTATTCATGCAACGTTGTTACAGCACATGACCTATATAAGCTCTGGCAATTAAATTACAGTAAATGCATGTTTTCAGATTTAACAGATAACAGTTCAGATTTATTATTTATAAATCAGACTTTATAGATTATACACAGATTTCCGCTGCAACGTTACTTATCAGTCTTACAGCTCCAGTATTTTATCATCTGTTCCATTTTAGTAATTCCCTATCATGCTTTATATCCGTTCACTAAGCGTTATGCTCAGCCGTAGTTCCTTTCATGTTCTAACGGCAGGTACACCAGGACGCTTTTAGGATTCTAAGAGCATGTGCATTTGGATGGAAGCTATCCAGACTTCTTACTTTATGCATTCTTACATTATTCTGCTTATTTGGACATTGTTTAGTCCTTTCATTCAGTGTTTTATTTTTCATGTTTTGGGCTTATGTTTGGATTGCCGATGTTTGATTCCGGTATTTCCTTTATGGTCAGTTAATGTTTTAGGACATTTACCTTATGCTTTGATGACACGCCATAAATACACGTAACGTTCCACTTATCCAAGTGGGGTGTTACATTTATGGTATCAGAGCGCAAGGTTCGACCTGTAGGCTCTAAAACTTGACTTGTGACTAGTGGGTAGTCACCAGGAACTTCCCAGATTTTGGCGTTGTTATCTTTCATGTTTCTCATGCATTTATCAGTCAGTTCCTTCAGTTATCAGTCAGTTTTCTTAAAGTTTTGACTAAGTAAAAGGTTGGTACAGGACTGACCATATTTAGTCGCATGTACTTTTCTGCGAATTTTGTTTTGGTGAACCGACCCATAGGCGTTCACCCTTGCGCGTTCAGATTTTGTATCGATGAACTGACCCTAGGCGTTCATCCTTACTCATGTCAGATTCATGTTTTCAGTTGAATATTACTCGGTCAACCGACCCAAAAACGCTCACCATTTTTCTGGTCAAATTTTCATGCTATTCAGTCAAATGATGTTTTGTGAACCGATCCATAGTTGTTCTCCTTTGTCATATCAGGACATCTCATGAAACTTTGACAAGTCGGGGCTGGACTATAGCCAACCATATTTAGTCCCAGATTATGAATTTCTATACAGGACAGTTCTCAGAAATTTTTGACAAGCATGGATCGAACCAAAATCGCCCATACTTAGTCGTATGTTTTGTTCCTTGAATTCTGTGGATTGAACCATAGCCATCCACACGAGTTGATGTTAAACCTCATTTGATTTTCTTTTATGTTCTAGTAACAGTCAAATCTTCATATCCTCACGTTGAGGTCGTCTTCAGGTTTGATTCAGTTCATGTCTCCTTACGAGGATTATGTTTTCAGCAAAGTAATGATGTTCTCATACACAAGAATTTCAGTAAAACCTATTTTCATGATAAATCATGATTGGCCTCCATTAATTATGCTTCATGCGGACCACTGTTGGAACTTCGATTTTATCATACTTTTCAGCTTCGAAACAACCAGCAGTACGTCGACGCAGGAATTGTCAGCCTATCATGTTATTATTTCAGTTCAATTGCTAACCAGTTAAATCAAATTATTTTCCGTGGATAATGTCAGACAAGCGACACCAGTATCGATCATCCCATAAAAAATTCTCACCAGCTCCATGTACAGTATCTCACGTGTACTCTACGTACAGTGTCTCAGATTTGCTCCATGTGCAGTATTCACTTTGTACTTCATGTACAGTAGTCCAAGTGTACCCCAGGTACCCTACTCCATAGATATTGCTACTCGATCCCCAATCATCTCGAGCGTTTCCACTTGTCGATATTCTACCAGGTGCTGATGCTGCTTGTGAGTTGAAGATTTCACTAGATGCTGATGCTGCTAACACTCTGAAGACCACACAGATGCTGATGATGCTGATACTTTGGAAATCTCTCAAGATGCTAATGCCGTTCATACTATGAAGACTCTGTAAAACAAGGATGAAAAATATAAATTTGAAATTCCTGACAAGAATAAATTTCAACCATCAGACACTACCATCCTATTCCATACTTTTACCCTCTCAGCTAGATGTCACACTCCACTCAGCTAACCGTTCATTCAGAAAAGTGGGAACCGGAACTCAGTCGGCCACTCAGCAGAATAGTTACATGAATCACGGTCATGATGATGATCGTCATAAATTGAAAAACAAAGCAGTAGTGACAACCATCGTACTTATAATTAATCAGTCAGTAACCATCGGAAATCCGGAACGGACGTGACCAGAAATACAGAGGTTAGCAGTCTAACCGGTCCACCAATCCTAGCAGTTACCAAAATTTTCCAGCCTTGTTCATATTCATCTATTAAAAACACGTGCCAAGACATCAGTCAAGACATAGTTCTCGGGTATCATTTCGGAAGACACATATCAGGGCACCAGCCATGATACAAGTCATACGAATATCTTCTCAGAGTACGAGTCCGAGTTCCTAGTTCCAGTATGTTCCAAGCAAGACCCTCAGTAATTCAGGGTATCTTTCAGGAAGGGGTATACTCATTCTATTATGCCACGCATATATCAGATCATCAAAATTCAGTCACCACCACCAGATTATTATTCAGGTTAAACACGCGGTATTCACTCTGTGAGGTTACAGACGAACACATTCAGTGAAAAGTCGCCATGTTCACTTCACGTATTCCTATGACAGCTCGATCTTAAATCAGGTAGTCCCCTACCTCTCAGCCAGAAAGGACTCAACAGTATCACCATATTTATTAGAGTTTTATTGTCAGTTAACGACGAGATCCGTCTTACCAACCCTGAACATATTCATTTTACTCCTGCCAGAAAAAAAAAACAGTACAAATTGTTCCAGCTTTACGAGCACGTGAATTATTATCTTTTCGTTGCGAAGAACTCTGGTCACCATTCATGATACGAATTCTAAAATTCCTTAAACTCATGATCAACAGATTATCCCAAAGTTTACAGATGTAATCCCAGAAGGTTTTCCAGAAATTCATTCCTGACTACAAGACATAATTTAACATCGAGTTAGTCTCAAGAACGGAACCTGTCTTCAAAACTCTTTATTTCAAGGCTTAAGCTAAGTTAAAGAGTTGCAGCATTTGCTGCAAGAGTTACCAAAACTAGGCTTTATTCGCCCTAGCGCACCATCGAAAAATTTATCAGATCACCATTCTTAATCGATATTCATTCCACGAATTAAAAGTTTAATTAACCTACTACGAGGTGTTTTAAACATTCTTCCAGAAAAATTCAAGATTATGCCACCATCAGTGGTGAGGGAAGAACATGATGTCCTTCAGACCGTTGATGCACATATTACAGTCTCTCTAAAATTTTAATTTTATACTTTTGAGCTCCCTAATGCTCCAGCTATATTATGAAATCATGAATAAAATTTTTTTTTCCATAAATCTTAGGAGATATCATCAGTATATTCATTGATCACAGTCTGATCTGCCCAATGCTAGAGGAGAACACGAGACTCATCTTCTCACAATTGCACAAATCGTCAATAGGGGTAAATTTTATACACAACTTTCCAGATATAAAATTTGCCTGAACTGAGTGGCATTTCTGAGCCACCCTATTTTAGCAGAAAGAAATTTCAGACAATCCTGCAAAGGTGAAGGCCATCACCTGATGGTCCCGACTGACGACTGTGAACGAAGTACAAAATTTTCTAGAACTCAATTAACTACCACCGCAGAAATTGCCGATAGTTCTCACTACAAATGTTTTATGACCATTCAACCAGATTTCCACCAGAATGTTCCATAATCTCAGACCAAAACTTTAATAGAATCCGCATCACCGATTAATGCAGCCATGTTCATATCTAAATGCCTTACCTACTGCAGGTTCAAGATAGAACGCCGTCATGTTAGTGGGTTACTACAATCCTTAGAAATGTCTGAGCAGAAATAAGACGAGACTCCATGGAAATTGTTACCAGTTTACCACAGACTCAGAGAAAGTATGATACTATCTAAGTTATCATCAACCATGTAATCAGCCTGCACGTTGTTTTCAACCGAAAGGATCACGTAGTAGAAGATCTGCAGAAAATTTTGAAATTTAGCGGTAAATCGTACGAATTCAAGGCATTCCTTTGACCATCATATCAGGTAGAATTTATGTCCACGATCAAGTGTATGTTTACGCCACTTTAAATTCATGTTTATTTTCACTGTCACGTTTACGTCTCATTCGCGGTATGATGCTATTCCAGTTCATCTTTATGCTATCTCTTGAATTAAGCTCACGTTGTGTTCATAACTTGGTTCACGTTCAAGTTCGTGTGCCATTTCACGATACACGTTTCTCAGTTTATTACCGTATACGGTTACAGAAAGCTTGAGAAATTAGACTCAAGTTTAGCACCACTATTCCATAACCAGGCAGACGTTTCACATCTCAGGCCGTATCGTTTGGCATTCATTCCTCAGTCAGCATACGTTCATAATATGTTCTAGTATCACGTTCATAGTATGATTCACTTATCATATTCTAATTCCATGCCAGCACTCCTCATATAATTATGAACCACGTTCACAATTGCTCACTCAGCACGTTCACAATTGTTCACGTAGTTCGTCCCTATAATTCAGCAGCTTTCTCAGAGATATAAATATTATCTTTTCAGAATATTTACACGTATCGTTTCATGTATCATACATGCTATAGTTATTCAGTCTATCAGATTCCGAAAATCCATCTTAAATATGGAACCAGAAGCTATTCAACATCATCAGGACAGGGTCATCAGGACCAAGATCTTATCTATTATATTAGACCTTTGAAGGAATCGTTTCGAGCGGGAGGCCACTCGAAACGGAGGAGTCCATCTGGACCTCTCATTATCTTCGTCAATAAATTCAGTTATGTTCTTTCAGCCAGGTCACGTTCCATGTTCTCTTCAGCCATGTCACATTTCATGATCATTTCAGTCATGCCAGGTTTATACATATCAGCAGCATTATGTCTTAATTAGAAGACAATTTATCCTTCAGCTTAATTGTCTTTTCAGCCTACGTATTCTTTCAGTTTTATAACTTCATCAGCTTATTACCTTTAATTCGAGGACGAATTTCTCCTTTTTAGAGGGGAAGAATTGTAAAACCCAATATAGTCGTATCTTTAATTCGGGGACGAATTATTGTTTTTAGAGGGGAAGAATTGTAAAACCCGTATTTAAAAGTCAGATATTAAATACGCGGTTTAATTTTAATAAACTATATAAGTATAAATTATTAGACAGAGATATAAATGCAGAAATTTAATACGCTATCCCAGTTTATTTAAATACTATAAATATTACGGTATATTCAGATAATGAGTATTTAGTCTCAGAAAATATTACAGATGAACGATTTATTTTACAGAAATAATTAAACGTTAATATTAAATACGTAGTCTCGATTTATTATACACTATATATAATTATTCAGAAAAATAATTATTTAGTTGCAAGAAATATGACGTAGATATAAATTATTACACAAAAAAGACTTACGTTTTCAGAAAGTTAGAATGCGGAAATTAAATACGCTTATACGCGAAAATGATTTATATGTCAAAAAAAAACTATATAAAGTTAAAGGGGGCAGTTTTGAAATAAAAAGAGAAAAGAAAATTGGGCTAAGCCCATTTGGTGGAAGTAAAGGGACGGGGGATTACCCCTTATTCACAATCAGACACAAAAAAAAATTAGGGTTGTGTTGTTTGCTCCTGCCGACACAAAAGACAAAACAAAAAAAAAATGGCCGTCGGCTGGAATATCAAGAACAAGGGAGAGTTGGTTTCCTGTCAATGATTTGGGTGTACTCGTCCCACTCTAAAACCCCTCAAAGGTAATCTCCTATTTTGTTCTAGGTAAAAAAAAAAACGTATCCAATCAAGAAACAGGGGTGTCGGGTGTGTTGGTTCAGGAAAACCGAGAGTCAAGGACTCTCGGTGTGTTGCTGCTCGACCCAGCCGAGACCACAGCAGGTCTCGGTGGTGTTTCTTTTGCTCTGCCACGAACAAACCCCAACAGGGGTGTCGGGTTTGCTTATGTAGGAAAAACCGAGACCCTAAGGTCTCGGTGTGTATTGTTTTCGGGACCAGCCGCGACCCTCAAGGGGTGCGCTGGTGGTTTCTGTGGTGACTGCAGCGACCAAGAGAGAAAAACAGGGTGCGTTTAGTTGTTTTCTGAAATAAGGGTGCGTTTGGTTGTAAAAACAGAACAAGCGGTGGGAATAATTAAACTAACAGTGGGAACGTAGGGTTACGGCAGTGGGAAAAACAAACAGAAAGATGGAGGATTTGTTTTAAGATTAGCGCCAGTTTTCTGTGACACTTTTTCTGTCACAGAATGGCTTTTTAGACAGTTTTTTAAACAACAGCTTTAGCGACACTCTTAGCGACTCAGATTCTGTCGCAAATTCAAATAAACAAATTTTGTATTATATGTGGATTCGGTTAGTGCGACCGAGATGGGCTCGGTAGGCTCGGGACATGGTTGTAAATAATAAAATAAATATTTTAATTATACCTTTTTAAATTAAATGGTTTTATAAATATTTAAAATATATTGTAAGTGTGTTAAATTAAATTGTTTCTTTAATATTTAAAAAGGGTATATTTTAGGAAATGAATTAAACTAATTGAGAACTTTCTAAATTTAGAAACTTTCGATTTTAGCGGGGTTCTTAATATGGCAATACTATAACGTCAAGAAATACGTTGTACTGTAATTAATACTAGAAATAATACATTAAGATGAATTATTATAAGTTCAGATTTATCGGTTGGTATACGTACAGAATTTCAGAATCAAAATAAATGAATAAATAAGAAACCAATAAGATCAGTAAAATTTAATAACTAATATCAGTTAACTTATTCGCGTCCTTTATTCATGTAGCACGCGTGAAGCCCGAGTAGTATTCATTCAGCCTTCCATTCAGTCAGTTACTGGACTAGAGGTACGGATCTCCGTCCTTTCAGTAAGGACTTCCTTTCCTATACATGATTAGGATTTCCTGTTTGCAGCCAAATGCTTTCCCCAGTATATGTTTAAGCTTATCAGTAATCATGTTAATAATAAAATAAATTGCCTGAGCATTATATACAAGCATGATTAGTTTATGTACTAGTTACGGAGGTACCGTAACCACGGCACTAGAGGCACCAGTGCCGTGACTCACATGCAGGAGAGTGATATCCTGCATCGTCCCACTTAGCCCAGCTTGGCCATTTTATCAGTATTATTAGTGGGGCGTATGGATGCATCCTAGGCTACAGTTTACAGTTTAGCAGGTGAATGTGGTGTGTGCTCTACATCCTTCACATTGGAGCTGATCCCTCCACCCAGCACAGTTATTTAGAGGTCACCCCTCTACAGCATGACGAGGTCACCCCTCCAGTTATTCATGCAACGTTGTTACAGCACATGACCTATATAAGCTCTGGCAATTAAATTACAGTAAATGCATGTTTTCAGATTTAACAGATAACAGTTCAGCTTTATTATTTATAAATCAGACTTTACAGATTATACACAGATTTCCGCTGCAACGTTACTTATCAGTCTTACAGCTCCAGTATTTTATCATCTGTTCCATTTTAGTAATTCCCTATCATGCTTTATATCCGTTCACTGAGCGTTATGCTCAGCCGTAGTTCCTTTCATGTTCTAACGACAGGTACACCAGGACGCTTTTAGGATTCTAAGAGCATGTGCATTTGGATGGAAGCTATCCAGACTTCTTACTTTATGCATTCTTACATTATTCTGCTTATTTGGACATTGTTTAGTCCTTTCATTCAGTGTTTTATTTTTCATGTTTTGGGCTTATGTTTGGATTGCCGATGTTTGATTCCGGTATTTCCTTTATGGTCAGTTAATGTTTTAGGACATTTACCTTATGCTTTGATGACACGCCATAAATACACGTAACGTTCCACTTATCCAAGTGGGGTGTTACAAGTGGAGAGAAGATTCAAGACCTACAAATAACATGTAAAACCTAACATTAGTTTTTCTTAAACTGCCCTTGATGTTGCTTGAAAATTTGTTGGTCAAACGTCCCATGTGCTCTTGTACTTGTGTCAACTGCTATATAATGATCTTGGACGTTTATTGCAAACTTTGGGACCAAGTTTGGGCTTGTAGCCGTTGATTTACTAGAGAGATTCGAAATTTGCCATAATAGGAGGAGCAGGGGACATACCGGGAGGGGGGGAGGTGTCCACTATGGGTCACGGGAGAGGGTTTTTGTTGGTGGGTTTAGATTAGGATAGGTGGAATTATGCTTCTGGAAGGTTGGACTGTTTGATTTTGGGTAATGAAGATAAACCCAATTAGGGTTCTTGGTGTTTATCTAGGGATTATGGGTGGGTTAATGATGAATAGTAAACTTTTCCCTCCCAATTTTATATATAAATTCCCGTTTAAAAAAAGGATTATATTAGTGGGGTGTTGACTTATCGTGACTGAGATGATATGGAGGGAGTGGTGATGTGGCGGATGGAGAGTGGTGGTGAGGGTATAGTGGGGGAGGTGGCAGGGTGCTTGATAGGTGTGTAAACACCCATCCTTTTTACCACTTAACTACAATAATAACCAAGCCAAAACGTGTATTTTATGTCGTAAATGTCGGAATTATGCGTGGTTTGTGCTTTTTTTTTATTTAGGTTTAAATTGTGAAAAGGGAGGAAAACACGGGCTTTCACGGGCTTTTATCGAAGAAAAAGACAAAAGACGAAGTCAAAAGATCAAGAGTGCTTAAAGAACGGAAGTCCAAGGCCAATTCTGAAGATTTATCGAAGAAAAAGTCTTAAGACGGAAGTTTAATAAAAGCCGAAGAACTCAAGTCTAAATTAATGAAGAAATTACAAGACGAGTTTATTAATCCCGAGACAAAGTCGAAAAAGTCGAAGAATTAAGAAGACGAAAAGACGTGAAAAGAAGAATAACCAACACATGCTTAGTCTTTCCTAAATCCCGTATAAATACCCTCCTAATGCCACCATTAGGAGGTGTTAGCTAATTTGACACATTAGTCTTTCCACCTTATTTTCATGTCATTTTAATTACTTGTAAATTTACATTCCTTGTCTTGCACCTTAATTCCTTTAATTCCAAGTAAGTTTAATCTTTACTTTTGTTGTTTAATCTTAATTTTAATCAAGTTATTATATTAATCTCTCCTTCTACCTTTCTTATTTTTGTTAATCTTTATGCTTATTATCTTATTGTTATGCTTATTTGATTAATTGTTATGTTTTTATGTGTTTGGTTGTGTTAGCTTATTGATTTGATAGCTTATTGTGTGTTTGATTTGATTTTAGTTAAGTGTTTTTATTAGTTTATTTTATTAAAAGTTGATTTTTAATTTTTAATTTTATTAGTGTTTTTCAAGTTTTTGATTTGTGGTTGAATTAGTTTTTCTTAAAAGTGTTTTAGATTAAGTTTTGGTTATTTGCTTATTTGATTTTAGCTTATTCGTAGCTTATTTCTTAAGTTTTATTTTTACTGTTTATTTATACCCGTGCCTTAACTTCTTTGGAAAATGGTTTTGTTTTTCTGAAAACATACCTTTTCCGAAAAATCAATTATTCCGAAATTCTCCTTTTCTCTGAATTCATTGCTTTTCCGAAGATTTCTCTGAAATCACCTTTTTTCCGAAAATTCCATTTTTCCGAAGATATAGTTATTCCGAAAATTCTAGTTTTTCTGAAAGCCTCATTTTTTCGAAGATTCCATTTTTCCGAAAACTTCATTTTTCCGAAAATCCTACTTTTTCTGAATTAGTCATTTTTCCGAAATTTTGATTTCTCTGAATTTGCTGCTTTTCCGAAAATTTCTCTGAAAACATTTATTCCGAAAAAGTCAGTTTTCCGAAAAGCTTATTATTCCGAAGATGTTACTTTCTCTGAAAAAGTTATTATTCCGAAAATCTTGTTTTTCCGAAAAAATGATTATTCCGAAGAAATATAATCTCTGAAATGTACTGTAGCTTTTCCGAAATAATTGTGGTACCTGCTTGCTTGTTTTAATTTCTTGTGTTAGTTTTAGTTTCAAGTTTCTAAGTTTCTTGTTTTTATTTTTAGCGAAAAAGTGACAGTTTTTCTCATTTTACTTTTAGCCTATTTTAATTTTAAGTTTTGCATTTTTATTACATTGTCAATTTAATTTTTCGTCACGCTTTTATTTTCTGTCATTTAATTCATTTACTTTTAAATGTTTTAATATTGCACCATTTATATTTTAATTAGTTTTAGATTTAAATGACCGTCATTTACGTTAAAGTCTTGCATTTTAATTATACTACAACGACCAATCTATTGTTTCCACCAAAAGACATCTGAGTCACACGTTCACCCTTTCTCAATTCGAAAAGATCGGACGATAATATTTTCTTACTAGGCAAAAGCCACGTATTAAATGGCGCCGCTGCCGGCTCTTTTCGTTAAGATTAACGGTTTTCAGTGAGAGACGCGTTGCTTTTTGGGATCCATTCACTCGTGAACGTTATTTTCTTGCTTAAAAATTTCTAAAAATCCATAAAAATTAAAAATTTTCAAAAATCCAAAAAGATTTTATTTTTATTTCTATAGTGTATATATATTGTCTATTGTTTTGGTATCTTTTTCTTTTGCTTTTGCAGGTGTATGCGTACTAGATCTTCAACTTATCAAGAGCCCGAGACTCGTGAAGATTTAGCTATGGCAGGTGTGAACAACAACAATAATCCACCGCACCTTAACAATAACAACAACAATGTTCCCCCACCCGATCTTCGGACAATGGAGGAGCTTTGTCAACCCACAATGTTTGGGCGAGGATGACCGATTGCGCCGATGCAAATCACGGCTCCGGAGTTTTCGTTGAAGCATCACATGATCCAACAAGTGAAAACTAATCCATTTCGCGGATTTCCTGGTGATGATGCCAACAAGCACCTCGACAAATTCATTACTATTACTCAAAGCATGAAGTTGCCCGGTGTTACTATGGATGTCCTTCGCCTACAGCTCTTTCCACATACTTTATCCCACCACGTCGAAAAATGGTTTGATCGTCTCCCGAAGAATTCCATTCATACTTGGGACGACATGACTCAACGATTTTTGTCGCGCTACTTTCCACCATCCATGGTCACGAGCCATCGAAATCAAATCAACGGTTTCATGCAAGAACCCGATGAATCACTCTTTGATGCTTGGGAAAGATATAATGTTTTGATTGATCGATGTCCAAACCACAACATGCTCCCCGTTACGTTGATTGATACTTTCTACAATGGTTTAACTTTTCGAGATCGTGATACGATTAACGCAGCCGCCAGTGGCACATTTATGAAAAGAAGACCTGAGGAGTGTAGAGAGCTTATTGAGAACATGACTACTCATCACAAAAATTAGGATTCCTCCGTTTATTCAAGGAATAACCCGAGAGTCAATGTTTCTTCTACTTCAACAAACCCCGACATGACCGAATTCACCCGCATGATGGCCGAAATGAATAAAAATATCTTGCTCATCGCTACAAACCAACAAAAACAAGTTAAAGCTATAGAAATTTCTTGTGAGACTTGCGGTGGTCCTCATTCATACACCGATTGTCCTTCTACTCAAGGCAATCCGGAAAACGTGTATGCGGCTTATGGTAACTATTCACCAGAAAATTACCAAGCCCGACCTCAAGGGGATCGAAATTTGCTAAGTTACAGGTTGAACAACTACCTTTCACCCAGTTTTTCTCCTCAAAACCACAATCCCAACAACAACTACAATAGAAGCAACCAAATCCCACCTAGAGCTTCTAATCCTTATCACCCACCCGCTCAAAAAGCCCCACCCATTAATCAAGATGTTGACGCCTTAATGAGAACCCAAGGAGAGAAAATTAAGAATCTATAAAGCCAAATTATCAATTTGAAAGGGGATATCACTAAGCAAGGTAATGACATTAGATCCGAGCTTCGACATGATATACAAACCTCTTTTAGCACTCAAACAAATGATTTGAAGAATATGCTGGCTAGTTTCTTATCAACCACTCAACCCTCTACTTCGGGCTCTCTACCTTCCAACACCGTCACCAACCCGAGAGCGAATGTGAGTGTTATTACTACACGCAGTGGAGCAACCGTAGTAGGACCATCTACCCCTCCCCCAGTTACTCCATCTACACCTCCTCCACCACCATTTATCCCTCCTACTCCCACGCCTAGTATTAGTTCTCCCTTACCGTCTCCACCTCTTACTGACGTACCCAAGAAGAAGAACCCTTCACCAACCCCGCCTTACACCTTTAAACCTTCAACATCTCAACCTCTACCTGCTACACCTACACCTTCCACCTATAAACCGAATATCCCTTATCCTTCTCGCTTGGACAAGCCTAACTTGCAAACCAAGGATGACATTCAAGTGTCGAACTATTTGAAGATGATCTCTCAACTGAATTTCAACATTACCCTTGTTGAAGCACTTGCTTAATAAGAAGGAAAAGCTGGTTGAGTTTGTCAAGACACGCTTAAATGAAAACTGTTCTGCAGTTATTCTTAAAGAACTTCCGAAAAAACTTGGAGATCCCGGTCTTTTTGTGTTGCAATGCATTTTTAACAAAACCGAAGAATTTACTGCCCTAGTTGATCTCGGGGCAAGTATTAATTTGATTCCTTTAAGTGTTTGGACAGCACTATCATTACCCGACCTTACACCAACGAAGATGACTCTTGAGCTTACAAATCGCACTCTCGCTTACCCCATTGGTATTGCCGAAGATGTGTTCATTAAAGTTGGCACCTTCACTTTTCCGGTCGACTTTGTTGTTGTTGATTATGAAATGGACCCTCGTATTCCATTAATACTTGGTCGGCCATTTTTAAGAACAGGAAAAGCTCTAGTCGATGTTGCCGAAGGTGAGTTATTTTAAGGGTCCGGAATGAATAACAAGTCTTCAAAATGGGGAAGATCACAAACAAATCTAATGTAAGAGAATCAGCGAATATGATTAATGTGCTTGAGGATTTTGTCGTCTACAACAATCCTCTATTCGATTCTTGCTTTAATAATCCACTGTTCCAAGATGATGTGGATGATTCTCTATCCAATTCTGATCCTCCACCAATTTATGATTCTCCACCGATCTATGATGCTTATTATGATGATTCTAGTTCCAATGGAGATGATTATTATGATTTTACTTCTGAGTATCCAGACATGCCCACTTATGATGATTTTGATGAGGCTGATACTCTCTCGAGTGATTCTTCACATGATGAAGATCCTCTGGCAACCATGCTTAATCCTACTTTGGATGACTACTCATTTGAGGAAGACTTTGCTACTTTTCTCAACACATACTTCCCAAATGAGAGTGATGCTCCTCCTTTGGACTTTGATGATTATGGTCTTTATCCTACTTTAGATATGAAGAAACCCGCTTCAAAGGAGAAAAAGCCGGCCGACACCGATATCCGCAGCACTTATGTCTTGACACCTCTATATCCATCTTCTGAGGATGAGATTGCGAGATTTATGATCGGATCTTCTTCAAGGTCTGCTGAGCCTAAGTGTTATTTTCCCCTAAAGGAAAAGGTATTCGACCCCGGTATTGCAATTGTTAAGCCATCTCAGTATCCATCTGATGAAATAAAAGGAAAGATTTTTGGTACTTTTGGAGATATGCTTGCACCTCTTCACCCTTTCTTCCACCGTGCTCCATCTTTGCTTACGGGAACCTTGCCTACTCTTCTTTGGCTTGCCTTGTTCGCCTTAAGCCTGTGCTATTTGATGGATGAAAACCATGTCTTTGATCCCGGTGGATGTGTTTCAAGTTTCTTCCTATGCTAATCAAGGTCGAGTCAGGCTCACGACTCGGTTAACAAAAACAAGCGCTTCTCGGGAGGCAACCCGCAGTATCTATCCTTTTTCTTTGTTTTTATAATAAGTGTAGGGGAGACCCTAGTATGTTGTTTGTTTTCTTCTTTCTAATCATGTACAAGGATTCGAGCTTTCAAAGATCCATTCTTGATGACTTTTGACGAACCGTGATCCCGTGTACCCATCTTCCTGGTTTTATCCTAAACTCTTTTGATTATCTATTTTATATTCTTTCATATTAAAATAGGAATCACTTTAGTTTTCTCTTCCTTAGCAAGATTTAAACAAAGTGCACAATGTCCTAAGTGTAGGGGAGTTTACTTCCACATGCTTAAACATTGAGGACAATGTTTATATTAAGTGTAGGGGGACTTCTATCGAAGCTAAGTGGTCTTTTCCTTGCATTTGTCCTCATTTTAACCAGAAAATTTGATTTTTCAACATTTTTCAAAATTTTTAATCTATTTTGGCCCAGTTGTGTAGTTGTATTTTCCTTTGTTATAGTCAGTTTCTTTCTTTGCTAGAATAAATTTTTAATAAAGTGGTTTTAAATTTTCAAACGTTGTGAATCTTTTGACTCAACCCGAGCTTACTTATCTAAGTTTACTCTAGCTAGTATCCTTAACGTATTTAAGTCAAGTTTTGCTAGGCTTTATATAGGGAGCTTTAAAACGAAAGTCTTAACTCTCACGGGTTAAGAACAAGAACTTTTCGCAAGTTCCTATAACTGATCCTAGAGAGACGTTATCAAGGGAACTTTAAAATGCGAATTCTAAACTTGAAAAAGTCTAAGAATTTGCAAGATACTCGAAAACCCAAAACTTTGATTTAATTGGCTAAGCATCCACGAGTCTCATTCCTTGAGATTTTAAATTGTGGAGAACGAGAGATGATAGAGTCAATTATAAGTTTGGTATTCTTTTATGAAATTATTTGAGTTGATTATAAGCTTTTTCTCCCATCGCTTGCTAATAAATTTAATTGCAATAAGTAAGGTTGTACGATTTGAAAAGTTACTTAGCTTCTAGCCCAAGATCGTTTAAAAGTTGCTCGGTATTAATTAGAGTTCATAGCCAAGGCATAACTTATTGAAGCGGGACGCGAAGATTGGCGAGTCCGAAAAGGCCCTAACAAGGCATGAGGGCTACATTTTGTTGCTAAAGATCCAAAGTGATGTGAAGAATCATTTATCCAAAAATCAATATGAAGGATCGAGACACACGACGAAAAGCAAATACTCCCGTAAAGATCATGGAGAAGTCTATCCAAAAAGGCCCTAACAAGGTATGAGGATAAATAGATCCAAGTCCTAAAAGGAGGCGGATCGTTGTATATCAAAGTCCAAATTAAAGATTCAAGAAAAATGAAGAAGTCATGGTCCAAAGATGAAGAATCTCTCAAAACTTCAAGTGAAGAAATTCCTATTATGAAGAGAAGACCATTATTTCATGAACGTCTCTTAAGATTTGAAGTATGAAGTCAGTTCCAAATATCGGTCCGAGAAAGGTCTCAAATCGTGAAGCGAGTTATGCCAAGATATGAACTTTATGAGCTCCCGAGAAGCAGTTTTAAAAGATTTTGTCCTTTAGCTAACTATTGATTAAATCGTCCTACTTTATTTTCAGCCTAATAACTATCGTAATAAGTCAACAATGCATCCTCGTGATCATTCAAGACAACAATAAAATATAAGAGATACACCTAGGAATAAGGGAGTCTAAGTAAATAACTGGCCCACATGAGTTCGTGTTAGTTTGCTAACTTATAATAACAATGATCTCGTTTTTAAGCTTGGTTTGGGGAACGTGAAACTTGAGGATGATAATCATTCATGACATTCCAAAACCCTAAGGTAAGTCTTTGATTTCTTTACTTGATTTGTTATTTTCTATCTCTTTAATAAAGGACAATGTGGATTGATTGTGATGGAAAGTGTAATCTTGCTTTGTAATTAATGCATTGCATGAGGACATTGCAATGGTCAAGTGTAGGGGATTTGATAGGTGTGTAAACACCCATCCTTTTTACCGCTTAACTACAATAATAACCGAGCCAAAACGTGTATTTTATGTCGTAAATGTCGGAATTATGCGTGGTTTGTGCTTTTGTTGTTATTTAGGATCAAAATGTGAAAAGGAAGGAAAACACGAGCTTTCACGGGCTTTTATCGAAGAAAAAGACAAAAGACTAAGTCAAAAGATCAAGAGTGCTTAAAGAACGGAAGTCCAAGGCCAATTTTGAAGATTTATCGAAGAAAAAGTCTTAAGACGGAAGTTTAATAAAAGCCGAAGAACTCAAGTCTAAATTAATGAAGAAATTACAAGACAAGTTTATTAAACCCGAGGCAAAGTCGAAAAAGTCGAAGAATTAAGAAGACGAAAAGACGTGAAGAAGAAGAATAACCAACACATGCTTAGTCTTTCCTAAATCCCCTATAAATACCCTCCTAATGCCACCATTAGGAGGTGTTAGCTAATTTGACACATTAGTCTTTCCACCTTATTTTCATGTCATTTTAATTACTTGTCAATTTACATTCCTTGTCTTGCACCTTAATTCCTTTAATTCCAAGTAAGTTTAATCTTTACTTTTGTTGTTTAATCTTAATTTTAATCAAGTTATTATATTAATCTCTCCTTCTACCTTTCTTATTTTTGTTAATCTTTATGCTTATTATCTTATTGTTATGCTTATTTGATTAATTGTTATGTTTTTATGTGTTTGGTTGTGTTAGCTTATTGATTTGATAGCTTATTGTGTGTTTCATTTGATTTTAGTTAAGTGTTTTTATTAGTTTATTCTATTAAAAGTTGATTTTTAATTTTTAATTTTATTAGTGTTTTTCAAGTTTTTGATTTGTGGTTGAATTAGTTTTTCTTAAAAGTGTTTTAGATTAAGTTTTGGTTATTTGCTTATTTGATTTTAGCTTATTCGTAGCTTATTTCTTAAGTTTTCTTTTTACTGTTTATTTATACCCGTGCCTTAACTTCTTCGGAAAAGGGTTTTGTTTTTCTGAAAACATACCTTTTCCGAAAAATCAATTATTCTGAAATTCTCCTTTTCTCTGAATTCATTGCTTTTCCGAAGATTTCTCTGAAATCACCTTTTTTTCGAAAATTCCATTTTTCCGAAGATATAGTTATTCCGAAAATTCTAGTTTTTCTGAAAACCTCATTTTTCCAAAGATTCCATTTTTCCGAAAACTTCATTTTTCCGAAAATCCTACTTTTTCTGAATTAGTCATTTTTCCGAAATTTTGATTTCTCTGAATTTACTGCTTTTCTGAAAATTTCTCTGAAAACATTTACTCCGAAAAAGTCAGTTTTCCGAAAAGCTTATTATTCCGAAGATGTTACTTTCTCTGAAAAAGTTATTATTCCGAAAAACTTGTTTTTCCGAAAAATGATTATTCCGAAGAAATATAATCTCTGAAATGTACTGTAGCTTTTCCGAAATAATTGTGGTACATGCTTGCTTGTTTTAATTTCTTGTGTTAGTTTTAGTTTCAAGTTTCTAAGTTTCTTGTTTTTATTTTTAGAGAAAAAGTGACAGTTTTTCTCATTTTACTTTTAGCCTATTTTATTTTTAAGTTTTGCATTTTTATTACATTGTCAATTTAATTTTTCGTCACGCTTTTATTTTCTGTCATTTAAATCATTTACTTTTAAATGTTTTAATATTGCACCATTTACATTTTAATTAGTTTTAGGTTTAAATGACCGTCATTTACGTTAAAGTCTTGCATTTTAATTATACTACAACGACCAATCTATTGTTTCCACCAAAAGACAGCTGAGTCACACGTTCACCCTTTCTCAATTCGAAAAGATCGGACGATAATATTTTCTTACTAGGAAAAAGCCACGTATTAGTGCTATTGGTGGTGGAAGGTTTCCTTGTCTTGGCAAAATCAACCCCTTGTGTTCCAAATTTTGTTCACTACAAGTTTACACAGCCAAACCCCTTTTTCCTTTGTTATACAACTTTGTGGCACTTGTCATTTTTGGCATGTTGCTTTCCCAAACTTTGAATCAAGGACCATAAGTGTATATTTATCATTCTTTAAGGGCTCATAGTGTAATATCTTGATATTCTATGGACCCAAATGCAATATTATAGTTTTGCAAGGGTATAAAATGTCAAGTCTTCAAAAGATAAGGGACCAATCTTGTCAAATCTTCAAACTTCAAAACTTGCATGGAAACTCATGATACGGGTCCGGTTCTTTGTGCGGCTTCATTTCCCGTGTTCGTTTTTTATTGATTATTGTAATCATTTGGTGAATTCACGATATCCGTACCTAAAATACACAATGAACAAATACAAATATATTTTGGGGTATTTTAATGATATTTTTAGCGTTTTAAGCCCGATTTGGACGATGAGACTATGTATAATTGCAGTCTCATCACTCCCCCATACTAAACCATTTCCGTGTCGTCACTCAATGCAAGAATTAAGTATCATAGCACTTCCAAAATTCATTTTTAGGTGACATTTATTGAAAATATAAACTTAAATAAACTACTACATGTGTTTTAGACATAATGCATTGTTTTTATCACGATTGAATGACTTTTAGGGTCAAAGAATAAGAACATGTGAATGCCTCATAGAGATAAATTCGTCATCCTCGATTTTCACCCAATTCCATGCTAAGCGTGAAACGAGATCATTGTTATTGTAAGTTAGTAAAACAATCACTAATCATGAGCGTTAATTACGTACTTAGACTCCCTTATTCCTAAGGTGTATCTCTTATATTTTATTTTGTCTTAATGATCACGAGGATGCATTTGACTTATTTAGATATTTTATTAAGGCCGAAAATAAAGTAGACGATTTAATTAATAGTTAGCTAAAGGACACGATCTTTTAAAACGGCTTCTCGTAATCTCCTTAAGTTCATATCTTGGCATAACTCGTTTCACGATTTGATACCTTTCTCGGACCGATATTTGGCATGTACTTCATACTTCGAATGTTGGAAGACGTTCTTGAAATAATGGTCTTCTCTTCATATATGGAATTTCTTTACTTGACGTTTTTGAGAGATTCTTCAAACTTGGACCATGACTTCATCATTTTTCTTCATTCTCTATTTGGGATTTTGATATACAACGATCCGCCTCCTTTTTGCGGACTTGGATATATTTATCCTCATACCTTGTTAGGGTCTTTTTGGATATACTTCTCCATGATCTTTAGGGGAGTATATTGCTTTTCGTCGTGTGTCTCGATCCTTCATATTGATTTTGGAATAATGATACTTCACATCATGTTGTATCTATAGCAACAAAATGGAGTCCTCGTGCCTTGTTAGGGCCTTATTGGAACTTTGCCAATCTTCGCATCCCACTTCAATAAGTTATGCCTTGGCTATGAACTCTATTTGAACACGAGTAACTTTTAAACGATCTTGGGCTAGAAGCTAAGTAATCTTTTAAATCGTACGACCTTACTTATTGCATTTATTTAAACAAAAGCATGGGGAGAAAAAGCAAATAATTACCACACATGAGATCGTGAAAGATTACGTAACTTATAATTAACTCTATCATTTCTCGTCCTCAATTAAGAGACTTAGCCTAAAAAGTTAAGGAATCAAAGCTAAGTGCTCAACACGCACGGTCGAGTCAAAATTACTCTTATTCTCACCATCGGAAAACCTACATACTTGTCTTAAACACTTATGAAAATCAAGAAAAATTTTAAAATTTGGCCATTTTTATCCTTATTTTGCATAAAACGATAACAAAAAGATGAAAATTGCATTGCGTGATGACGTAAGCAAGGTGAAGTATATACTCACCCCCCAAACCAAAACAAAACATTGTCCTCAATGTTTCGAGTCTAGGGGTAAAACACCCCCATACTAGAGACAAAAGTCGAATGCTTAATCTCGAGCATGGAAAGGGTAAAACGAATAAACTAAAAGCCGTTTATAAATTATTCTAATAAGATAAACGTTAGAACATAAAAGGATATCATCGGGATCGGAATCTCCAAAGGCAACGATCGAAGATCGAGTGATATGTAAAACGAACACGAGAGGCTTCAATGATGACGATGAACCTAATAAATCACAAACAACCACGGAACAAAGGTTGGAAGAGCACAAGTCTGCTCGTTACACTATTAAAAAACGATAATATTTACAAGGATAAGCATGAGAATCCCCCACGAGGCACCTTGTTTTGATAACCGAGTCAAAAGCTCGACTCAAATCCTCATAAGTGTGATCATTTAGGGATTATTATGGTTTGGTAATTTTTGGTGGGGCTTACATGATAAACAATGCCTAAAAGTACATGGAGTACTTTAAAAACACGATAAACGTATACCGGGGTCAAAGATAGCGTCCTGGTTTTCAGATGAAAGACGAAACAACGCTACTCCAACCAAAAACCCGAGAGGGTCAAAGAAAATAGATGAGAAGAAATAGAAGGGTCGGACAATGGGTAAGGCAACACAATGAGCTACTCGAGGTAGACTCACACCAAGAAAATAGATATATTTTCCATTTGTTGCATCGGTAGAAGACCGAGATTTCCTTTTACAAGCAATTCTGGGATCGAATATCTCTTCCTCAGTGGAGAAATGTGAGGGAACATAAGGGGCTTACCCTACACTAACACCACACCAACCGTCGTCAAAAGGAGTAGACGAGGTGGTAGCACTCAAATAACGATGTGATGACGGAGTTAGACATTTAGAAAAATATTATAAATCACTTTTAAAATCCTTTCCTTTTTTCATCGTTTAAAAACTCTTTATGAAAACCCGATATGATGATGTCGAAAATATTTGGCATTTCAAAATCAATATTAGTCACGCTAAAAATCCCCACATTTAAGTCATGGTTAGGGGGTGGTGGATTGTATAACTTCTCAAAAAGTTTATCAACAAAGAACACTGCCCCCTCGGGGTCAACATATTCGTCATCCTTATGATTGTGAATCTCATCGATTTCTTCATCATAGATGGGTTTGTCAAACCAAGGTTTTTCATTCCCCTTATTGAGGATTTTAGAAACTCTCTCGAAAAGATCACGATCAAGCACAAAACCATCATTCCTTTATGGGGATCCTTGATAAGTTAGATCCTCACGAATGTGGTAAACGTCATTCTCAAATGAGGAGTGTTGATTAGGTAACTCCTCGAGAATGGGATTTTGGGTCAAGTGAGTTGCTTCGTCATAAAAAATAAGACGTTCCAACTCATCAAGTTCATCCTCGATTTTGGAAAAATCAACCTCACTCGTAGGTGGAAGTGGAGGCAAAAGAGCTAGCTCTCGTTCGATAATTTCCTCAATCTCGGGATCAAACTCATAATTATCGTTCTTCCCATGTAAAGATGTCTTTTTAGGAGAATCCTCAAAAATGGATTTTGGATTTTGAAGCACGTGATCAATCTTGGCAAAATCGCCATCGTCATCATCAAAGAAAGAGTTGATGTAATCACTCATAACCATGGTCTTACAAGCCCTAGGGCTATGCTTAGGTGACTTTTCAATGACGAGTGGATCGATGTCGATGTAACCTTTGGCCTCAACGGGTGTTGGGCTAGGAAATGGAGGCACTTCAATGGAATTAGAAGTTGAACCCTCAAAGACGTGGTCCTTCAAAGGTGGTGAAGACGAGTCCATATTGGTCATTGTCGTGATGGCACTAACGTCACCCTTCAGAATTAGTCGTTCACTTTTTTCACCGAATACATCCCACAATGATTTTTCATCCATAAATTTACGAATACCCTTTTGAATTAAGTAAACGTATCCTTTATCATTAAAATCGTCATCATTAAAACCGTTCATTTTAATTCTTTCAAAACATGCACCAAGCCTCATATTTTCTGCTAAAGTTAACATTTTGAAATCATTAGAATTTGAAACATTGGTTTTATCATGATCATTTGGAACTTGGGATCTACTCGTGAAAAGTCCATTTTCTCCTCCCCATATTCCATAGTGAGTTTCCCACTGTGAGCGTCGATTACGGCTCGTGCCGTCGATAAAAAGGGTCGACCTAAAATAATGGGACATTTAGGATCACACTCATAATCGGAAATCACGAAGTCCCCGGGAAAAACAAACTTTCCAATCCTAACATAGACATCCTCGGCTATTCCAATTAGCTTAAGTGGTGTACAATTTGCTAGCTCGATAGTCATGTTCGTGGGGGTAAGTCTAGGCGATCTCATCAATTTCCAAATAGAATGAGGCATGAGATTGATGCTAGAACCTAAATCAGCAAGGGCTAAACATCCCTTAATCTCGGAAAAATCACAAGGTAATAGAAGTTAGCACGGATCCTCTTCCTTTCTTGGCATATGCCTTTTGGGTTTCTTAAGAAGGATCGAAGCACAAGTTTCTTCAAGGGTTACTTGGGTGAGGTCGATAAATCTCTCTTTTTGAATCGTGGATGGAATTCGAGGTACAAAAGGGTGTGCACTCTTTTCCTTGGTCACCATGTTCACGCCATCGACTTTAGAAAATGAAGGTGTCTTAGAAGTCGAGGGTTGAGAAGAAGAAACAACTCTAAATCTATCAAGGGTAGGGGTAAACACACGACTTTTCTCACGAGACGAGGCGGCTTTAACATGTTCCTTCGGATTTGCTACGGTGTCACTAGGTAACGAACTTGATGACGCACCCGAACCCTTGTTCATAATGGCCGAAAACATCTTTTTAATGTCGATTTGTCCTTGCTCAATCTTTTCAAAGTATTGGAAATGTCGTTTTTCAAAGTACCAATTTGTCCCTCTAAACGTCTCATATTAGCCTCATTCGTTTTCATATATTCTTGAAAATCGTTTGACGAACTATTTTGATTAGTATTAAACTTCCCTTGGTTTTGATGACTTCTTTGAAAATTTCCTTGATTACCATTGGAAAAATTGTTTCCTTGATTAGCGTTGTTTGAAAAACTCGAGTTTTGATTGTTGTTGTTGTCTCGATTTTTCCAACTCAAATTCCGACCGTGATTATAACCTTGATTTGAAAAGTTCCCTTGCTGATTATTTCCTAGAAAAATGTTTCGGTTTTGGTTCGAAAAATTGTTGCCTTGGTTATAATTGCCTTGTGATGGACCCGCGTTATTTTGATTTTGAAAATTTTTGTTTAATGCGTTAACACTTGATGTTTGGCCATCTGTAACCGCACACTCGTGATAATTATGAGGTCCACCACACGACGTACACGATGCCTCAACCGCTTTCACCGTAGCGGGAGCATCTTTCTTTTGCATTTCAATGAGAAAAGACGTAAACACATTCGTTAACTTATCGACTTTCGCATCAACTCTCTCAATGTCGCGATTAGAATTACTAATATTGGCGACATTGGCAACACTCAATGTGTTACGGAGTTGGTAAACCTTGGATCTATTCTCGATAATCATTAATGCATCTTTCGGAGTTTTACACAAAATGTTGCCACCAGCGGCTGAATTCAATGAATCTTGTTCTTGAAAACTAAGACCGTTATAAAACGTGTCGATTTGGTGTAACTCGGAAAATCCATGGTGTGGACATTGCCTAAGAAATTCCTTAAAACGATCCCACGCGTCTCTAAACGATTCATTCGGTTTTCGCTCAAATCTTGTAATCTCGTTTTTGAAAAACGTCGTCTTAGACGGTGGGAAAAATGATTAATGAACTTGGAAACGAGATCCTTCCACGTAATTATAGAATTAGGTGGCTCTTTCTCCTACCAATCCTTGGCGGCACCATCGAGCGAGTACGGAAAAAGCGTAAGCTTGACGACATCAGTGTCGACGTTCTTAAACTTGCTCGTGGCCAAAAGACGATCAAAATTCTGGATGTGATCGTGAGAATTATCCACCTCACGACCTCGAAACTTCGTAGCTTGAATCAACGAAAGCAATCCGCTCTTAGTCTCAAAATTCTCCGCTTCGATAGCGGGAATTACGATCACGTCTCCATAACCCTTGTGGTCTCTTGGAGCAATTCCATCATCGAACGATTGTCGGCCATCTCGTCTTCGGTTTCGATAACGATATTAGGAACGTCGGTTTCTAATTCTCGTCTATGTCGTCGATTCCTTCGATTTCGATGCGTCGATTCGAAGAGTCGCTAGAATTAGAATAATCCTTCGATCGAGTGCGCATGCACTAACGTAGAGAATGGGGGGTAGCAAGAAGATTCTTTTTGGGGTTTTTGGTTTTTTCAATTTTTTTGGTTTTTGATTGTTTTTTAATTTTTTTGGATTTTGGTGTATTACGTAGACTCAAATCTACAAATCTCTTCTTGAATCAATTTCTCGATTAAAGGAGCCTTAAGGAATGAAAACGATCACGTGGAGTGAACGCCTTCGATGACTTTAGAACGTTGGTGGAACACCAAAACGTTCAAGAGGGTTTAATCTTTGAAAATCAAGCAAATATAGTATAGGTAGATAATACTTTGGTTGGCAAACCCTCGATTAGCCCTTTTTCTCAAAACATGCACAAGCAAGCGGGGAAAACGAGGCGGCGCTAAGCACTTAAGAGCCTTTTCCCTTAGGTCGTGAAATACAACCGCCTTATACCCACCTTATAGTTTGTGTTAATCAAAATTAAGCCTCACGAAAGTATTTATCTATTTAGCCTTTTTCTTTTTGCTTTAGATTCGAATACAATAATTGAGTGATGAAATCTCAATTAAGGTTGCGTTTTCACGCTTTTGGAGATATTGTAAATTTATTGTGATACGTATACAATATATTAATAATATTCACAAGAAAAACGAAAACGAATATATTATATCTACAATATAGTAAAATGATTGTTTTGTGTTTAATTTAGGAAAACTAAACACGATTTATTTGGATATTTATTTATAGTAGAAAAAAAATTAACAATCGAGTATGTACGATATTTACGCTTTCCAAAAATGACAAGCAAAAACGCACTACTCACACAAACACGATATGTATAATGGTAAAAAAAACACCTCCCCGGCAGCGGCGCCAAAATGATAGTAGTAAAATTACACCTCTTTTAGGAAAAAGAGAGTATAAGCCGGTAATTAATCGATACGATTTAGGAAAACCGTAAAGATGACAAGTTCAAGTTCGTTCTCGGTGGAGGTGTGTGAATTAGATGCCAATTATATAAAAATCAAGTTTGGATTAGTGTCATTTTTGGGTTTGAGAAGAGAAAATTAAATGACGAGCTACACTACTATTAAACTACGACGAATGACGTAAAACGTGAACGTAAATACGTAAAACGTGAATGTGAATACGTAAAACGTGACGAAATTAAAAATTTAAGCTAAAAACAATTTAAAAATTGAAACTAAGTCTAAAATAATATAAATAAGAATAAAAATTCAATAAATAAATTTAAAACTTTTTATTAATTAAATATTCAATTTTAAATGCTAATAAAAGCCCTAAAATTAAACATAATTAACAAAAAGCCCAAAATATTATTTTATCAAACAAATATCTTACTAATATTATTTAAACACTAAAAAGTATTTTTCCTAAATTTTTAAAACTATTTTTCTATTTTTTAGAGGCTAAAAACAATTTTTAAACTAAAATAATGATAAAAAAATAAAATAATAGGAAAATTAGTTTTTCTTTTTAAAAAATCCTAAAACACTTAAATAAAGCTGGGAAAAATGAAAAAGTTTGAAAAAAGTAATTTTAAGCTTAATAAGACAAAAATATTTTAATTAAAAACTAATTAAAACTTAAATTAATTTTAAAAATACCTAAATAAAGTTAAAAATAAATTCTTTTTTGGAAAATCTTAAATTATATTACTAAAAATAGGAAAATTGGAAAATCAGAAAAACACAACTTTTATCACAAAAAGACAAAAACATAATTAATTAAAACTAATTAAAACTTAAATTAATTCTAAAAAATATTAAAATAAACATAAAATAAAAATAAACTTTATGGAAAATCTTAAATAAAATACTAAACATAAGAAAAATAAAAAATGTAGAAAACACTAACTTTTTGCCTAATAAGACAAAAATCAGTGAAATCTGAAAGTGACAGCCTGGGAGATTTTCTCTTCTAATGTAGTTGTGGGTAACTTAATACTAGCAGTGGGAACTTTTTCCCACTGCTCAATCACAGGAATAAGAGATTTGTCGTTTTATGCTTTGGTTGATGGTGGATTTTGGAACAAGAGGCACCCCCACACTCAGTGGAGTGTGGGAAGTCAGTTTAAGCACAAAAACAACAAGGTCATGCACAAAACAAGCAAAAATTTGAGCAGATACAGTCACTGATGAGGTCTAGGGGTCTGATGACAATTTTGCTGAACTAAATGGCACTTAGTCGAGATTTGGTTGATCAAAACTTGCTCAAAACACCACCAAACCACAACTAACAAACACACAGCCCTAGATATGCCTAAGATCTAAGAGAATACAAAATTTGAATCCTCAAAACTAAAAAATAAACATATATGGATTACTGATTATCTATGCCTAGTTTACCCAAATTTTAAACATGAAAATTTTTATTTTCTACTAACAACTCAAAGCAACCTATTAAAATACCCTATTAGTACCTATTTGAGTGTGTTTAAGTTGAAATTAACCTAAGTCTAGTGTTACTTAAGGCTTAAACCAGTTAAACCAAACACCCCTATAAAACTGATGAACAAAGATTTGAGAAGTCTTTTTAAGCTAAACAACACCAACTTAATTCTAAACCACTTGAATACACAGGTAAACCATAAACAAGCATAAACAAAACATTAATTCAGCATGTAGACAGAATCAAACAAATCCAAAGAGCAAATCCACATAACACATAAAACTAAAAAACAAAGGCCAATAGGGTTCAAGCCACTAACCAGCTGATGCCTTCTAATGGACTATTTATAGGCTTATGAGAAGTGTAGAGAGCCCTCATTGTTTGGTCTACAACAGACCAAGAGGGGAACAATATCTTCAAAGAAAATTAAATAAAATGGAAAGGACTTTTTTTGATAACCTGCACAACATAGTCAAACCAAAGAACACACAATTCAAGCTCATATAAGTGGCCAATAAGCTGTTGTCAGGCAGCTTATTAGGTATCTTATATGAGCAATAAGTCGTTAAAAACAATCAAAGATGGAAATCCAAGTAACTAGTTGAAAACATGAATTTTAAGAAAACTTTGTTAACCAATTTAGTAACTCATACCAAAAGAATAACAAAAACCTTTGCCTTGCTGACGCTTGGGTTGTCAAACCAGGCATCCACAATCGAACAAATTATCTTGGATCTCAAAATCTCTATTTATTAAGAACCAAACAAAAAAACTTTTGATGAGTCTGCAATACTAATCTTGCATAAAAGAAAACATGAACATTACACTAGAAAAACAGTATGGAACACAGTATAACTTTGCAAAGATCTTTAGAAAACACTATGACTATTCATTAACATAAAAAAGAGTTACAAAGTTAAAACTATAACAAAGTGAATTCACATGTCGAATTCTACTTTTATAGCAATGGAGAGAAGATTCTAGACCTACAAATAACATGTACACCCGAGCACTAGTTTTTCCTAAACTGCCCTTGATGTTGCTTGAAAATTTGTTGGTCAAACGTCCCAGGTGCTCTTGTACTTGTGTCAGCTCCTATGTAATGATCTTGGACGTTTATTGCCAACTTTGGGACCAAGTCTGGGCTTGTAGCTGTTGATTTACTGGAGAGATTATAAATTTGACATAATAGGAGGAGAAGGGGACATACAGGGGGGGTCCACTATGGGTCAAGGGAGAGGGTTTTTGTTGGTGTGTTTGGATTAGGATAGGTGGAATCATGTTTCTGGAAGGTTTGACTGTTTGATTTTAGGTAATGAAGATAAACCCAATAGGGTTCTTGGTGTTTATTTGGGGATAAGGGGTGGGTTAATGATGAATACTAAACGTTTCCCTCCCAATTATATATATAAATTCCCATTAAAAAAAGAATTATACTAGTGGGGTGTTGACTTATCTTGACTGAGATGATGTGGAGGGAGTCGTGATGTGGCGGATAGAGAGTGGTGGTGAGGGTATAGTGGGTGAGGTGGCAGGGTGCTATTGGTGGTGGAAGGTTTCATTGTCGTGGCAAAATAAACCCCTTGTGTTCCTAATTTTGTTCACTACAAGTTTACACAGCCAAACCCTTTTTTCCTTTGTTATATAACTTTGTGGCACTTATCATTTTTGGCATGTTGCTTTCCAAAACTTTGAATCAAGGACCATAAGTGTATATTTATCATTCTTCAATTGCTCATAATGTAATATCTTGATATTTTAGGGACCCAAATGCAATATTAGAGTCTTGCAAGGGTATAAAATGTCAAGTCTTCAAAAGATGAGGGACCAATCTTCACAAATCTTCAAACTTCAAGGACTTGATTGGAAAATCATGATTCGAGTCCGGTTCTTTGAGCGACTTCGTTTCCCATGTTCGTTTTTGCTTGATTCTTGTAATCTTTTGGTGAATTCACGATATCCGTACCGAAAATACACAATGAACAAACACAAGCATATTTTGGGGTAATTTAATGAAATTTATAGCGTTTTAAGCCCGATTTGGACGATTAGACTATGTATAATTGCAGTCTCATCAAAGATATTTACAAGACAGCTTTTAAGACTCATGATGGGCATTATGAGTTTCTTGTCATGCCCTTTGGACTCACTAATGCACCATCAACTTTTTAGGCTCTCATGAATAATATCTTCAGGGCATTTCTAAGAAACTTTACCTTGGTATTTTTTGATGATATCTTGGTTTATAGTTCTTCATTGGCTGATCATGTGCAACATTTGAGGCGAGTTTTGGAAGTCATAAGACAAAACACATTATATGCAAAAATGACTAAGTGTGTGTTTCGCACATGCCAAGTTGAATACTTGGGTCACATAATTTTAGAAGAAGGAGTAGAAATAGACCTAACCAATATCCAAGCTATGGTGGAGTGGCCAATTCCAGTCAACCTGAAGCAGTTAATAGGATTTTTAGGATTGACTAGATACAATAGGAAGTTTATTAAGGAATATACTGGCATTTCCCAACCTTTAATTGCTTTGCTTAAGAAAAATGCTTTTCATTGGAATGAGAAAGCTACTCAAACTTTCCATGCTCTTCAGTAGGCAATGGTTAAGTCTCCAGTTCTGGTAGTGCCTAATTTTGACCATGAATTCATCATTGAGACTGATGCATCAGGGTATGGAGTAGGAGAAGTCTTACAACAGGATGCAATTTGATTGCCTATATCAGCACGACCTCAGCTCTCAAAGATCAATCATTGTCTACATATGAGAAAGAGCTATTGGTTGTGGTACTTGCTTTGCAGAAATAGAGAGGGTATTTGTTGGATAACATTTCAAGATAAGGACAGACCATTTTAGTTTGAAGTATGTGTTGGACCAAAGGATTAAAACACCTTTTCAATCTAATTAGTTGCCAAAGCTTGTTGGATTTGATTATGAGATTGAGTATAAGAAGGGTAAAGAGAACATAATGGCAGATGCTTTGTCTAGAATTCAACAACAAGGATAGTTTTCCAACTACTTTTAACTGTAGAGACTAATGAGTTAGTGGAAGAAATAAAGGGAACTTGGTCTAGTGATCTAGCTCTTAAAGACATCATTGCAGCACTACAACAAGGCAATGCTACCAATTCTAAGTATACTTGGGTGAATGGTGAGTTGAGAAGGAAAGGTAAACTAGTGGTTGGGTACAATGAGCACTTGAGGCTTAAGATAGTTTCTCACTTACATTTTTCCTCCAATGGTGGTCATTCTAGGGTGCAAACAACTATGAAGAGATCGACAGCTTATTTTTATTGGAAAGGACTTAAGAAGATAGTGAAATACCAGATTCGTATGTGTGATGTGTGCCAAAGGTATAAGCTAGATTTATCAGCATATTCTGGTCTCTTGCAGCCTTTAGCAGATCTTAACATGGTTTGGTAAGATATTTCCATGGATTTTATTGAATCATTGCCTATGTATCAGAATAAGGCAGTGATATTGGTGGTGGTAGACAGACTTAGCAAGTATGCCTATTTTATTCCTTTGAATGACCCTTTTTCTGTTGCTCAAATAGCTTAAGCCTTTCTAGATAATGTTTACAAGTTACATGGGTTGCCTTCAACAATTGTGAGTGATAGAGATAAGGTCTCCTTAGTCTCTTTTGGCAATCCTTGTTTAAGATGCTCAAGGTTTAGTTGTGCATGTCTACATCCTATCATCCTTAGAGTGATGGTCAAACTGAAGTTGTGAATAAATGTGTGGAAACTTATTTGAGGTGTATGACTGTGAGAAACCAAAGGAATGGATGAAATGGCTCGCCTTGGCTGAATATTGTTATAACACTAATTAACATACTTCCATCAAGACTACACCTTTTGAAACGGTTTATGGCCAAACACCCATATACATACCCCTTATATTCCAAAAGATATTTCTATGGAGATGGTGTACAGATCTTTGCAGGCTAGATAGCATGCCATTTCTATACTTAAACATCATCTCAGAGCTGCACATGATAGGATGAAGGTGTATGCTGATAAGAAGAGAAGTGACAAATAGTTTGATGTATGTGATATGGTGTACTTAAAGCTACAACCTTGTTGACAGCTAACATTGAGGGTCAATAGACAACACACGCTATTTGCTATGTACTTTGGTCCCATCAAAGTGCTTTAAAAGGTGTGAAAGGTGGCTTATAATTTGTAGTTACCCAGTTCAGCTCAAGTTCATGTGATTCATGTGTCTCAGCTTAAAAAGTGTCATTCAACTGGCATTCCTATGGGTACATTCCTATTGTGTGATAGTGATGGCAGTTTAGTTGTGGTTCCTTACAAGGTGTTGGATAGGAAGTTGGCAAAGCAAGGCAACATGCTTGTGGTCTATGGATTAGTGTAATGGAGTAATGACACGAAGGAGGATGCAACTTGGGAGCTGCTCTCTGACATAGAGAAGAAGTTTCTAGACTTTGACATTGATCCTTGAAGTCAAGGATCTTTGGAAAGGAGGGTCAAATGTTATGCACGGGAAAGGTCTTACATGTAAGGTGCACGTGCACAATATTCCTACTAGTCACGTGAGCTGCATATGACAATCCTCCAACAAATTCCCTAACTAACTTTGGCGCCTTAACTATGGTAGTATATATAATTGTTATAGTTTCCATTTCATATCATCGATTGATTTGTAAACATACACATTCTCTATGCTTTCCTGTTTGTAACAATCGTTCAAGTAATTAAGGTACCACTTGAGATTCTATTCTTTGCTTGAATTTCTAGTATAGTTTTAATCCAACTACTAGTTTCTATATAAACTCTAGTTGGATATTACAAAAACGCGACATGAAAACGCCACATGTCGTACCAACCCTTGAATTTTGGTTTTTTTTTTCTTTTTTTTTGTTTGTTTTTAGTGGCTTTGTTCCGGTGGCCAAGGAAGAAAAATTAAAAGTAACCGAGGAAGAACACATCGGTGGTTTGGTGGGCTTGGGTAAAAAGTGTTTTGTTAATGGGCTTGAATAATGGATAGAATAGATTTTGATGGGTTTTAAATGATTAAGATTGTTAATGCAAAGCAATGCCTAAAAACATTGTTAGTATTTATTAATCTTTCTTAGTTTTGATCACGACAAATTACAAAGACATTTATTGTCAAACACAATCATATAACGAATTATCTAACAAACACTATCATCAAGAAATAATCATTACACTAACATATCTTAATCATGCTTAGTGATCATAAAAGTGATTAGCCTTAAAACTCACTTTTGTCAAATGTAACAAAAGATTTTTAATAAACTTTATTTTTAATAAAATGTTTTATTAAAATGAAAATGTAGACTTGAATATGGCGTATTCCAAGTGCCATAAGAATATCCTTTGAAGGTTTAAACATCCTCAGATATTTCAAATTCACTAAAAGACAAAAGGGAGCGGACTCTACGTCGGCGGTACCTTAGAACCTATGGCGGTTCCTTATCGACAAGGAACCGCGGGCTCCAATAAGGAACCGCGGGCAGATATAGCCGTTGGATGTTTGTCTTATAAATTGTGGATCAAATCTGCATTCTCATCAACCGTTTTTGGACATATCTTTCAGCCTTCTTTCTCCTATCTAATCCTAGTCATTTGTAAATGATCACTTAATGTGTTAAGTATATTTACTCATGATTATCCTCTTGATCTCCTTCTTTACCTTGTCCAAAGAGAAGATCACTCACACACTTATGATATGATTAAAGATGTAGCATTGATGAAGATCACCTTTTCCTAAAGATCTAGTCATGTTCATCATTTGTTTATTTGTGTCTCGTGTAGATTCAATGTATTTGTGAATACTTGGACTAGTTGTGTTCATCCAAGCTATATGTGAATACTTGGATTAGAGTTGGGTAAATCCATTGCACATGTATGTGCTTAGATTTGTGTTGTGTAGATCCAAGCTATATGTATGTACTTGGATATGTTTAGTCGAGTTGTAATTAGTTATGTTAGTTCTCACTAAACTATAAAGTGATGTGGTTGTATCTTGTGAGTTATCACTAAACTATAAAGTGATGTGGTTGTGTCTTGTGAGTTCTCACTAAACTATAAAGTGATTTGGTTGTGTCTTGTGAGTTCTCACTAAACTATAAAGTGATATGTAGTTGTGTTGTGTGAAGTTCTCACTTAGCTTCAAAGTGAAGAGTCGTGAAGATTGGTTCTAGCTTTGGATTAGAACTCGACATCTAGCCTTGTGTCAGAAAATGGTGAAGTAGGCATCGTTGTGAAGATTGGTTCTAGCTTTGGATTAGAACTCGACATCTAGCCTTGTGTCGTAAAATGGTGAAGTGGGCGACGTTGTGTAGATTGGTCCTAGCTAATATTAGGTCTCGAAATTTATTTTAGTGTCGGAAAATATCATAAGCAATGTTGTAAGGTTTTCTCCGCCAAGAAGGGAGCTTGTGGATATAGTGGAAATCTCGAGTAAGGTGTACTCGAGGAGTGTAGTAGGAACGAGGATAGAGCCTCGTTGCCGAACCACTATAAATCTTGGTGTCTTCCTACTAGGTTGTTTCTTTCCTTACTCATTACTTACATTCATTATCATTATACTTACTACACATTGTTAATGCACTAGAATTGAACCTAATCATTATGCAACTAGCTTTCAAGTACAAGATAGTTTTGTGCACTCGCCTAATTGAAAGGAATTTTAATTAGGAGATAAACCGATTAGAAACTATTCAACCCCCCCCCCCCCCCCCTTCTAGTTTCTACAATTGGTATCAGAGCGATGGTGACACAATATCTTTGAAGTATATTGTACTTTAAAACTTGGGTCGATCCATTGTCTCCTCAAATTAGAAGGTTAAGTTGTACTAAAGTTTTTCTTTAGTCAAAACTATTTTTTGTTGAAAATAAGCCTTTTAAATTGTTAATATTGCATATTACCTAAATTAGTAGTATTAATGCATTTTAGATTTACTCTTGAAACGTATCTACTAGTTTGCATCTTGTTATGTGTAGGTACTCATGAAGATCAATCATTCTATTGATTATGGATTGAGTTACTTACACTTGTAGAAGACTCATCTTATTTGATTTCCAACATCATTGAATGATGATATCAAGATGGGTAGGAGTGATACTAGTCTTTGAAGACTTAGTAATCACTATTAGTCATTATTGGGTTTTGCATCGGTTCCTTGAAAGCTCATAATTCAATTTGTGGCCAAGGTACGCTTTCATTCTTCCACACGCCCTATTGATCATTCTTTTGATCATTAATTGACTATATGTTTGTTCTTGGCATCCTTGCCTTGACATTTATTTGTGGTTTGTGATTCTTTCCTTTTTCCCTCTCAAACCTTCATTGCTTGGATACTTAACTCACTATGGAGATGTAGGGTGAGTTAGTAGAAGCTTAATTCATCAAGCATGATTTCCATGGTTTGCACCTGATAGTTGTGTTTTGTATACAAGTCTTAGGAAAGACGTATATGAGCGGCAAGTATTAAACTCGACGATTTAGGAAAACCGACAAGTCGAATAAATGCGGGTTCGTTCTCGAAGGAGGTGTGTGTATTAATGTGCCAATATATATGAAATCAAGTTTGGATTAGTGACGTTTTTGGTTTAAAGAGAGAAAAAGTAAAGACGAGCTACGACTACGATTACGCTACGACGTTGACGTAAAACGATGACGTAATTACGTAAAACACGACAAAATTAAAATTAAAACCTAAAAATTAATTAAAAGTTAAAAAGAAGTCTAAAATAATATAAATAAGAATAAAAATCCAATAAATATATTTTAAAACCTTTTATTAATTAAATATTCAATTTTAAATGCTAATTAAAGCCCTAAAATTAAATATAATTAACAAAATGCCCAAAATATTATTTTATTGAACTAATAACTCACTTATATTATTTAAAGACTAAAAAGTATTTTTCCTAAATTTTCAAAACTATTTTTCTATTTTTAAAACACTTAAAACTATTTTTAAATTAAAATAATTATAAAAAAAATAATAAAATAATGCCAAAAATAACTTGACAATTTTAAAAATCCTAATTTACACTAATGAACAGTAAAAAATTGAAAAAGTTTGAAAAAAGTAAAATTTTGCACTAAAAGACAAAACTGATTAAGAATTAAACCCTAATTATACTAAATTAATTATAAAAAAATAATTAAAAAGTGAAGAGTGAAATATTTTTTGACTAAAAATCTTAAACTATTTTTCTAAGTCTAACAAAATTTTTAAAACTGAAAAATAATAATTTTTTACACTAAATGCCAAAAACAGTAATTAAAAAGTTAATTAAAATAGCTAATTAATCTAAAAATATCAAATGAACAGTAACTGGAAAATAAATTATACTGAAAAATCAGAAATTAAATAAGAAAAATAACAAAATTAAAATGAAGATCTAATTCCTAAAAAACAACACTAAAGACAAAAAAGTAAGAACATGAAAGTGACATTTGGATAGTTTCTGTCTTTTAGTGTAGCAGTGGAAACTGATGCACTAGCAGGGGGAACTTATTCCCACTGCTTGTGTTAAAAAACGGGTCTGGTGCAATTATGAGCTTAGGAAAGCTCTTGCTTGAGTTTTTCTTGGACAATGAGGCACCCCTACACTCAGTGGAGTGTAGGAAGTCTGTTTAATCACAAAAACACACACTTAACTAGCAAAAATTTCACAAAAATCCCCAATTGCAGTCACTGTTCATCAGAAAAGTATGGCAGATGGGTTTGCTAGTCTAATATGCAAATGACTGAGATTCAAATTGGCAAATCTAGATTCTAACTCAACCAATCCAAAACTAGTTTACACACACCCCTAGTTTACCTGTTAAGCTAACATCTTGCCAAATTTCAAGTCTTAAAAATTGAATAAAAAATCTTACAGCCCTAATGTATAACTACTATATTTTTGGCAGAAAGGTTGAAAACAAGCAACTTGAGTTTTAGTTACTAATACATATCAAAAGTTATCCAAAAGTGACTAACAAGCAAACACAAATATGAGAGGCCACTTATATGACTGAAATATGGTCACCTATCCAAATGGCAAGCAGATCCAAACAGTCCTTAATGTCAAATAAATCAAGCTTCCAAAGAAAATTTCACAAGTGAAATCTAATACTTCCTAAGACTAACAGGATGCATTTATAATCATTAATAAACACCTAAGAGCTAAAAAAACTTGATCATACATTACAATAGCTAAACATCATCAAACACCAACAATGAAAAAAAATGAATGAAGACTAGGGGGTTACCTTTTTTAGCTTTATTCAAGCTAAAAGAAAACACCAAAGCCTAGGTTCTCCAAGATTCTAAATATGGACTTTGAAATGAGCTGTCGTAATGAGTATGTAGAGAAGGACAACAACTGTCCTAGGCTTTCCAAGACTACAGCAGTCAAGGGAGCCTATATCTTGATGGTTCCTGTAAACAAAGCAAGAAGAGAACACATACTATCCAAATAATCTTGATATAAGCCTACTTTTCAGGTAGCTTAAATCAAACTTATTGCACAGTAGGTAAGTTAAGCATAAAAAAGAGTCCTTTTTTAGAAACTGGTAGCTAAAATCTCTTTTTTAAACTTGGCAAATAAGGAAACAAATAACCAACAAAAATCAAACAAGGACTGATAACCTATGCATATGTTTGAGTGTCAATCAAACATATGCAATAGCCATTAGTTCTTGGGTCCCAAAAAGTTAAACAAGAACTTGATAAAATTTTGGTAAAACTAAAAAGTAATTTGCATAAAAAAGTAACTTGCAGAAAGTTTAAGAAAGCAGTAAATGGGAACTCAAAAATATGCAAGGCTCTAAAATCACTTTAAATATTCCAAATTAGAGGTTTACAAAATTTCTGGAACAAGAGAAAAAGAGGTACAAGTCACCTCTTTTTATAATACTCAATGGACTATTCTAGTTTACAAAGATGAAAACCCTAATCTTCATGAAATTCCAACAAGGCCCTTGGTGTTGTCTTCAAAAAATTCGTGGTCAAGACCCATGTGGTTGATGTTGATGTTGCTGATCTGTGAAGACCCATCTTGAACGTTCATTCAATCTTTGGGAGGAAGGAAAACCCTTTGGAACGTTGGATTACTGTGAAGATTCGATTGTTGCCAATTTTGGGGAGACAGGGAACATGGTGGGGACCATTTGGGTGAGTGGGGGATTATTTTGTGAAGTGGGTTTTGGTTAGGGGATGGATAATTAGCAAACTGGAAAGTATTGGGGCAAACCCCTTTGATTTGGGGATTTGGGGATTAGGGTTCATAATATAGATTAGGGGTAAATAATGGGGGTGAGGATGAATAGTACTGGTTTCCCACTGTTTTTATTTTTTAAAAAATTGTTTAAAATCAGTTTAAATAACTAAACGTGTTTAGTGGGTTTTGGGCTGGGGTGTAATGGGTATTGGGTTGGTAATGGGTTTAAGTTGGGTTTGGGTTTGATTTGTGGCAATATCAGTCCCTGAATTCCTTAAATCTTAGCACATGCAATCTTTCAGCTTTTTATCCTAATTCCTTTGTAATCAAGTTTCCAAAACTTGTCATTTTTGGCACAATAGGTTTAAAAACTTTGTTTAAGGATCAATAGTGTAATAAACCTAATCTTCAAGGACCAAACTTGTACAATCTTCATTCTTAAAGGACCAATGTTGTAAATAGTGATTCTTCAAGGGCTAAAGTTGACAATTCTCCAAAGATGAGGGACCAATCTTGCCAATTCTTCCAACTTCAAGGACTTCAAAGGAAATTCATGATTCGGGTCTGGTTCTTTGTGCGGCTTCGTTTCCCGTGTTCGTTTTTGCTTCATTCTTGTAATCTTTTGGTGAATTCACGATAACCGTACCTGAAATACACAATGAACAAACACAAGCATATTTTTGGGTATTTTGATGATATTTTAAGCGTTTTAAGCCCGATTTGGACGATGAGACTATGTATAATTACAGTCTCATCACTCCCCCATACTAAACCATTGTCGTGTCCCCACGCAATGCTAGAATAAAGTATCGTAGCATCTCCAAAATTCATTTTATGATGACATTTATTGAAAACATAAACTAAAATAAACTACTACATGCGTTTTAGACATAATGTATCGTTTTCATCACGATTAAGTGACTTTTGGGATCATAGAACAAGAACACGTGAATGCTTCGTTAGAAATAATTTCGTCGTCCCCGATTTTCACCCAATTCCATGCTAAGCGTGCAACGAGATCATTGTTATTATAAGTTAGCAACACGATCACATCTCATGAGTGTTAATTACGAACCTAAACTCCCTTATTCCTACTTGGTATCTCTTATATTTTATTATGTCTTAATGATCACGAGGATACATCATTGACTTATGCGTAAATAGAGATTAAGTCTAAAAATAGAAACTTAACGGTGTAACCAAAATCATTAAATTAATAATTCATCCTAATAGACGACGATGTCAAAAAATTAAGTCAACAAGAAGGATCGATAAACATGGTTTTATAACGGTTTTGAACATGAGACTTATTACCAAGACTTTTATACGCCCCCTAACGGAAGGGCCTTATTATCTTTGGTTTACCTCCATCTTTTATTCAACTCCGCCATGGAGCTTTTATTATGACTTCGGTCTTGCCTTACCTTTTATTATCCGCCTCATCGGTGGTTTTATTCGCCAAAGACGTATATCCTCACGCTAAAGCGAATTTTGGATCTTTAAAGCTTCGAAGATTAAGGCTTGATTCACTTTCAATTTGGGCATAGATTTTTCGGCCTTGTGAGCTTCAAGTTTTTGCTTAATTTAGGTGAGCACTTGAAATCTTATTATTAGGTGAAGCTTTTGATTATTCGGGTGCCAATACTTCAAAATCGTGACGCTGGCGATACCTTAATTTTTTCCCAATTTAATTACATGGAAGCTACCAAAACAAATTAGAAACCAACAATAGTGACTAGACCGCCAAATCAATATTTATTAACAATTTATTATGCAAAAGCGTGGGGAGAATAAGATAATAATTACTACACATGAGATCGTGACGATTACGAGACTTATAAATAACTCTATCATTTCTCGCCCTCATTTAAGAGACTTAGCCTAAAAAGTTAAGGAATCTAAGCTAAGTGCTCAACACGCACGGTCGAGTCAAAAATTACTCTTATTCTCACCATCAGAAAACCTACATTCGTGTCTTAAACACTTATGAAAAATAAGAAAAAATTTAAAATTTGGCCATTTTTAGCCTTATTTGCAACAAAATGATAGCAAAAAGATGGATTTTGGATTGCGTGTTGAAGTAAGCAAGGTGAAGTATCTACTCACCCCCCCATACTAAAACTAAACATTGTCATCAATGTTTCGAGTCTAGGGGTGTAAACACCCCCATACTAGAGACGAAGTCGAATGCTTAATCTCGAGCATGGAAAGGGTAAAACGAATAACCTAAAAGCCGTTTATGAATTATGCTAATAAGATAAACGTTAGAACATAAAAGGATATCATCGGATATCGGAATCTCCAAAGGCAACGAACGAAGCTCGAGTGATCCGTAAAACGAACACGAGAGGCTTCAATGATGACGATGAACCTAATAAATCACAATCACAAACAACCACGGAACAAAGGTTGGAAGAGCACAAGTCCCCTCGTTACGTTAACTAAGAAAGCGATAATATTTACAAGGATAAGCATGAGAATCCCCCACGAGGCACCTTGTTTTTGATAACCGAGTCAAAAGCTCGACTCGAATCCCCATAAATGTGATCATTTAGGGATAATCATGGTATGGTCATTTTTGGTGGGGCTTACATGATAAACAATGCCCAAAAGCACATGGAGTACTTTAAAAACCCGATAAACATATACCGGGGTCAAAGATAGCGTCTTCGTTTTCGGATGAAAGACGAAACAACGCCACTCCAACACAAACCCCAATGGGGTAGAATAAAATAGATAAGAAGTAGAAAGGTGGGGCAATGGGTAAGGCAACATAATGAGCTACTCGAGGTAGACTCACACCAAGCACACGAAAAGATTTTCCATTTATTGCATCGGTGGAAGACCGAGATTTCCCTTTACAAGCAATTTCGGGATCGTAAATCTCGTCCTCGGTGGAGAAATGTGAGGGAACATTTGGGGCTTCCCCCACACTAAATCCACACCAACCGTCGTCAAAAGGAGTAGACGAGGTGGTAGCACTCATAAAACGCGGTGATGACGGAGTTAAACATGTAGAAAAATCTTTTAAAACATTTTTAAAATCTTTTCCTTTTTCATCGTTCAAAAACTCTTTATGAAAACCCGATTTGATAATGTCGAAAATATTTGGCGTGTCAAATTCAAAATTAGTCGCGCTAAAAATCCTCACATTTAAGTCGCGGTTAGGGGGTGGTGGATTATATAAGTTCTCAAAACGTCGATCAATAAAGAACACCGCCCCCTCGAGGTCTACATACTCGTCATCTTCATGAACGTCGATCTCATCGATTTCTTTGTCATAGATAGGCTCGTCAAACCATGGTTTGTCATTCCCCTCTTTTATGACTCTCTCGAAGAGATCACGATCAAGCACGAAACCCTCATTCTTTTGTGGGGATCGTTGATAAGTTATATCCTCACGAATGTGGTAAACGTCATTCTCAAATGAGGAGTGTTTATAAGGTAACTCCTCGAGAATGGGACTTGTGTTTATAGCAAGAAATTCATCGACCTCCTTAAAGAATTCTTCATCATCACAATCGTGAAACGAAGGAGGATCGATGATATGGTCATCAACGTTCTCGAATTCATCACCAAAAATGGGATTATGATGAAAAATAGGTTCGTATACGGAATTCGAGTACGTTGTGAAAGTGTCGTCATTCTCATCATCATAAGAAATTTCCGACATGAGATCGTCCTCTTCATTTGAAGATTTATCAAAGGGTAAATCCTCGAAGATGGATGGCGGATTAGCAAGTATATGCTCGATCTCAAAAAAATCACCATCGCCATCAAAGAAAGTGTCGATGTGAGCAAGTTCTCGAGTGGATTTCTCGAGAGTCACAACCATGGTCTTACAAGCCCTTGGGCTATGCTTAGGTGACATTTCTATGATGGGTGAGATTACATTGGGTTGGGCCACTTCCTTAGCCTTAAGGGAGGCACTTCAATGGGTTTAGAAGTATGGGCCTCAAAGTCATGGTCCTTCGAAGGTGGTGAACACGAGCCCATAATGGTCCTTGTCGTGATGGCACTAACGTCGCCCTTCGGAATTGGTGGTTCGCTTGTTTCGCTAAAAACATCCCAAAGTGAGTTTTCATCCATAAATTTACACATACCCTTTTGAATTAGGTACACGTATTCTTTATCATTAAGATCATCATCTTTAAAACCGTTTTTCTTAATTCTTTCAAAACATGCATTAAGCTTCATTCTTTCCGCTAAAGTGAACATTTTGAAATCATTAGGATTTGAATCATTAGGTTTTGAAACCTCGGTTTTTTCATTCTCATTAAACCCTTGGGATTTTCTAGCGAAAAAATCTATTTTTTCATCCCCATATCTCATAGTAAGTCTCCCCTCGTGAACGTCGACTACGGTTCGAGCCGTTGATAAGAATGGTCGGCCTAAAATAATGGTACATTTAGGGTCACACTCGTAATCGGATATAACGAAATCCGCGGGAAAAACAAACTTTCCAACTTTGACATAGACATCCTCGGCTATTCCAATTGGTATAAGTGGAGTAAAATTTGCAAGCTCGATTGTCATGTTCATGGGGGTAAGCGAAGGCAATCTCATCAATTTCCAAAGAGAATGAGGCATGAGATTGATGCTAGCACGTAAATCGGCAAGGGCTAAACATCCCTCAATCTCGGAAAAATCACAAGGTAGTAGAAATTGGCCCGGATCCTTTTCCTTTCTCGGCATACGCCTTTTGGGTTTTTTAAGAAGGATCGATGCACAAGTTTCTCCAAGGGTTACTTTGGTAAGGTCGACAAAGCTCTCTTTTTGAACCGTGGATGGAATTTGAGGTACACGAGGGTGTGCACTCTTTTCCTTGGTTGCCACGTTCACCCCATCGATTTTAGAACAATAAGACGTCTTAGAAGTCGAGGGTTGAGAAGAAGGAACAACTCGAAATCCATCAAGGTTAGGGGTAACCACACGACCTTTCTCACGAGACGAGGCGGCTTTACATTGTTCCTTCGGATTAGCAACGGTGTCACTAGGTAACGAACTCGATGACGCACCCGAGGACTTGTTCATTATGGCCGAAAACATCTTTTTAATATCAATTTGCCCTTGCTCAATCTTCGTGTTTTGCAATTTCAATGTATTAGAAAAGTCGTTTTTCAAAGTACCAATTTCTCCCTCTAATCGTCTCATATTAGCCTCATTCGTTTTCATGTAATTTTGAAAATCGTTTGACGAACTATTTTGATTTGAATTAAAGTTCCCTTGGTTTTGATTGTTTCTTTGAAAATTTCCTTGATTACCACTTGAAAAATTGTTGCCTTGATTGTTGTTGTTGTTTGAAAAGTTTGAGTTTTGGTTATTGTCTCGATTTTGCCAAGTTATATTACGACCTTGATTATAACCTCCTTGATTTTGATTCGAAAAAATTCCTTGTTGATTGTTTCCTTGAAAATAGTTTCGGTTTTGATAATTGTTGCCTTGGTTATAATTGCCTTGTTGTGATGGACCCGCGTTATTTTGATTAGAAAAATTGTTGTTTCCATTTAACGTACTCACATTCGACGTTTGGCCATCCGTAGCCGCACACTCGTAATAATTATGAGGTCCACCACAAAACGTACACGAAACCTCAACCACTTTCACCGTAGCGGGAGCGTCTTTCTTTTGCATCTCAACGAGAAAAGACGTAAACACATTCGTCAACTTGTCGACTTTCGCATCAACTCTCTCAATGTCGCGATTAGAACTACTAACATTGGCGACATTGGCAACACTCGGTGCGTTGCGGAGTTGGTACCTTGGATCGGTTCTCGATAATTATCAATGCATCTTTCGGAGTTTTACACAAAAAGTTGCCACCGGCGGCGGAATTCAACGAATCTTGTTCGTGAAAATTAAGACCGTTGTAAAACGTATCGATTTGGTGCAACTCGGAAAAACCATGGTGAGGACATTGCCTAAGCAATTCCTTAAAACGATCCCACGCGTATCTAAAAGATTCATGCGGTTTTTGCTCACATTTCGTAATTTCATTCTTGAAAAACGTCGTCTTAGACGGTGGGAAAAAATAATTAACGAACTTGGAAACGAGATCCTTCCACGTAGTAATGGAATTAGGTGGCTCTTTCTCGTACCAATCCTTGGCGGCACCATCGAGCGAGTACGGAAAAAGCATAAGCTTGACGACATCGGTGTCGACGTTCTTAAACTTGCTCGTGGCCAAAAGACGATCAAAATTCCGAATATGGTCGTGAGGATTATCGGCTTCACGACCTCGAAACTTCGTAGCTTGGATTAACGAAAGCATTCCGCTCTTAATCTCAAAATTCTCCGCTTCGATAGCGGGAATTACGATCGCGTCTCCATAACCCTCGGTGGGCGCTTGGAGCAATTCCATCATCGAACGATTGTCGGCCATCTCCTCTACGGTTTCTTCAACAACGATATTAGGAACGTCGGTTTCTAATTCTCGTCTACGTCGTCGATTCTTTCGATTACGATTGCGTCGATTCGAAGCTTCGCTAGAATTGGAATAATCCTTCGATCGAGTGCGCATGCACTAAGCGTAGAATGGGTGGTAGCAAAGAAGATTCTTTTTGCGGTTTTTCGATTTTTTCAATTATTTTGGTTTTTGATTGTTTTTTAATTTTTTTGGATTTTTGAATGTATTACGTAGACACAAATCTACAAATCTCCCCTCGAATCGACTTTCTCGATTAAAGGAGCCTCAAAGAATGAAAACGATCACGTGGAGTGAACGTTCTCGATGACTTTAGAACGTTGGTGGAACACCAAAACGTTCAAGAGGGTTTAATCTTGAAAACACAAGCAAATATAATATACGTAGATAATACTTGGGCGGCAAACCCTCGATTAGCTCTCTTTCTCAAAACACGCACAAGCAAGCGGAGGAAACGGGGCGGCGCGAAGCACTTAAGAGCCTTTTTCCTTTAGGTCGTGAAATACAACCGCCTTATACCCACCTTATAGTTTGTGTTAATTGAAATTAAGCCTCACGAAAGTATTTATCTATTTTGCCTTTAAACTTCTGCTTTAGATTCTCATACAATGATCGAGTGATGAAATCCCGAATCAAGGTTGCGTTTTCACGCTTTTGGAGTACTTGTATTTTTATTGTTCTTACGTAGATACAATATAGTAATAATATATTCACAATAAAAACGAAAACCAATATATCTAAAATATAGTAAAGATTGTTGTGTGTTTAATTTAGGAAAATTGAACATGATTTATTTGGATATTATAATATAATAGAGAAAAATAACAAAAATGAGTATGTACGATATTCACGCTTTCCAAAAATGAAAAGCAAAAACGCACTACTCACACAAACACGATACTAATAATGGCACACTAAACACCTCCCCGGCAGCGGCGCTAAAATGATAGTTGTGTTTTTGTATACAAGTCTTAGGAAAGACGTATATGAGCGGCAAGTATTAAACTCGACGATTTAGAAAAACCGACAAGTCGAATAAATGCGGGTTCGTTCTCGAAGGAGGTGTGTGTATTAATGTGCCAATATATATGAAATCAAGTTTGGATTAGTGACGTTTTTGGTTTAAAGAGAGAAAAAGTAAAGACGAGCTACGACTACGATTACACTACGACGTTGACGTAAAACGATGACGTAATTACGTAAAACGCGACAAAATTAAAATTAAAACCTAAAATATAATTAAAAGTTAAAACGAAGTCTAAAATAATATAAGTAAGAATAAAAATCCAATAAATATATTTTAAAACCTTTTATTAATTAAATATTCAATTTTAAATGCTAATTAAAGCCCTAAAATTAAATATAATTAACAAAATGCCCAAAATATTATTTTATTGAACTAATAACTCACTTATATTATTTAAAGACTAAAAAGTATTTTTCCTAAATTTTCAAAACTATTTTTCTATTTTTAAAACACTTAAAACTATTTTTAAATTAAAATAATTATAAAAAATAATAAAATAATGCCAAAATAAATTTGACAATTTTAAAAATCCTAATTTACACTAATGAACAGTAGAAAATTAAAAAAGTTTGAAAAAAGTAAAATTTTGCACTAAAAGACAAAACTGATTAAGAATTAAACCCTAATTATACTAAATTAATTATAAAAAAATAATTAAAAAGTGAACAGTGAAATATTTTTTGACTAAAAATCTTAAACAACTTTTCTAAGTCTAACAAAATTTTTAAAACTGAAAAATAATAATTTTTTACATTAAATGCCAAAAACAGTAATTAAAAAGTTAATTAAAATAGCTAATTAATCTAAAAAATATCAAATGAATAGTAACTGGAAAATAAATTATACTGAAAAATCAGAAATTAAATAAGAAAAATAACAAAATTAAAATGAAGATCTAATTCCTAAAAAACACCACTAAAGACAAAAAAGTAAGAACATGAAAGTGACATTTGGATAGTTTCTGTCTTTTAGTGTAGCAGTGGAAACGGATGCACTAGTAGGGGGAACTTATTCCCACTGCTTGTGTTAAAAAACGGGTCTGGTGCAATTATGAGCTTAGGAAAGCTCTTGCTTGAGTTTTTCTTAGACAATGAGGCACCCCTACACTCAGTGGAGTGTAGGGAGTCTGTTTAATCACAAAAACACACACTTAACTAGCAAAAATTTCACAAAAATCCCCAGTTGCAGTCACTGTTCATCAGAAAAGTATGGCAGATGGGTTTGCTGGTCTAATATGCAAATGACTGAGATTCAAATTGGCAAATCTAGATTCTAACTCAACCAATCCAAAACTAGTTTACACACACCCCTAGTTTACCTGTTAAGCTAACATCTTGCAAAATTTCAAGTCTTAAAAATTGAATAAAAAATCTTACAGCCCTAATGTATAACTACTATATTTTTGGCAGAAAGGTTGAAAACAAGCAACTTGAGTTTTAGTTACTAATACCTATCAAAAGTTATCCAAAAGTGACTAACAAGCAAACACAAATATGAGAGGCCACTTATACGACTGAAATATGGTCACCTATCCAAATGGCAAGCAGATCCAAACAGTCCTTAATGTCAAATAAATCAAGCTTCCAAAGAAAATTTCACAAGTCAAATCCAATACTTCCTAAGACTAACAGGATGCATTTATAATCATTAATCAACACCTAAGAGCTAAAAAAACTTGATCATACATTACAATAGCTAAACATCATCAAACACCAACAATGAAAAAAAATGAATGAAGATTGGGGGGTTACCTTTTTTAGCTTTATTCAAGCTAAAAGAAAACACCAAAGCCTAGGTTCTCCAAGATTCTGAATATGGACTTTGAAATGAGCTGTCGTAATGAGTATGTAGAGAAGGACAACAACTGTCCTAGGCTTTCCAAGACTACAGCAGTCAAGGGAGCCTATATCTTGATGGTTCCTGTAAACAAAGCAAGAAGAGAACACATACTATCCAAATAATCTTGATATAAGCCTACTTGTCAGGTAGCTTAAATCAAACTTATTGCACAGTAGGTAAGTTAAGCATAAAAAAGAGTCCTTTTTCAGAAACTGGTAGCTAAAATCTCTTTTTTAAACTTGGCAAATAAGGAAACAAATAACCAACAAAAATTAAACAAGGACTGATAACCTATGCATATGTTTGAGTGTCAATCAAACATATGCAATAGCCATTAGTTCTTGGGTCCCAAAAAGTTAAACAAGAACTTGATAAAATTTTGGTAAAACTAAAAAGTAATTCGCATAAAAAAGTAACTTGCAGTGATGACGTATAGTCCCCAACCGGGTCATGAGCCCGGCCCACGGGTACTACCCGTATCCAGCCCATCACAGATGGGTGGATAAATGTCATTCAGGCTTATGGGTTTGAGTGAACAGTACCCGCACGTGTGTGCGGCCCACGGCCCAAGGCGGTCGACATAAGATCAGACAGAATCATATTCTGTCTGGAATATCTTTATCCCAATAAGAAAGGATATTCACTACCAAGATTAGAAGATAACAATTATTCTAAAATCTGGTGATTATCTCTTCCTTAGGGCCGAAGCATCAGTGAAAGCCCACTAGGGTTTCACTGCCTATAAAAGGAACCTCCAAGGGTTCCACAAAGGTATGACGACTTGTGCTCTAAACTCACATAACCCTAAACCGATTACTTACTCTCACGCCGGAGTCTAATCGTCGGAAACATTCCCACGGTAAGCTTAACGCGTGCTGTTTAGTGTGCAGGATCCCAACCAGACGATTCACTTGGTGCAGGAGCCGGAGCCCAGCCAGCCCGAATTAAGCCTAATTCGGGTCTAGCAAGGATCAACCAACTTTTGCATCAACAAGTTGGCGCCATCCGTGGGACCTACGTAACACTAAGCTAGAACAAAACCTCATCTCGAATCTCCAATGACGAAGGGGCATCCGCCAAGTAACCCGAGGAATGTGAATCCTGGGAACCGGAAGTCCCAAGGGGAAGGGATTCTCATCCCCAACCAATCACCTAACCGCCTCGCAGGCAGGCTGGGTAATCGTAGCGGTTTTCAACCCGCGGGGGTAACGAGCACGATCTCGGTAACACCCCCGCCTACTTCCACCCTGGACAACCCTGATCCAGGGAGTGCGCCAGACCCTCCTAACAAGGAACCGCGCAGACCCTCGACGGAGGAAGAAGTGGAAGCCCTACCACTCAGTGAGGAGGATCTTACTCGAGTTCTCACTCAGAACTTCGAAAGGATCGTCCCAGGGATCGCATCAAGATTGAGTTTGGGGAGGAACCTCCAAGCCAGACTCAACTTTGGTGACAGTGGACCAACCACCCCCTCCCAAAACCGGAGAAAAAGGAGAACTCGGCCTCAAGAGCAGGGAACCTTTGAGGAAAACCCTCAACCCCGGAATGTGTTTGAGCGCATAGGAGATCGCCTTATACAGGAATTAACGTAGTCTCAAGAAGGAGAAAGGTCGGATGGCTCACCTGAGCGGCCAGATCGAGAGCTGACCAGAACCACACGCCGCCCAAGTGTGTGGGATAGAATGAACACTGGGAGAAAGGCTCCTGGTTCGTCTCAAAAAAGTGGTCCCTATTCAAAAGACGGGGCACCACCACCGTCCCCAGATCCGTCTGGGGAGGACTCAGATGATCATCCGCCTAAACGCCGCCGGCCTAGGCGCACGCCTCCACCACCAAACAATGAGGAGTATTATGGTGGCCCCTACTATCGAGATACGGAAGCAGAGGACCTCTCGCGTCCATGGTGTGAACCATGGGATGACCCTAGGCTCACACGGCCATGGGCGAATCCTAGGGAAGACCCGTTCACCCTCCGCATACGGAACTATTCTGAGGACACCAAACGTCGCATGCCGGCATGTATCAAGACTTATGATGGGTCCGGTGATCCTGTGGATCACCTCAAAATATTCGATACTCAGGCTAAAATTGAGCGATGGCCCATGCCTATATGGTGCCAAATGTTCAATTCAACCTTGATTAGAAACGCCCGTGACAGGTTCGAGGCACTCCCCCCACGGAGCATTGATAGTTTCACGGAACTACGCACTGCGTTCGAGAACAATTATACTCAAAGGAAGAAGTATAATAGGGATCCGGTCTCATTGGCAACCGTTAAGCAACGGCCGGGGGAGTCCACAGAAGCCTTCACTGAGCGCTTCAATGATGAGTGCACACACACAAGAACCATGCCAGAGCTCCTGAAAATCTCTGACTACATGCACGCCATAACAGACAGAGAACTGATCAGGCGTCTCAACGACAAGCGCCCAGAGAGATATGATGACCTCATAGAAAGGGTCAGAAATTTCATAGAGGGAGAAACAGCTGTTGCCGCGGCCTACCCATCCCGAGGAAATGGGTACCGGTCAAATGACCAGTCCCTGAGACAGTCGGGCGGTCAAGGTAACCAGAACAATAACAAGGGCTCGGACTATAAGAGCCAAAGCAAAGGCGGACGGTCGGACGACATGTTCACCCCCCTAAAGATGTCCTACCGGGAGATCTTGTTGACTGAAGGGGCGAACTTTCCAAGGCCTCCCCCAATGACCACTCCCCCGGAACGTCGGCAAGGAAGTCGCTTCTGCGAGTTCCATAATGACAAAGGACACGGCACGGAGGAGTGTATCCAGCTCAAGAAGCATATTGAGTCGCTAATCAAATCAGGCAAACTCAAGCACCTAGTTAAGGATTGGAAGGACGGAAAAGACAACAACAAGAAGTATGATAAGAAGGATCCCCAAAAGGACAAGCCTTATACCATATACATGATCCAATCCAGACAGCGCCGCATGAGACAGAAAATTGGCCAAAAATTTTCACGCGGCAGGGAAATCTCATTCCCTCCCATCACAGCAAGCGATCTGATTGATGCACCTCTCACTATTGAGATAAGCATTGGAACACACAATGTTCGTCGCATGTATGTGGATGGAGGATCGTCAGCAGAGGTACTGTATGAACACTGCTTTGTGCAATTATGCCCAGAAATAAGAAGCCAATTAGTACCGGCCACGCCGCCGCTTACTGGCTTTAGTGGAGACACTATCTGGCCGATAGGGCAATTGCGTTTGCTTGTCACCATTGGGAATGAGGAACATTCCACTACGACGTGGATGAACTTCATGGTGATACGTTCACACTCTCCGTATAATGGAATCATAGGCAGACCAGGCATTTTGGCTATCCGGGCAGTACCCTCTACGGCACACAGAATGATCAAATTCCCCGTTGAGGGTGGAATCGTTACTATTTACAACACAGTCGTACCAACATCCGAGTGTCACACCGTGACAACACCGGCTCCACCTGTCCCACCCAAGGATGGGGCACCACCTCCTAATTGGAAGGTGGCCATTCACCCTGACTACCCGGAACAGGAGGTATCCATAGGAGGGGCGCTCTCGGATAGCGGCAAAAGGGCCATGTGCTCTCTTTTAAGTGCAAACCTGGACATATTCGCATGGGAGCCAAAACATATGACAGGTGTGCCACGTGCGATAGCAGAGCATAAGCTCCAGATCCGCCAAGGGTACCAACCCATCAAGCAAAAGAAGCGCGGCCAGGCGCCCGAGCGCAGCCAAGTGATACTGGAGGAGGTACGGAAGCTAGTGGACGCAGGCATCATGCGCGAGGTATACTACCACGAGTGGTTATCTAATCCGGTCATGGTCAAGAAACATGACGGAAGTTGGCGCATGTGTGTGGATTTCACGGATCTGAACAAGGCCTGCCCACAGGACTGTTACCCGTTACCAGAAATCGACTGGAAGGTGGAGTCCTTGTGTGGATATCCTTTAAAATGCTTCCTGGATGCATATAAAGGGTATCACCAAATCCAGATGGCGGAGGAGGATGCAGAAAAAACGGCGTTCCACACGAGCCAGGGCGTATATTGCTATACGAAAATACCGTTTGGATTGAAGAACGCCGGCGCTACATATCAGCGGTTGGTGGACAAAGCTTTCGAATCACAAATAGGACGCAACTTGGAAGTATATGTTGATGACTTGGTGATAAAAAGCCACACGGAGGAGGCACTTCTCCGGGATGTCTAGGAGACATTCGACACGCTGAGAAGGATTAACATGAAGTTAAATCCAAATAAATGTACGTTTGGTCAACAGAAGGAATATTCCTGGGATATTTGATTGACCCAAACGGCATCAAACCTTGTCCAGAGAAGACGGACGCAGTGATACGACTACCGTCCCCGCAGACACGGAAGGAGGTGCAGTCCCTGAATGGGAAGTTAGCCGGGCTGAATAGATTCCTATCTAAATCCGCAAAGAAGTCATTACCCCTATTTAAGACACTCAAGAAGTGTATTAGAAAGGGAGACTTCCGTTGGACGAAGGAAGCTGAGGAAGCTTTTGGCCAACTCAAGCAGCATCTCGCATCTCTCCCTATGCTAGTAGCTCCCCGGCCAAAGGAGGAACTCGTTATGTATCTCTCAGCTACTCATGGCGCAATAAGCGCGGTACTTATGACGGATAGAGACACAATACAAACTCCGGTCTACTTTATAAGTAGAACACTACAAGGGGCGGAGCTGAATTATTCCTCCATGGAAAAATTGGTGTTAGCACTAGTATTTGCTACAAAGCGGTTGCGCCGATACTTTCAGGCGCACCCAATTGTGGTGATTACGGATCAGCCAATCAAGCAGGTTATCTCTAGAACAGACGTGGCAGGGAGGCTAGAGAAATGGAGCATCCTATTGGGGGGGCACAACATATCTTACAGACCAAGGACGGCGGTTAAAGGCCAGATCTTAGCAGATTTCCTGATCGAGAAACCGGATGAAGAAGAACCAATTATTAAGCAAGACGAGATTCCAACGGAACCTTGGGTGCTATTCACGGACGGATCCTCATGTACCGACGGGTCCGGGGCAGGTCTCATCCTCACGAATCCAGAAGGAATGGAATTCACGTACGCCCTCCGTTTTGAGTTCACGGCCACCAACAACGAAGCGGAATATGAAGCATTAATTGCGGGTTTAAAAATCGCCGCTAGAATGGGAGTTCGCAACCTTGAGGCCTACGTGGACTCACGGCATGTCGCGAACCATATTCTAGGTGGATATGTGGCTAAGGAGGACAACATGGTCAGATACTTGGAAAAAGTCAAGTCGTTAATCGCGACCTTCAGTAAGTTTTCCATCAAGCAGGTGCCAAGGGGCGAAAACAAGAAAGCGGACGCTCTTAGCAAGATCGCATCCACGAGCTTCGCTCATTTGTCTAAACAAGTTTTGGTGGAAATACTCAAGGAGAAATCTATCACGGAAGGGGAAGTAGCCGCTATAGTTGAGGAGGAGGGACCTACGTGGATGACTCCAATCATCAACTATTTGACTAATGAAACCCTCCCAGACGAGGAGAAAGCAGCAAGGCGCATTAAAAGGAAGTCGCAACATTTTGAACTTCGAGAAGGCATCCTTTACAAGCGCTCTTTCTTGCAGCCGTGGCTGCGGTGTGTTGGACCACGCCAGGCGGCTTACGTCATCAGTGACATACATGAAGGGTTGTGCGGCATGCATGCAGGCCCACGATCCGTGGTAGCTAGAGCCTTACGAACAGGTTATTATTGGCCCACCATGCACAGAGACGCGCACGACATGATTCGCAAGTGCAATGATTGCCAAGTGCATAGGCCAGTACCGCGACACCCCCAGCAGGAGCTTACACCTATCACGTCCCCATGGCCATTTTACAAGTGGGGAATTGACATTGCAGGGCCATTTCCTGTAGCTGCGGGGGGGGGGGGGGGTTAAATTCTTGATTGTTGCAATGGACTACTTCACACGATGGATAGAAGCCAAGGCAGTCAAGTCTATCACAGGTAAGCAGGTCAAGAAGTTTGTGTGGGAACACATTGTGTGCCGTTTCGGTCTACCAGGAGAAATTATCTCGGACAACAGCAAGCAGTTCACAGACAGCCATTCAAAGATTGGTGTGCATCATTGAACATCAAACGGCGCTTCGCGTCCGTTAAGCATCCACAAACGAACGGCCTTGTCGAACGAGCAAATAGGAGCTTGGGGAATGGAATCAAGGCGCGGCTGGATGAACGACAGGGCAAATGGGTCGATGAGTTGTCACACGTGCTATGGGCACATAGAACCATGATCAAAACAGCCAACGGAGATACTCCATTTGCATTGGCTTACGGCACCGAAGCCGTTATACCAGCAGAAATAGGGATGCCTACTATCCGCACGGCGGAGGTTAACGTCGTCACAAACGATGAACAACTACGAATCAACCTGGATCTGTTGGAAGAAAAAAGAGAAATAGCAGCCATCAATGAGGCTAAGTCCAAGGCTAAGATGAAGGCTTATTATGACGCTAAGGTCAAGGGTGTTTCTTTCCGACCGGGAGACTACGTCTATCGTGAAAACGAAGCGAGTCGAGTGGAGAATACAGGAAAACTGGGCCCTAAATGGGAAGGACCGTATGAAGTCACTGAAACCTTGGGACGAGGCGCGTACAAGTTACGGGACATGGATGGCCGCGACCTAGAGCGCACATGGAATATCTCCCATCTCAAAAGGTGCTATCTTTGAAAGCTACGGCTTCCGCATGGGTACTTCGCTATAGGCGGTCTTAATAAAGAACCATGCGGGTTATTTGTTTTGTTTGTTTTTTTTTCTTATGTTTGTTTCGGTTTCCTTTCTTGTTTTTTAGGACTTGTCGTCATTATTCAAACAAAAGTGTAAATGTTCTAATAAAATGTCGTGGTGCCTAGCTAGCTCCACGGCCTGTTTCGTGCAAATCATTTTCCTTTCTTTGTTAGATTCTTTGTTAGTCGTATGAATTTAACTTGTATTATAATATGCCATGTTTCATTCATATGCATTCTTTCAAATTACTGTACATGTACTATACGCCTCCAGGCGGGGTAAGAGGATTAAGTGAACCTACTAATTCAACTTGCCGCGTAAGAGGGATGCAACCCCAGCCGCACGGATCATGTATCCTTACTAGACGCCTTATTCACAAGACGTTGTGATAAGTTTTTGTGTACCGTATCCACACGGTACTCTGTATAGTAAAGACGCACGTCGCATGTCTAGTAAATTATAGACTTGTATGTATTTTTTCTTTATGTGTAAGACGTGATACGTCACGTGGCATTGGAATACAATGAAATACACAAGTTTCAAAATTAACAATAAACAAAATGGCCGTGGTTGTCACGGACTTCTAAAATAAAAGGACAAGTTATTACATATATGTCTTTTCCGTGTACATACACGGACGAATATAATCACAAATGTTTACAACATATCAGTTACAAGGGGGAAGGAATTCTCCTAGATCCTTCTTCCCTTCCTCAATTAAAGCACGAAGGGCCTCCCCGCGAGCATCTTTCCCGTCCTGAACTTTAACTGCAAGAGCATCTAGAGCTTCTCCAAGCAGCTTCTCACCTGACATGGCTTTGGATACAGAATCATAAGTGGCCAACGTCAAGGGAGTTGGATCAGCACTCAGCCGGGACATTATTGCTTCGTTCGGAGCATCTTTCATGGCTTCAAGCTCGTCCAGGAGGGGGTGTTGAAGGTCTGCCAAGGCATCCATGGACGCAGTCATCTTGCCCGCTGCGGAGGGATTGTGATACGGATGCTGTGTGATATCCTCACCTTTTGCGATCATCTCCGCAGCTTGGACCAGGCCTTCATGCCTACCACGGTCGATCCCATCAGATACAACCCCAGCAAATGCCTGCAGTAGGTGTGGAGCGTTCAGGGCCCCACTTACGGCAAGCCGCAGTCCTTGCCCGATAATCCACCTACGACCGGCTGTCGCGGTTAGTAGGGGGGCATACTCTCTCCGCACAGCTGACAACCTCCTTGCTCAACTCTTCATCAGCAACGGCAACTTGATTTTCAAGGTTGGTTTGAGCCTGCGTCAATTCCTCCTTCAGTGCGTCACGCTCCTGGGCAATGCTGAATGATTGCACGGTCACCGCCTTAGTAGCAGCCACAGCCGCAGACACCTGCGTATGAAATCTGGAGTTACTACAAGTATACATACTTTTTGGGCTACATGCATACAAGAAGTAGGAGCGTATGTATAGTATTTCTGAAAATTTACCTTCTCGTTTGATGCGGCTACGAGGGCTTCCAACTCAGCAATACGCCTCTCTCTGGTATCAGCGTGAAGTGCCTGCTCCTTCACCGTCGCCTCGGCGGTCAGTAATGCAGCCTGCAAGGATGCGATGGTCTTCTCGTTCTTCACGACCATTGCCTCGCGGCGGGCTATCCTTTTATCGGCACGGCTCACATTAGTGAGGGCCTTGATCAGACGGCGTCTTAACGCAGCACCCACCGTCACCTGATGTGCGGATGATACATCAAACTGTTCAATCAGGGCCTCATGGTCTAGTTCATCTAAATCCTGTGCGAGGGCAGGTGGGGTGATGTGTTCGATGAATTCCGAACACTCTGATTCGGCCTCCAGCCGTGTCAAGCTTGATAGGTTCCATGCTAAACGCAAGCTCTCTTCTGGCCCCTCGGGGCACGGTTCCTTGGCACGTGCGGTGATAGGTGAAGGGGGATTGTTAATAGCCGCGGGGGATGGATTTCTCCCCACTTCTTCTCCTTGAGCTGCGACTGCCGGATTCACCCTGTCGTTCAAAAAAAAAAATTAGTCTACATATATCATACGAAGATACAAATCATAATCATGAGGGGTACTTACGAGGTGCCAATAGCAGGGTCTGGGCCGGTAGGAGCTACGACGCTCACAGGGGCGACTCGCAGAACTGGCCCTTCCATGGTCGGGGTGGGGTCGGCTTGACCAGTCATGGTGCTGCTTCCTTCTTGATACTGATGATGGTCTTTCCGCAACTTCTTGGGAGGAGCATTTGCAACTCTGGCATCTTCCCCAGTCTTCTTCGCCACACGCCTGGTTGTTTTTCTCTTTTTTGAAGTAAGTGTGGTGGATCCGGAAGCTTGCGTAGTGTCTTCATTAGGATCGCGCTCCTCCTCCTGGTTGATGGTGCCCCCCTCCAGCAAGGGGTCGTCGCCATCTTCGTTATGAAAGTCCAATGGGGACTTCTCGATAACAGGCTCTTCTTCGTTCGACCTGGGTTCGGTTGTCTCCTCCAGCGGAATCGTACGGTCGGCTAAAGCTTCTAGCAAGGGGAGCTCATTCGGCTTTAACGGCCGGAATCCTTCCGCCACCTTCATGGGTTCGCCTTGACGAAGTAATCCGTGGAGGTTCATCTCTGCAAATGATTGTAGAAGTATATGGGTTAGTAACATTTTACACATATGTGATAGATCAAATTTACAAGATATATATGACCTACCCTCGCCCTGTTCCGTTAAGAAGCACGGATATAAGTCATCCCTCCCAAAGTAACGGCGGCTTATCCCTACTAAGCACAGAAAGTGCTCCGGCAACCCTCTATGAAATTCCGTGCGATGGGTATCTAGTATTTTCAGGTCCCGGCTACTATAATCTTTGGATTTGGGCGGATAGTCTTTTGGGGCTTTGGTTTTAAGTACGAAGGGGGTGGGGAATACTTTCTCATCTACAAAGAAGTAATGGTCGTACCAATTCTTCAGGGAGTCAAGGGGTTTCCTATATGTCATCGGGGCATTCCCGGGTCGTTTCTTGAACGACAACCACCCGTTCACTAATTGGGGAAAGTAGAAAGCCCTAAAAAGGTTCACGGTGGGGGTTACCCTGCAGGTATGGCATGTAATCTCAAACTGGTTGATTTTACACGCCCCTATACAGTGGAGCTGGGTGATATGAAAGTCATAATACAAAAGAAGGTCTACTAAGAACTTAGATAACGGAATACGGTAGTTGGCTGAGTCAAACAGGCGTGTGTATATGCCTATTTTCCCCGCCGGTGCATCCGTAATAGCTTCACCATCACCCGGATAGGTGGGGTGTACGCTTTCGTTCACATAATACTTCGACAGGAAGTCGAGGTATTTCTCCCCCGACATCACATTCAGGACGTCCGTGATGAGGGGGTTATCCTTGACCATATTTTATGAAAAGGTTTTTAAAGGCGTGGTAATCTAACCTGCGGTGACGGATATCCGTGGAAAAGAAGGCAAAAAGTTTTGGAGAGAAAAGCTTGAAGTTAACAATGGCGGAAGAATGAGTGAGTTGTGTGTGTAACATACACGCATACTCACTCTTATATAGGGTGGCCTCGGTTTCCGAGGTGCCGTGGATCTTTGACACGTGTCAGTCACATTCCCTATCCAATGGATAGGGTTTCTGACATTTCTGTAACGTTAGTAGGGGACCCACGGGTCACTTCTTAAACAGTTTCGCGTGGCTCAAGGGTGGTCAGTAATCATGCACTTTTTGCAGACATGCGACTGGATTATTGAATATCATTAATGCGACTGGATTCTTGTCGGGTTATGCGGCTCTTACGTAAGACTGTATTTAATGTTGCATTTAATTTGTCTCGGCCATGGCGTGCGGCTGAGGTAGTATTCATTAAAGTATATTCCTACGACCGGTTGCCACGTGCGGCCGGAACAAATTTTCCAGTGTCATTTCCTAGGTCTTTCTTGATATGTCCGGAGAGCAGCTTGATAGTCTAGAGGTTACGCCTATGGCTGTAACAACTAGACTGGGGGGACATGATGACGTATAGTCCCCAACCGGGTCATGAGCCTGGCCCACGGGTACTACCCGTATCCGGCCCATCACAGATGGGTGGATAAATGTCATTCAGGCTTATGGGTTTGAGTGAACAGTACCCGCACGTGTGTGCGGCCCACGGCCCAAGGCGGTCGACATAAGATCAGACAGAATCATATTCTGTCTGGAATATCTTTATCCCAATAAGAAAGGATATTCACTACCAAGATTAGAAGATAACAATTATTCTAAAATCTGGTGATTATCTCTTCCTTAGGGCCGAAGCATCAGTGAAAGCCCACTAGGTTTTCACTGCCTATAAAAGGAACCTCCAAGGGTTCCACAAAGGTATGACGACTTGTGCTCTAAACTCACATAAACCCTAAACCGATTACTTACTCTCACGCCGGAGTCTAATCGTGGGAAACATTCCACGGTAAGCTTAACGCGTGTTGTTTAGTGTGCAGGATCCCAACCAGACGATTCACTTGGTGCAGGAGCCGGAGCCCAGCCAGCTCGAATTAAGCCTAATTCGGGTCTAGCAAGGATCAACCAACTTTTGCATCAACATGCAGAAAGTTTAAGAAAGCAGTAAATGGGAACTCAAAAATATGCAAGGCTCTAAAATCACTTTAAATATTCAAAATTAGAGGTTTACAAAATTTATGGAACAAGAGAAAAGAGGTACAAGTCACCTCTTTTTATACTACTCAATGGACTATTCTAGATTACAAAGATGAAAACCCTAATCTTCATGAAATTCCGACAAGGCCCTTGGTGTTGTCTTCAAAAAATTCGTGGTCAAGACCCATGTGGTTGATGTTGATGTTGCTGAGCTGTGAAGACCCATCTTGAACGTTCATTCAATCTTTGGGAGGAAGGAAAACCCTTTGGAACGTTGGATTACTGTGAAGATTCGATTGTTGCCAATTTTGGGGAGACAGGGAACATGGTGGGGACCATTTGGGTGAGTGGGGGATTATTTTGTGAAGTGGGTTTTGGTTAGGGGATGGATAATTAGCAAACTGGAAAGTATTGGGGCAAACCCCTTTGATTTGGGGATTTGGGGATTAGGGTTCATAATATAGATTAGGGGTAAATAATGGGGGTGAGGATGAATAGTACTAGTTTCCCACCGTTTTTATTTTTTAAAAAATTGTTTAAAATTAGTTTAAATAACTAAACGTGTTTAGTGGGTTTTGGGCTGGGGTGTAATGGGTATTGGATTGGTAATGGGTTTAAGTTGGGTTTGGGTTTGATTTGTGGCAATATCAGTCCCTGAATTCCTTAAAACTTAGCCCATGCAATCTTTCAGCTTTTTATCCCAATTCCTTTGTAATCAAGTTTCCACAACTTGTCATTTTTGGCACAATAGGTTTAAAAACTTTGTTTAAGGATCAATAGTGTAATAAACCTAATCTTCAAGGACCAAACTTGTACAATCTTCATTCTAAAAGGACCAATGTTGTAAATAGTGATTCTTCAAGGGCTAAAGTTGACAATTCTCCAAAGATGAGGGACCAATCTTGCCAATTCTTCCAACTTCAAGGACTCAAAGGAAATTCATTATTCGGGTCCGGTTCTTTGTGCAGCTTCGTTTCCCATGTTCGTTTTTGCTTCATTCTTGTAATCTTTTGGTGAATTCACGATATCCGTACCTGAAATACACAATGAACAAACACAAGCATATTTTTGGGTATTTTGATGATATTTTTAGCGTTTTAAGCCCGATTTGGACGATGAGACTATGTATAATGTCTCATCAGCACCCTTACGGTTAGTAGCCCCTATATCATGTGTAACTTATGCAATTGAGCTCATCTCTAGGATGATTAGTGAATCCCTTGAGATACCAAACTACTTCATTAAGTTGTAGGTGGATTTTACACATTTGGAATTGAAATATTCCAAGGATATTGTTATTGTTAATTTTAGCAATAATTATCCGATCATGTAGGAGAGAAAGTGAATCTATACTTTTCTCATGTTTTGAAATAGAATAAGACTACTCTTAAAAATGATCTCATTCTATGCATCAAAATTTCTTGGTATAATTCATTACCAAAGCTGTTTAGACTTTCGCCGAAAAGGCACGTCTTATACCACTGTATATGACACAAGCTCTTCGCCTCCTCAATTTGAAGATTGTCATTTGTCTCTTTTGAAATGTTCCTGGTCTTGATTCACTTCTCTTGACTCCTCTCCTTTTGCTTCTTTGCTACAAGTAGTCGGTTGTTCATTTCGGTCTTTTCCTATCTTGATTCAACTCGTAATCCTTCAACAAGGCATTATTACCTAGTGTTGTGGTGGTCCAATGATATCCTAAAAGGTTTAAGATATATTTTTAAGTATTTTAAAAATTTTGGTTTTCAAAAATACATTGTTTTTCTTTGATAAAAACCTGCCTCTGTAGGCGGTTCTTTATCTCTGGCGGTTCAATAGCGCGGTTCCTTATTGATAAGGAACCACGGGCCGAATCTTTGTCAGAGCGCCAGTTTTTGTAAAATATCCCTTTTCAAACAAGACCTTCTCTCTCCTTCGCACACAGCCGACGGTTTTCTTGTTTTTCCACCATTGTTGAAGCTTCAAAAACCTTCAATTACTCAAATTAATTGATTCAAGTTCGTGGGTTTCACTCATCCATCATCCAAGGTCAATTAATTGTAAGTTGTTTCTTTCAATTTTATCTAATTTGTTCTAGGGTTCATACATTCATAATTGGGGCTTTTTAAAATTAACATTGAATTAGAACCTTACTAGGAATAAGAGTTGACATAGTATTGTTACTATGATTCCTTAAGTTCATATTTATTGAGATCTCACTAAAACCCATTTGTATAACAAATCCGAATTTTGACTAAATAGTTTGGTTGATTGATGGAATTGATATGAACCCATGAACAAGTTGGTAATGGCATTGTTAAATGCTTACCTAAAAACCTTGTTTTGAAAAACCAATGTTCAAGTTCATTATTGATCTTACATGGTCAATGTGTCATTGTTGATGATGAACTTGGTATATTTTGAATATGAGAATGATAAGGATTAAACCTTGGTTTATCAAGAGAGTGATAAAACACATTCTCTCTTTCTTTGATTTTTGGTTTATATGTAACATATGAATAATTGGAGAAATATGTTTATATGTTATTTTTAGGTACTATCATCATGACTACAAGATATCAAAATGACCATCTACTTACTAGAAGATACATGCCTAATCCTTCTTTGACAAATCAAACTCGCTCTTTTCAAAACACTTATCATAATCTTGAATCTCGTTGTTTCCATGAAGGACGTATTTTTCTTTCCAACCTTCTTGGACTTAACTTCATTCGATTCATGTTCAATACCATTGGCTTTGATTGTTTGCTTGATATTGATGAGCCAATCTTTCCTTCTTTCCTCATGGAATTCTTTAACTCGTTCAAGCTAATGTACATCAACAATGGTCTATCTATAAGATTTTCCATCAAGGGGAAGACCTTTGTGTACACTCTTAGTGAATTTGGTGATATTCTCGGAGTACCATACGAAGGTCAATGTAGGTTCATCGATGCTTGGGGTTTAAACCACTTAGAATCAGCCCCTATTGATGTGCATTATTTGACTGGGATTCCTTCGGCTTCAGCCATCTCTCGTGCCCTTGCTACACCTCGTTAACATCCTATTCTTGGTAATTTTGAAGGAGAATTTCGTGCTCTCACTCCTTGGGAATTACTAACTAGCGATCTTAGTGATTTTATGGTCCCTTGGACCGAAATCATTAGGGAAAATGCAATGTGTTGGGTTGGTGATCGCAACCATGTGCCTGCTTGTCTTGCACATATGTTTTATTGTGTTGCTACCACTACTCCATACAACCTTGCATTTTTCCTAGCTAGAAGGATAAGATTTGTTCTCAATGGATCTCGTTCTACTCTTCCTTATGCCATGATTCTCTCACGGCTTCTTAGGAGAGTCCTTCTGGACCATCCTCCTCTAAATCCTTCATCTTTTCACTCCGTGGTTCGAGTCATGCTTCCTATTGAAGGGAATGTCTCTTCAGTTCCCACGCATGATTCAAATGCAGATGAAAATGTTTCTTAAGACAATTATCTCATTTCTCGTTATGATTTGTCATCATCTATCTCTCTATTTTCTTAACTAGACATTGATTCAGACTATCAGTCTTGTCTCAATGTTCATCTTCAAGATCGAATCAGAAGTGAATCAAGGCAAGGAGAAAATGCTCATAGATGAATGATATATACCATTCTTGTGAGACTAACATGTGTGTAAACATGTATGGATTGTTGAACTTTATCTCTTTTCTTATCTCTATTCTTAGGTTTTTATGTATTCTTTAACTAACAATTTGTGTTTGGATTATCTAGTATTTTAATCCTAATTATCCATGGTATCGATTTTTTGATTTACATTGCTCTGTGCATCTTGTGTATTAGATAGCCTCCTAGTTTTTGATTATTAGTTCACTTTGGCTTGATAAACCATGGTATAAAATCTGGGCTAGCAAAAGTTTGAGGAAGTGCTATTTTTAAACACCTATGGCCGCGGTTCCATATCAAACCCACGGTTCCTTAGCGATAAGGAACCGCGAACATACGTAAAGAACCGCCTAGTACCGTTTCAACAGAATCTTTACTTTACACTATTTTCTTTAATCTGTGTAAAACTTTGATAAAACTATTGCAAAAACCTGCAGTTTCCTAAACTAGGCTACCTAATTTCATTGTTCACATAAAATAATTTTAACCTATTACTAGTTTGGATCATCAACTTCTCTTCTTAAACCCTATCTTGTTGATTGTGTTCTTCATCCCTTCAACTCTTTTCTAAACCTCAACATTCAACCATGGTATCCACTAGAACATCCAACTCCTCCAAAACCTCCTCACCTAAAAGAAGCCTTAAGGTGAATCTCAAGTCCTCTAAACTTGGTTCTCCATCTTCTTTCAAACCAAAAAGTGAAGCCTCACCTATTCTCATCTCCTCATCACTTTCACCACCCCTAGCTTCATGGAAAACAAACTCAAACCATGGTATTAACCATTCACATGGTTCTACCTCCTCTTCATTGCAATCAAGAATGAATGAGTTTTCATCTCCACTCATTTCTAGTCCTCACTCAAATGTGAATGCTCAACCACAACCTCATCAAAGGATTCCCTTTGTTTTTTAGCCTCTTCCATTCACTCCACCAAATTCACGGACAGTTTATCATAATCCTTGGATTATCTAACTATGAAGATAATTACTAGAGAGAGAGATAGATGAAGATGTAGAGAGAGAAAGAAAAGAGAGGTTGGAGAGAAAATAGAAAATATTAGATTAGAAGTGTGAAAATGTGAGAACCAACCCCTCCTAACATGCAAGGAGGGGGTATATATAGCCACCCTACATGCGGGCTTTGTGGGTTATATTGTTACATATTGGATCACGAGCCCATACAACATATATATCGTTGGAGTGACCAATCCTTCCTAAATACGTAAAAACGTATTTCCAACAATCTCCCCCTAAGGGAGGTCACTCCAAGTTACAATGTCCTAAATAGTCTATAGCTCGTGATCTATGCTAACAATGATGTGATCGAGACTTTCTTTGGAAAAACGTATTTCCAACAATCTCCCCCTAAGGGAGGTCACACCATTTTACAAAATCTTAAACCTAGCATACTATGCTTGAGTCTTCGATCTTGTTCTTGTGAATATGCTTGATGTGATCTTTGACTTTAGTCTTGAGCATGTTTCCTTGCCTTGACCTTGTGCATTCATCACTTGTGATATTTGCCTCTTCGTAACTTCATGTTCCACATACTTATACCTTTATAAATTCTTGAAAGCTTCAGAGTTTGATACAGCGGAAGACTTAACTTTTAGGCTTTCTTGAATTATATGAAGTATTAAGTGCATAAAGTATAAGCATGCGTGGACGACTTCTTCTCGGATTCCGCAATGCCACCGTCTTCAAATGCCGTAACATAAATAGAGACGAACGAAATGGCTTTGAACATTTCATTCTAATTCAGTAGCATTTTACCTCCAGTCGGTGAAGACCGTTGGACGATATAAATATCGTACTTGTGGCGGGTAGATTTAAATAAAATCTCCTTGACAAGATTTCGCGGGTAAACCCGTTCTCTTTACTCGACCGTCCAAAGCTAACTGCGAACGTAAAGAGTGAATCATTTGGATAAAATTATCCGCATGATTGAAGCCGTCAATTCCGATTCCTGGAACAAGTTTGATTCACTAAAGAATCGCACCGTCGTTGCTTTCCAGTTGTCACGAGCTTGATTCATACTGAATCTTGCAAGTTACCTACCAAGTACTGTTTGATGTTAACACTAGAAGGATTTCCACTCATCACTGTGAACACTATAGAGTGTCACTGTGAGTGTTCTGATAAGATCACTTAGATATTGCGTAGAGACCTGGAACGTGTTTAAATTCAGTTAAAAATTAAACCACTGTTGCTTTCCAGTTATCACAAGTTTGATTCATAAAGAATCGCACAAGTCACCTACTGATATGAGTGATTTTACTCATATCAATATTATCTAAAAACGATGAATAAATGCAATAAATGTTTAAATATGGCCTTGTATTCGTTTGTTTGTCGTTTCATGTGTGTAGGTACCGAATATCGCGAAAACCGGGGAAAACGACACGAGTTTCAAGAAAAAGATCAACAAAGCCGATAGCAAGTCGTTTTACTCACGGATTTATCAAGTTTGACGACAAGTGGGGCCCACATTTGGGGAAATGGGCCCAAAATCCCAATAAGGAAATCAAGTTTACTACTTTTGGAGATCAAGCCCAAAATAGGCCCATAGTTGGTGATTTATACGGATGGGAGATTAATTCTCTTTTGGGTCAAAGTTTATTCCAAGCCCAAATTGCAAATTGAGACGGTTGGAGTGTGTAAATTAAAAGCCCAACACAAGCCCTTTAGGGTTATGTCACAAATGAAAAGTTGTATTTATACACTTTTCAACATTCACATACCAAACGCATTCCACTGTCACACGTTTTGTTTTCACCACAATTAAATATTACCCTCGATACTCCCTATTCTCACCCTTATCTTTCTTCTTCACCCAATGTATCTGTAAAAATAAAATAAAATTCCTAAAAACCCTAATAATTAATTTACCCAAGTAAATTTGGGGCTTTCACTTGGCACATGTGATTCACACAAGGGTGGATAAATCCCCCATATTTTCGGATGTGAAGAATGGAAGAGCATGATAACGTGGCAAAGTTTTATTAGACAAGACAGCACACCACTCCTCAATCTACCAATTGAAGAAGGACACATCAGCAATCAAAGTAGCACAACGGATGCCACGTTGGAAATCCGTGTGCTAGTGTGTGAATATCAACCGTAGGATGCTCAACTAACAAGAAAGAGAAAGAATAAATATGATCCAAAGGCTCAAGTTCGATTCTGCATCAACCAACACCTCACCCCAACCCTCGCATTCACCTATAAAAACCCCCTTAGTTCTTCAGTAATGGTATCCCATTTTTTACTTTAATGTTATTATGCAAAATTAGATTTAGGAGTATTTGTATTTTTCCTTTCAAATAGTTTTGTAATCTTTACTGATATTAATAAAAAGTCATTTTGGTCGATTCTCGTTTCAATTTACTTACTGTTAATTTTTACTATTGCAATCTGTTACTTCTCTAATCTAATTTGTTATAATATTCAATGTTATTTGATCAAGCTGGATTAATAGTTTGGATTAAATAATATTAGTGAAATTGGGATAAAATCAAACCCTAATGGTTTGATCTATAAAAAATAAAGGTTTGGTTCGTTGACTTGCTGGTTCGATTATTACATGTTTTGACGATGTACGTTGATTCGGTGGTTGTTCGATGTGTTTAATGGAGGATGATGGTGTTTTCGTTTCGGTTCAGAGGTAGCACAGCGCTAACCTTCTGCTCAACGGGATCTTCAAAAGGTTTTAATCTTCTTACAAACTATATCAATTAGTTTAAAGGTAATTATGTTATTGCTTAGTTTTATGTATGAATCTGCTTAGTTTAATTAGTCTTAGTTGAGTTTGCTGATTTTTGTTATCTGAGCGTGGTGTCGCATTCTGTTTTCGTTTGTTATAGCTGTGAGTTCTCGTATGTCTGCTGATTCATGTTTGTTATGAATAACTAGAACTGTATGGTCTGTTTTCGTTATTTAATTGTAAGATTTGATTGAGAGTTTAATTTGGATTATGAATTAGTAATAGTGCTAAGTTCTCTGCAAAAGTTTATCAGTCATATGCTTAAAAGGGGTTCGATTAATTTGATTATCTGATATGTAAGCTTAAATGGAAATGAAGTTTTATATAAAAAGGGTATAAATCTGTCTAGTGCCTCTTTGGTTGAATTTGCTGAATTGTTGCTTAACTGGTTCAGTTCATCTGTATTTTAATGTTCAACGAAGTGTAGTTTAAATAGATTAATATGAGTATTATGTTTCGACTGTGAGTCTGGTATCTAGTTTTTGTTTGCCTGCGTTTTGGAGTTTGTTGATAGGGTTACTGAGTATAATTTAGTATATGACTGTTAACTGATTTTCTGCATTATTTTGTTTTAATGATATTTTAGTTTTACTGTTCTTTGAGAGTTTTGGTACTGGTTTATTTGTTTATTTTGTCTGCTTCAATACTACTGAATTATTGCTATTATTTCTCATCACACTGAATGGTTTCCTACTATGTAAAGGGACGTTTGGTTTTACAATTAAATAGTCAAGATCTAATCTAAAATAAAATAATTGCAAAAATATGCCCCCCTTGGGGATGGAACTCGTGACCTCACAGTTCAAGGTCCAATGTCTCAATCACTGGGCTAGATTCATTTTTTAGTTTTAATATAGTAGAATTAATTGTTATAGTTAAAAAGTGGGTGTCAGTTTTCAGTTAAATATTTGTACAAGTTTTCGTTAGTTTAAATAAATTTCATAAAGTTTTAATTTAATAATTTCGAAACAAAATATAAACAAAATATAAATAAATAAAATCAAAATAAATATAGAAAATGTTTTTATTAATTTTAAAAGTTTAGTTAGTTTTTTTTAAATAATTAGATTTTTATTATTTTAGATTTAAATAAAAATAGTTTTAAAAATAGATTTGGTTAATTTAGGGAGTAGAAGTAATTTTTATTAGATTTAATTAGTTTAAAGAGTTTAAATAGATTTTTAAATAGAGTAAAAGTATTTTAATTAAATAGGTTAAATTTATAATTGATTTTTTAATAGATTGTTTATTTTAAATAGTTTAAAAGTTGTAATATTTAATAATTGTCATTAGATTTAATTCGGGGTTTACGATTCATGCACTTTAGGATAAAATTAAGTTTAAAATTGGTAGAGTTAATTTTTAGTTTAAAAACCGAAAACCAATTCGAATCAATTGTCCAAATCGATACAAAACGTCTCAAATTCACTCGGTCTTCGTGTACAACGAACTTGGTTCACCAACGTGTTTAATTGAATCCGTCTTTGGTAATTTTAGACTATTACTTTTTCCTAAAGGTAATTTTCTAATTTACCCTATAACGTATCTAATTATCACTATACTATCACGATCACATCACCTACCATGAGCTTTTTGATATTCGCTCAATAAGGATTTCCATCTTCATTGTAAATACTTTCGTATTACTCGGATGTTCAGGCAAGATCATGAAGATTTTGCGTAGGACTCTTAAGATCTTTCTTACTTTTCACAGTGTGTGAAGAAGCAAGGAATTGTGAAAGTGTGTCCTAATGAGATATTTGATGATCTCAAATGGATCTAGACTCGATCGTGCATTTTGGATTTTAATGATCGGAGGCTAGAGAGGAGTGCCACCATTTCAATACCAATTTACTCGGAGTGAATAAATTGATAGATAATGCGTTGTCTTTGTGTGATTAAAACAAATATCTTTTAAGAGATATTTGAGTTAGATGTGATGGGTTGTGCATTGCATCACTGGGTCCATGATGTTTGTCTTCAATATCAAGAATCATTAAAAATGATCTCAATAGCTTATGTATTGACTCGGTTTCTGCCTAAGGTTGTAAGGAGGGCTTCTTTCTTTACATCCTTTATCTTTACAAATCTTTTTCATTCTTCAACCCCTTCAATGCTTACCAATACGTCATAACTAGCTCCTTGTTGTGATTGTTCTAGTGTTAACTTAAGTACTTGGTCGGCATTCAGCTACGTTCACAATCTTTCCCCATCTTTCCTAAGGACTACTATTTCTAGCTATGGAATGTCCTTGGGAAGATTCCTCCGGTTCTAGAAGAATCATTGGACTTTAACCTATCCTACCATCCTTATGTCACCACAATCTTCACCGTCGTGAATAGAGATGTTTTAGGTAAGTGTATGTCACCATGAAATCCATTTTGATATCCAAATCCATTTTGCTCCCCCTTAACATATGCCACGATATTTGAAAACATTTCGCACATGTCGGGAAGAGCCAACACATTAAGTCAAACCATTATTGATCTCAATATTAAATCACATTTTCTCCCCCATATTAAAAATATTAACCCAATCGATGTTTTTAATATCAATTGATTTAATAGCATTTTATGAAAATTTGGGAAGAAAAATGCAAATCCAATTATCTTCGTAATTTTTACAAGCTCCCCCTCAAATTATTGAGGGTGTACTTGAAACGTAAATTAAATACCTTTTAAACACAAGTGTAAGGTATTTATCACGTGCAAAGATCATATATGATAATGTATTCACAAGATTAGCAATTTACGAGGTTGGACCTGAATGATGGACAACATCATATGATAGAATCACATGGTTCTTGTTAACGAATGTTAGTCGCCTCGTCACGTCTGAAGTTATCTCTTGACACCATGTGTACGACTGATATCTTTGTCTTGACACCAATTTGTGAGCTTGGCACTTACGGCATCAAAGATTCCAAATGTTGGACAATTGCTCCCCCTCAATTGTTGACCCGTGTTCTATTGAAAGAGTTGTAGTCGCTGTTTGAGTAGGCGCATCGTCGAGTATGTAAATATCAATTGTAAATTGTTGTTGATTGTGGAGATGATAACTTCATGAAAACAAGATTTCTCTTGTTTTAACAAATAAATGCACTGACACGTACATATATTCGTGTTAGATTGTGTTATTACGTAAACACAATCCCTTACATGGTTATAAAGTAAACCATGCCCGAGAAAATTAATTCCCGTTGTTGAGTCAAAGCTTTCCGGTGAAATGCTTGACTTGAGTATGAAAATCGGGTTACTATCTGAAATAATAGCAAGCCATATTGAGCATGTTTTAAAACATTTGAACTTCTGCTCGAACTTTATTTACAACCCTATGTCATTATTGTGTGACATTTCTAGTATCGTAAATATTATCGATTCTAGAAGACATGCTCATTTTATCAAAACATTATTGAACACACACTTTTGAAAGATTTAGAAAAACCTTTTGAGAAATTCTCGAAAAATTGTGTTCACTGTTTTGAAAACCAATTACTTGAGCTTAAGATGTTGAATATCTTACAAAACGAGCTCAAGTCCGAGAAGTTGTAACCTTCCCGTTGTTAAGGATAAGTTACCATCGGCAATAAACTTTCCTTTTAACTGAAGAATGAGTCCTAAGTTGACATTTACTTAGAAATCGTTTTCATGAGCTTGAAAAACTTTTGAATGTTTTAACGTAAAGCTCATGACCGAGAAAGGTGAATTTCTTATGAGGAAAAGTTCTCTTATTTAAAAGATACACTTCCCTTTATGAGCTTAAAACTTGGAATGTTTTAATACAAGCTCATGACCGAGAAAAATTAATTTCCCGTTTCGAGGATAAGTTATCATTAAAGATAAGCTTTCCTAAAATGGAAGTCCGAGTTACAGTCTGATATTTAACTGTAAGTCATTGTGCATGAGCGTAAAAACTTCGAATGTTTTTAATATTAGCTCATGCCCGAGAAAAAATAATTTCTCGTTGTAAGGATAAGTTTATCATTGGCGATAAACTTCCCTTTCCTTGAGGTCAGGGGCATAATCTGAAATATAATTATACGCCATTTACACGAGCTTAAAAACCTTTGAATAGTTTTTATGTAAGCTCGTGTCCAAGAAAATATAATTTCTCGTTAATGAGGATAAGTTTATCATCGACGATAAACTTTCCTTTATTTGAAGATCGGGTCATCGTCTGACATTTAATGATGAGCCTTGTACACGAGCTGAAAACTTTTGAATAGTTTTAATTTTAGATCGTGACCGAGAAAATTTAATTACTCGTTTTGAGGGTACGTTATTGTTGACGAGATAAACTTCCCTTTATCTGAAGTTCGGGTCACAGACTGTGATTTGAATGTGAGCCATTGTTGTTAGCTTAATCATAAATCCCTTGAAACACTTGATTTGTAGATATCAGATTCTTCATCAACCAAACGCTAAGAGTGTCCTTAGTTGAATGGTATACAGAGATTTGACCAGTTTGTTGTTGTTGATGCTTGACTTTAGTACCTGTAGTGGAATCAACAATTTGCATACTTTCACATGGGTTAGCGATATCTATTTTAGAACCATGCGGGGGTTCACAGTCAACTTTGATAGTGCTAGAGGGAAACATCCTTCCTGTAGGAACCCATTGAAAGATTAAATGATTTGATAATCCTACCTGTGGTTTGCCACCTAAGATTGGATCTAGGCGATATGGTTTTCTTATGCAGAGCGGAAGACTTAGCGGTAGAAAACCTAATTCCTTTGGAATTCCCTCTGTTATCACGGGAGTTTGACTCCTTCAAGACTTTAGAAACACAATCGGCATGAGTTTTTGTGAAAACACTCTTCATGCATACGGAACAAACACCGTGTTTGAGATCCGAATGATATCTAGAAATCCTAGTTCTTGCTTGTGTCATTTTCTTATATGCATCTACATAGTGATTATTAGGCATGCTATTGGACCTATGTTGTGGCATATTCTTAGAAGTATACCTAGAATCACTAGTAGCAGTCTTGTTTATAGGTTTTGCATAGGCTGATTTGATCACATTAGGCCTAGATAGTGGAGTGACTGGTTTATAACTATGAACCATATCAACTTGGGAGGTAAACCGCGGTCTCGAGGATTTTGGTCGCTCGGATCTAAATGCATTCGGTGGTCGAACAGACTGAATTTTAGGCGGTTTCCCCAAAATTGATGGTTTTTCAAGCTTAGTGTCCACACTAGTGCCCTTAACTTTCCTTAGCTCTTTTTTCAGAGCAACTATAGCAAAAACCTTTTTATGTACCTGAGCCTTTAAATCAGCATTTTCAGTAGTTAACAAGGTCGTTGACTCTAGAGTTTTAGACCTCATCTCTATGATAGTATTATTTAACTCATAACAACGCTGTTTTAAGGTCTCTTTTTCCTTTTGTAAGAGTTCTTGGGATGCCAACTTAGATTCTAGCAAAATAATTTGTTTCACAAAATTATCTTTTTCGGCTTTAGAATCTTGAATTTTTTGATTTAAATTTCATTCAAGAACAACGTTTGAATTTTCAAGTTTTTCATCCTTGGATACCATGCCTTCTCCTCATCCTCCAACCTCCAACACTCCTCTCTTGGGTGTTCCCATTTCTCGTTTCTTGGGTGATCCACACTTGTTTGATTTTTTCATGCACAACCGAACAAACTGCCCTTGTTGCTTGAACAACTTTCACCTCATTGATATCCTTAGGTTGGAGATGATTGGGGCTCACATCAAGTTGCAAAGCTTCTTGTTGAACCTATTTGCTAATCCTCCACCTCCTAGGAGATAAATGATGGATTTTAAAATTAACATGCTTTTCAAAAGAAGGTCAAGCTAAAAGAGGACTATGAATTCAAGACCTAGTTGTTAGCTATCTTTTTAGTAGTTAATTGTCTTTTTATTTCTTGTATTTCCTTTCCTTTCCCTCATGATTTTCTCATGTGGATGATTTATGGATTTAGTTTTATGTGCTTTAATCTATGTGATCACATTAACCAACTTCAGTTTATTTAAAATTGAACCTAAATCTATTACAACCTCTAAAAACTTGACTTAAAATTCGACCAAAATGTTATCTAAATATTTTGTCACCCTTTGTCAAGACATTCTTTATGAATGTGTTACTTTTATGCAACCCTAGCATACTCTAGTGCTAAAAGAGATAAAAATCCAAGATTTGCAAAATTTTGAAAAAGTCTTTTTTTCTCCAAAACTTTTGAAAATCAAGGTTTGCTGTCCACTGGACGCGGTTCCTTAAAGAACCGCGCTTGGTAAAGCCATTCTTGGCTTATTTTTTATCTTTCTTCTTTGACGACTATTTTGGTTAAGATTCTTTTTTTACCCAATTTGGCTAAACATTTCCTAAAACCTTTATTTTCCATTTCAAATCTTTGCCTTGTTTATTTTCTTTAAATTCTTCTCTTTTGGGAGTTCTTTTCTTCATCCCTCATAATGCCTAACTCTTTCTTTCCTAACCTTAACATTTCTTTGTCACAAACTTCTCAACCTAAAGCTTCTTCTTCTAAGCTTTCAAAGAAACTGAAAATCTCGGTTAAGCCCATTTGGATCAAAAAGAACAATAATCCTCATGATTATTCTTCTTCAAAATCCTCCAAGAATTCCTCTTTCTCTCTGATTCAATATTGGAATGAGACTTACTCTATAAATCCAGTTACAGGAGAAAAGGAAATTCTTCCACCACCACTAAAACCTTTCAACTCTCCTCAACTCAATAACCTATGTTCTTTCCCTAATCTCACTAGGCATTGTGAAAACATCTCTTATCCATTATCTCCCTCTTCACCAACCTCTAATTTTGATGGACCTCCCCCATCTAACGACTTTGTTTTGCATCATGGTTCCTCGTGTGCTTGTTGTCGTTTTCAACAAACAGAACTTGCTCATATCTATGACAAGCTAAATTTCCTTGAATTCCTCCTCGCTCGACCTCCTCTCAAAGTTTTCGTCCCCGTGAAAAAAAACTTCAAATGATGATTCGTCATCTTTCTTTTCCAAGTAAGGCACAATTTGATCGGTTTTATCATGATCATTTGAAATTTGGGATCTACTCGCGAAAAAGTCCATTTTATCCTCCCCATATTTCATAGTTAATTTCCCACCGTAGCCGTCGATAAAAAGGGTCGACCTAAAATAATGGGACATTTAGGGTCACAACTCATAATCGAAAATGACGAAATCCGCGAGAAAAATAAACTTTCCAGTTCTAACAAAGACATCCTTGGCTATTCTAATTGGTTTTAATGGTGTACAATTTGCTAGCTCGATTCTCATGTTCGTGGGGGTAAGTCTAGGCAATTTCATTAATTTCCAAAGAGAATGAGGCATGAGATTGATGCTAGCACCTAAATCGGAAAGGGCTAAACATCCCTCAATCTCAGAAAAATCACAAGGTAAAAGAAATTTTCCCGGATCCTCTTCCTTTCTCGGCATATGCCTTTTGGGTTTTTTTAAGAAGGATCGAAGCACACGTTTACTCAAGGGTCACTTTGGTAAGGTCGATAAAGCTCTCTTTTTGAACCGTGGATGGAATTTGAGGTACACGAGGGTGTGCACTCTTTTCCTTGGTCACCACATTCATCCCCTCGATTTTAGAACATGAAGGTGTTTTAGAAGTCGAGGGTTGAGAAAAAGGAACAACTCTAAAATTATCAAGGGTAGGGGTAATCACACGACCTTTTCCATGAGACGAGGCGTCTTTAACATGTTCCTTCGGATTAGTAACGGTGTCACTAGGTAATGTACTCGATGACGCACCCGAGACTTGTTCATTATGGCCCAACATCTTTTTAATGTCGATTTGTCCTTGCTCAATTTTAGTATTTTGATTTTTCAACGTATTGGAAAAGTCGTTTTTCAAAGTACCAATTTGTCCTTCTAATCGTCACATATTAGCCTCATTCATTTTCATATATTCTTGAAACTCGTTTGACGGACTATTTTTATTAGAATTAAAGTTCCCTTGGTTTTGATTATTTCTTTGAAAATTCCCTTGACTACCACTTGAAAAATTGTTGCCTTGATTGTTGTAGGTCCATGTTTTCTTAAGATTGTACAAGTGTTGTAGTGATCTAAAGAGAGGGAGGGAGATGAAGAACTAGAGAGAAAAAGTTAGAGAGAGAAAGGAGAGGATTAGAGAGAAAGATGTATTAAGTGAAAAGGAAACCAACAAATACCCTTCCTAACATGCTAGGAAGGGTATATATAGCCCACCCTACATGTGGGCTTTATGGGTTATACTTACATAGTTAGATCACGAGCCCAATCTACATATATATCGTTGGAGTGACCGATCCTTTCTAAATACGTAAAAACGTATTTCCAACAATCTCCCCCTAAGTTAGGTCACTCCAAGTTACAATGTCCTAAATAGTCTATAGCTCGTGATCTATGCTAACAATGATATGACCGATACTTTCTTTGGAAAAACGTATTTCCAACAATCTCCCCCTAAGGGAGGTCACACCATTTTACAAAATCTTAAACCTAGCATACTATGCTTGAGTCTTCGATCTTGTTCTTGTGAATATGCAGATGAGATCTTTAGCTTTAGTCTTGAGCATGTTTCCTTGCCTTGACCGTGTGCATTCATCACTTGTGATATTCGCCTCCTCGTAACTTCATGTTCCACATACCTATACCTTGATGAATTCTTGAAAGCTTCAGAGTTTGATACAGCGGAAAACTTGACTTTTAGGTTTTCCTAAATTTGTTGAAGTATTAAGTTGAGAAAGTATAAGCATCCGGGGACGAATTCTTCTCGGATGCCGCAATGCCACCTTCTTGTTACGCTGCATAAGACAGTTAGCAAGAAAACATATACACAGATGAAATGGCCTTGAACATTTCATTCTAATTCGGTAGCATTTTACCTCCGGTCGGTTAAGACCGTTGGACGATATAAAAAATCGTACTTGTGGCAGGTAGTTTCAATTAAGAACCTTCTTTACAAGATTTCGCAGGAAACCCGTTCTCTTTACTCGACCGTACAAAGCTGACTGCAAACGTAAAGAGTAAATAATTTGGATAGAATTATCCGCATGATTGAAGCCGTCAATTCATGTTCCTTGAACAAGTGAAATTCAATTAAGAACCGCACCATCGTTGCTTTCCAGTTGTCACGAGCTTGATTCGTATAGAATATTGCAAGTTACCTACCAAATGTTGCTTGAGGTTAACACTAGAAGGATTTCCACTCATCACTGTGAACACTAAGGTATCACTCTGAGTGTTCTAGCAAGATCACTAAGATATTGTGTAGAGGCCTGGAACGTGTATAAATTCAGTTAAGAATTAAACCACTGTTGCTTTCCAGTTATCACAAGCTTGATTCATAAAGAATCGCACAAGTCACCTACCATGAGCTTTTTGATATTCGCTCAAGAAGGATTTCCATCTTCATTATAAATACTTTTGTATTACTCTGATGTTCAGGCAAGATTATAAAGATTTTGCGTAGGACTCTTAAGATCTTTCTTACTTTTCACAATGTGTGAAGAAGCAAGGAATTATGAAAGTGTCTCCTAATGAGATATTTGATGATCTCAAATGGCTCTAGACTTGATCGTGCATTTTAGATTTTAGTGATCGGAGGCTGGAGAGGAGTGCCACCATTTCAATACCAATTTATTCGAAGTGAATAAATTAATAGAAAATGCGTTGTCTCCGTGTGATTAAAAAATACCTTTTAAGAGATATCTGAGTTAGCTGGGATGGGTTGTGCATCGCATCACTGGGTCCATGATGTCTATCTTCAATATCGAGAATCATTAAAAAATGATCTCAATAGCATATGTGTTGACCCGGTTTCTGCCTAAGGTTGTAAGGAGGGCTTCTTTGTTTTCACCCTTTATCTTTACAATTATTTTTCATTCTTCAACCCCTTCAATGCTTACCAATACGTCATAACTAGTACCTTGTTATGACTGTTCCAATGCTAACTTAAGTACTTGGTCGGCATTCAGCTACATTCACAAACTTTCTCCATCTTTCCTATGGACTACTATTTCTAGCTATGGAATGTCCTTGGGAAGATTCCTCTAGTTTTGGAAGAATCATTGGACTTAACCTATCCTACCGTCCTTATGTCACCACAATCTTCATCGTCATGAAATAAATGGGTTGTGGGTAAGTATAAATCACCATGAAATCCATTTTGATGTGCAAATTCAATTTTGCTCCCCCTTAACATATGCCACGATATTCGAAAACATTTCGCACATGTCGGGATGAGCTATCACGTTAAGTTAAACCATTTGTGATTAATCATTTCCCATATTAAATCACATTTTCTCCCCCATATTAAAAATATTAACCCAATCGATGTTTTTAATATCAATTGATTTAATAGCATTTTAAAAAAATTTGGGAAGAAAAATGCAAATCCAATTATCTTCATGATTTACACAAGCTCCCCCTCAAATTAATGAGGGTGTACTTGAAATGTAAATTAAATACCTTTTAAACACAAGTGTAAGATATTTATCACGTGCAAAGATCATATCTGATAATGTATTCACAAGATTAGCAATTTATGAGGTTGGACCTGAATGATGAAGAACATCATATGATAGAATCACATGGTTCTTGTTCACGAATATTGGTCGCCTCGTCACGTCTGAAGTTATCTCTTGACACCATGTGTACGATTGATATCGTTGTCCTGACACCAATTAGTGACCTTGGCACTTTTGGCATCAAAGATTCTTAATGCTGGACAATTGCTCCCCCTCAATTGTGTACCCGTATTCTATTGAAAGAGTTGTAGTCACCGTTTGAGTAGTCGCATAGTCGAGTATGTAGATATCAATTGTAAATTGATGCGGATTGTGGAGATGATAACTTCATAAAAACAAGATTTCTCTTGTTTTAACAAATAAATGCACTGACACGTACATATATTCATCTTAGATTATGTTATTATGTGAACACAATCCCTTACATTGTTATAAAGTAAACCATGCCCGAGAAAATTAATTCTCGTTGTTGAGTCAAAGCTTTCCGGTGAAATGCTTGACTTGAATATGAAAAGCGGGTTACTATCTGAAATAATAGCAAGCCGTTTTGAGCATGTTTTAAAACATTTGAACTTCTGCTCGAACTTTATTTACAACCCCGTGTCATTATTGAATCACATTCCTAGTATCGTAAATATTATCGATTCCAGAAGACATGCTCTTTTTATCAAAACATTTTTGAACACACAATTTTGAAAGATTTAGAAAAACCTTTTGAGAAATTCTCGAAAAAATTGTGTTCAATGTTTTGAAAACCAATTACTTGAGCTTAAGATGTTGAATATCTTACAAAACGAGCTTAAGATGTTGAATATCTTACAAAACGAGCTCAAGTCCAAGAAGTTGTAAACTTCACGTTGTGAGGATAAGTTTATCATCGGCGATAAACTTTCCTTTTAACTGAAGAATCAGTCCTAAGTTGACATTTACTTAGAAGTCGTGTTCATGAGCTTGAAAACTTTTGAATGTTTTAACGGAAAGTTCATGACCGAGAAAGATGAATTTCTCGTTATAAAGAAAAGTTCTCTTATTTAAAAGATACACTTTCCTTTATGAGCTTAAAACTTGGAATGTTTTAATACAAGCGCATGACCGAGAAAATTTAATTTCTCGTTATGAGGATAAGTTATCATGAAAGATAAGCTTTCCTAAACTTGATATCCGAGTTACAGTCTGATATTTAACTGCAGATCATTGTGCATGAGCTTTAAAAACTTCGAACGTTTTTAATATAAGCTCATGCCCGAGAAAAATTAATTTCTTGTTGTAAGGATAAGTTTATCATCGGCGATAAAATTCCCTTTCTTTGAAGTCCAGGGCATAATCTGAATTGTGATTATACGCCATTTTACACGAGCTTAAAACCTTTGAATAGTTTTAATGTAAGCCCGTGTCTGAGAAAATTTAATTTCTCGTTAATGAGGATAAGTTTATCATCGGTGATAAACTTTCTTTTCTTTGAAGTGCGGGTTACAATCTGTCATGTGACTGCAAACCGTTGTGCATGAGCTTAAAAACTTTGAATGTTTTTAACATAAGCTCATGCCCGAGAAAAATTAATTTCTCGTTGTGAGGGTAAGTTATCGTTGACAAGATAAACTTCCCTTTATTTGAAGTCCGAGTCATTGTCTGACATTTAACAATGAACCATATACATGAGCTTAAAAACCTTTGAATGGTTTTAGTGTAAGCTCGTGTCTGAGAAAAGTTAATTTCTCGTTAGTGAGGATAAGTTTATCATCGACGATAAACTTTCCTTTATTTGAATATCGGGTCATCGTCTGATATTTAACGATGAGCCATGTACACGAGCTTAAAACCTTTGAATAGTTTTAAATGTAACCTCGTGTCCGAGAAAATTTAATTTCTCGTTTTTGAGGATAAGTGTATCATCGGCGATAAACTTTCCTTTATTTGAAGAACAGATTATCGTCTGGTATTTAACGATAAGCCATATACACGAGCTTAAAACTTTTGGATAGTTTTAATTTTAGCTCGTGTCCGAGAAAATTTAATTTCTCGTTTTAAGGGTAAATTATCGTTGACGAGATAAACTTCCCTTTCTTTGAAGTTCGGGTCACAGACTGTGATTTGACTGTGAGCCATATACACGAGCTTAAAAATTTTGAATAGTTTTAATAATAGCTCGTGTCCGAGAAAATTTAATTTCTCATTTTTGAGGATAAGTTTATCATCAGCGATAAACTTTCCTTTATTTGAAGAACGGGTCATTGTCTAATATTTAACGATGAACCATTTACACGAGCTTAATCGCAAAACCCATGAGACACTTGTTTCTTAGATATCAGCTTCTTCAGCAACCAAACTTTGAGAGTGTACTTAGTTGTACGGTATACAAAGATTGGACTGCTTTGTTCTTGTTGAACGTTGACTTTGGTACTTGCATTCTCATTAGAAGTTTGCATGCTTTTATATGGATTAGTGATATCTTTCTTAGAACCCTACGGGGATTCATAGTTTTATTTTCTTGTGCTAGAGGTTACCTGAGGAGATGATTCACTTATCTTAGCTGGCAAACGTTTCCTTTTATAGAAAACCTTAAGTTCAGGCTTAAGTGATGTATCATCCTTTTCAATTTTCTCCCTAGTAGTCTTAGTAGAATTAGTGACTATCCTAGTTAAAGGGCACTCGTTTCCTACAAAAGTGAAAGTTCTACCCGTGGGGCGCCACATTTTACCAATGGGTTTGATTTTAGCTACCAACTGGGATTTAACTCTATCGCGGGAGTTCACCTCATTAAGGAATTTCTTGACACAAGAGTCATGATTTGACTTAAATACACATTTCCTACATGATTTAAAAGTAGCATATTTAATGTCCGAGTAAGATCTAGAATTCCTAGATGATTGATTGATGCTCCTAGGATATGACATGCTAAGGTTAGCAGTGTTAGGTAATCTAGAAGGCATCTGACTAGGTATAAAATTCCTATCTCTTACTTGTGTATCTTTATTAGCTTCCCTTAGACCAAATTTATGGCGAACGTCATTTGAACTAGTTCTAGACGTGTTCTTTGTATTCATAGAGAAACTAGAGGCAATCATTTGATTAGGTCTTGCTAAAGCTGATTTAGTCACATTAGGCTTAGTTGGTGGAGTGAATGTTCTAGAAATATGAACCATATCAACTTGGGAGGCAAACCGCGGTCTCGAGGATTATGGTCACTCAGATCTAAATGCAGTCGGTTGTCTAAAGGACTGATTTGTAGGCGGTTTCCCCAAGATTGATGGTTTTTCAAGCTTAGTGTCAACACTAGTTCCTTTAGTTTTCCACAATTCATTTTTCAACGCAGCTATAGCAAAGACCTTTTCCTGAACTTGAGCCTTTAAAGTCTCACTCTCTTTGACTAATTTATCTTGGGATGCCAATTTAGATTCTAGCAACTTAATTTGTTTCAAAAGATTATCCTTTTCAGCTTTAGAATCTAGAACTTTTTGATCCAATTTGCGTTCAAGAACAACGTTATACTTTTCAAGTTTTTGAAAATATGTTTCAAATTTGTTCATTTTCTTCGAAAATTCAAATTTGGCATCCTCAAGATCTTTTGATTGTTGAGCTACGAGCGTTTCGAGCTCTTTAATCTTGGAATCAAAAGCAGTTAATAAAACAGTCATAAGGCAGTTATCATGATTGTTAGCATTTTGAACATTTTCTCCCCCAGTATGACGCACATCGGATGAATCAGAAATGGTATCGCTATCACTCTTTTCCATCCCATGTTTGTCATAATTAGGTTCGAAATGCTCAATATGTGGCATTTCATCAGCATAAACATCATATAGAACATTATATTGTACCATGTTTGTAGGCTCTTCATCATAAACGAGTATGGTGTCATCATAAGAGATGTCTATATCATTCCCTGACATGCTTCTTGTATCATGCTTTCCTCCCGATTCCATGCCCTTGCCATCTTTAGGCTCCAAGTTGTCAACCGTATGACCATTCTCCTCTTTCATCTGCATCGTAGATTCTTGCACTCCATTATCATACGCTTGCTGAAGTCGGGATCTTTCATCAATTGAAGACGAGACCAATTTCATGAATTTCAACAGTGTACCATGGAAATCTTGAACCTCGGTATGTGAGTACTGAAAAAATGACTGGCATATCCCTGAATTATCAGACTTAGAGATGTTGAACTGGAAGAAGTGCGTAAATTGGGTCACGAGAGCTTTATATGCAAATTCTGATGCCGAGTGATTAAAGACTTCTTTATGAAGTTGCTCAGCTAGTTGGTTCAAGTTGAGGAATATTGAGTCGATGAATATGTTACGATCTTGACCAAAGAGTGTCACAAATTCGTTTCCTCCTTGAAGCCATGAAAGGGTGACATGATGAGACTAGTCGAAATAACGTTATACCACTTTCTCTAGCTGTGTTTTGCATTAGATGCAAGTCTTCCTCTTAAAACTTTGAATTCAACGATTCCATGGAAGTTGGATGAAAAATACTTGGATCCTTGATTGGTAATATTTTTTTTTCTTGACACAATAATTTTGTGATTAGCTCAAACCTTGATAAAACAAACCGGAGTCCAATTCAAACTCGGCTCACTCCAAAAATAAAGCCCGTAAACAAATTGATCCAACCTGATTAATTTTGCAACAATCGAATATTTAATCGATCAGTTCGAGTTAAATTGCAAAAATAATCGTCCTACTATATGTCTTCGTGTAAATTAGTGATCGTCCCTTCAAACAATATAATACCAACTCCAATATACACAAATTTTCAACTTCAATGTCATAAAATAACGAAGCCTAGATAATCAATCTATAGTCTAGTCCAATATATGATAGAGATAAACTCGGCCCACCAAAAGTATTACACCCGGTCCAAAGAGATTATACTAAGGGATTATATATCTCAGTTACCCTAATTTGGTGCTCAGAAAAACGTAGTCACCATCACTTTTTCATGGTTTCCTTCGTCTCTTTTACAATCCCCATCTCATAAACCACCAAACCCTAATAAAACTCATACAACATTCGCAGCCACCAATCTACTATCTAATCCACATCTTATATATCAATCTCAATCTCAATATTCCCATCTGATCAAAACATGATCATTAACTAAACAAACGAGTCTCCTCATCAACAATCGTTAATTGACCTAGTCTAATCCATCTTTATCGAAATCTTATGAACACATCTTTCTAAAAATATCTATCAGACTTGTTTAATTTAGCAACCGAGTCACCCATCTCAAAACAATTAATAAACGAATCACAAAATCAAAGCTATCACCAAATACAATCCGTCTTAATTAACCTTTCGGTGTCCTACTTTTGTTGTGCTGAAAAAAAAATAGTCACAATCGTTTAGCCAAGAACACAAGAAAGTAAATCTTTAAGATCTTGTATAAAGGGTCTCAGGTAAGGTCCTTATGTTTGAGTGCATGTTCGTTTTCTCTGTTTTATTAAACGGATAACAAATTTGTTATTCTGTTTCTTTATTTTCGAATATCAAAAGGGGTTTAAAACTTCACAAGGATCGATGATGATTTGGTTCAAAAAATCAAGATCTAAAAAGATCTATTAAATATAGAACAAATCTAAGATTTTGATTTTATGTTTGTTTTGAGTCTATATTGATGTATAGAGGGATAGGTGACGATGGGGTTAGTGGATGATTGTGGATTTGATAGTGGAGTGAAAAGGTTGGTGTTGAGTTGGTTTGTGTTTGAGTCCGGTTGAGTTTTGGTTTGGAGACTGTGTTGTGTTAGTCGAGTGTATTTGGTGTGTCGGTTTGGTGTTTGAGTCTTGTCTCTTGGTGTTTGTTTTGAGTCGAGGATGATTAAGACGAGAGTCGAATCTGTTTTTGAGTTTGTTGGTGTGCGACTTAGGTTCGTTGAAGTCGAGTCGAGAGTCTGTGTCGAAAGTCGAAGTGTTTGAGTCGAGAGTCGAAGTGTTGTGTCAAGGCGAGTCTGCTTACCAAGTCAGGTTTTGGTTGAGACGATGTGTTGAGTAGACCATCGCAATATTTGAATAAAACTAAACAGTTACAAAATCCATCGTAATATTCAAAACCATCGGAATGTCAAAACCATCGGAATGTCAAAACAATCGGAATGTCAAAAACCATCAGAATGTCAAAAACCATCGGAATACGTATCGGAATCTTCAAACCATCGGAATATGGAGTATTGGATCAGAATAAGACAAAACTTGTAACAGATCGGAATATGGAGTAATGGATCGGAATAAGACAAAACTTGTAACAGATCAGAATATGTATCTGAATATCTATCGGAATAACAAAACCCTTGTGGATTCCGATAGAAAATAGACAAAAGGACAAAAAAAGAATCTTTTCAGAATATTAACAAGACCAGTACTAAACCACACCGTAACTTAAAAGAACACCCCAAGAATCACCAAATGACCAAAAATTTTGCGATTTTGACCAAAACAAGTAACACAAATAACTATCACATCTATGTAGTCGATTTGTCTACAAACTTAAACAACAAAAACGCAAAACAAAAATCATGATTTGAGCTTTATTAAATCAAAACCCAAGAAAATCAATCAAAAGAAACACAAGAACAACCAATCAACCATGGCTCTTGATACCAATTGTAGGTCCACGTTTTCTAAAGATTGTACAAGTGTTGTAATGATCTAAAGAGAGGGAGGGAGATGAAGAACTAGAGAGAGAAAGTTAGTGTGACAACCCTGGTTTTGAGGTTCGTCACTTAGTTTTATTTTGTGCTAGTTACGTGTCTTTACGTGTTTATGTGCTTATTGGTGTGAATAGATTGTGGTTTGGATATCGTTTTCGATACGGGGTACCTTGTGAGTGAAACGATGTGAGATGATTTCATGTTTATGAGCTCACATGGTAGTGACTATGAAGTACAATGGTGTTATTTAGTGGTTTTACGTATACGTATATGTATTATAGAAAATCGTATTTTTACGATTTACGGTTTAGCATTTAGAGGTCTCGGATGAGGTAATTAGTCATATGGATATTTTTCGGGATGGTTTTAAGTCATTTAGGACTTAGATATAAAGTTTATTTCAAAATTTGAGATTTTTTTTAAAAGTGTATATTTTACGACTTTTACGGTAAAACGCGTAAATTTGACTAGTTTTACGGTTTTGAGGTTTTGGAGGCTTTAGGAGCTGAAATAAATTAAGGGGACATTATTAATACAATTATTAATAATAAAAAGGGAAAAAAACGAATTGTAGGGGGTGTTGGGTCGGTTTGGACGCAAGAAAGAAAGAAAAAAAGAGAAAAAGAGAAAAAGGAAAGTGTAAATGGGCTATGGGTTGGACTTGGGTTCACCCATACCATATATAATGTATTTATTAAAAACAAAAATCATATTTTTCTCCTGGAGATTCTTAGGTCGACGGTTTAAGGAGAATTTTTAGGGTTCTTCATAATTTTGGGGGTTTTCATTAATCTTAAGGTATAATCTTTAATCCCTTTTTAATTTAATTGTTTTTATGTTTATATAATCATCTTATGATGGATTTAGGTTAGGATTTAATTTAAAAACAGTAAATTATTGTTATAATAATGAGTTCATAATGATTACATAAGTTAGGGCTTATAATTAGTGGAATTAGATTTAATTAATTAGTTTAATTTGATTAAACCCGTTTTTAAAAACTGGGCAGAATTTGAGTCAATTGTTTTGATCATATTGGGAGTTCTACAAACTCTTATTTTACCATCCAAGTATCCCTGAAAAGGTAATTGAAGTGGCTTTCTAATGCAAGAAACTAGAACTAAATTGGAGGTAGGGAAGTGGGCCAAAAATAGGTTACAACAGTCGGAGGTCAAAACAGTTTTGTAATCAGCCTGTTTTCTTTTTAAGTTTTGGGTTGTTTGGGGTACTTAGGGTTGCATTGGGATCTTCTCACGAACATGAGATATGTTTTATATATTTTAGTAAGTATCTGAACTTGGCCTAAAGTTGTGGTTTAGGGTAAGTCCCCTTAATTGTAACAAACGTTTAGTATGTTTAAAATCAAGAAATCTGGAATGACAAAAGTATATATATATATATCGGGGCCTTAACAGTAGCTTTAAGGTTGGGGCAAGTGGAAGGTGTTAGCTAACATATGTAAGGGTATGAATATTCCTTTTACAGAAACAATGGGTATATTTAAGTGGACGTTTGACTTAACGTTTGGAGACCTAAAACTGGGACTGTTTTATGTAAAATATGAACGGGATAGTTATTAAACTTGACCAAGTTAAGGACTTGTTAGGGAAGGGTAGTGGGGTGATTATAGCTTATAAATGAGGTATTTATATGGGAATAGGCTAGATGTCCATCATAGGTTGATGAGCCATCTTAGTGATTGGTTCATGTATTGATTTCGTGTTTTTGGTTTGTTAGCTTGTTGCTAGTGCGAGGACTTGTGAAGAAGCAATCAGGTGAGTTTCATAGTCCAATGTTTATTATTGATTTTGACTTCTAGATGGGATGGAAGAGACACTGTGTTGAGTTATTTATAAATTGATGTTGTGAATGTTTCTAATGTTTGAGATGGACTTGTGTGTACATTATGTGATTAACTGCTATGTGATTCTTGTTTGTGTATGATTTGGATTGGGATAGGTACATAGCGTGATCGTCTATGGGACGAATGGATAATGACAAGGTAGTGGCCTTGGGATAGGTACATAGTGTGATCATCTATGGTACCATGGTTTTTGGTAAGGCCGTGGGCCTTGGATTTGGTTTAAAATGTTTGATCTTGAATTGTTAGTTGTTAATGCATACTCGTAACTCATTGTCCATATGTTCTTGTGTTGATGGTTGTTATTCACAGCTTATAACTGATTTGGCGTTGGAGTCTAAACCTATGACTCTCACCAACTTTATGTTGACGTGTTTTAGTGTCTCTTTCAGGTGATGTTATGGGTAGGCATGATAACTTAAGTGGCTAGGATTTGGAGAGCGTAGGAATGCATATAGAAGGATATCCCCGTTTCATTCTTAGTTTTTATTTGTTCATTTAATAAGTGATACAGTGGCACACATATGTTTGTTTTGGTTATGTTACTTGTTTGTCTTGGGTAAGAGGTAGGACTGTTACCTACTTACCTAGACTCCTGCATTTGATGAGATATTGTCATGACTTTTCTGTCACCATTTTATGACATTTCTTATTTCATATAGTTATCTCTATAGACACGCCATGTTGTGATGATATCTATACGTCGCGCCCTATATTCCGCCATGGTGGGGTGTGACAGTTAGAGAGAGAAAGTTAGAGAGAGAAAGGAGAGGATTAGAGAGAAAAATATATTAAGTGAAAAGGAAACCAACAACTACCCTTCCTAACATGCTAGGAAGGGTATATATAGCCCACCCTACATGTGGGCTTTATGGATTATACTTACATAATTAGATCACGAGCCCAATCTACATATATATCGTTGGAGTGAACGATCCTTTCTAAATACCTAAAAACGTATTTCCAACAATTGTTGTTTTGAAATTCGATTTTTGATTGGTGTTGTTATTTTAATTTTGCAAACTCAAATTTCAACCTTGATTATAGTTTCCTTGATTCAAAAAATTTCCTTTTTGATTATTATTCCCTTGAAAATTGTTTCGGTTTTGATTTTGAAAATCATTTCCACGATTAAAATTGTTGCCTTGATTATAATTTCCTTGTGATGGACCCGCGTTGTTTTGATTTTGAAAATTGTTGTTTCCATTTAACGCGTTTACACTCGACGTTTGGCCATCTGTAGTTGCACACTCGTAATAATTATGAGGTCCACCACATAACGTACACGATGCCTCAACCGCTTTCACCGTAGTGGGAGCGTTTTTCATTTCGATAAAAATGACGTAAAAGCATTCATCAATTTGTCGACTTTCTCATTAACCCTCTCAATATCGCGATTAGCATAGCTAACATTGGAGACATTGGCAACACTCGGTGTGTTACGGAGTTGGTAAACCTTGGATCGATTTTCGATAATCAATAAGGCGTCCCTAGGAGTTTTACACAAAAATTTTCCACCGACGGCCGAATTTAATGAATCTTGCTCTTGAAAATTAAGACCGTTATAAACCGTATCAATTTGGTGTAACTCGGAAAAGCCGTGGTGAGGACATTGCCTAAGAAATTCCTTAAAGCGATCCCACGCATCTCTAAATGATTCATTCGGCTTTTGTTTAAATCTTGTAATCTCGTTTTTGAAAAACATGGTTCTAGACGGTGGGAAAAAATGATTAACGAATTTAGATACGAGATCGTCCCACGTAGCTATGGAGTTAGGTGGTTCTTTTTCGTACCAATCCTTGGCGGAGCTATCGAGAGAGTATGGAAAAAGTATAAGCTTGATAACATCGGTGTCAACGTTTTTATACTTTCTCGTAGCTAAAAGTCGATTGAAATTCCGAATGTGATCGTAAGGATTATCCGCCTCACGACCTAAAAACTTTGTCGCTTGAATCAATGTCAACATTCCGCTTTTTATTTCCAAATTCTCCGCATTGATTGCGGTAATAACGATCGCGTCTCCATAACCCTCGGTGGGTGCTTGGAGCAATTCCATCATCGTACGATTGTCGGCCATCTCGTCGTTAGTTTCGACAACGATAATAGGAATGTTCATTTCTAAATTTCGTCTTCGTCGTTGATTCTTTCGATTTCGATTGCGTCTATTAGAAACGTCGCTAGAATTAGAATAATCATTCGATCGAGTGCGCATGCACTAAACGTAGAATGGGGGTAGCAAAGAAGATTCTTTTTTGGGGTTTTCGTTTTTTCAATTTTTTTGGTTTTTGATGGTTTTTTAATTTTGTTGGATTTTTGATATGTTACATAGAAATTAATCCACAAAAATTATCCACAAATCAAAGTTTGATTAATGAATCTAAATAGGAATGAAGGAACTTACGTCAAGTAAAAACCCTCGTCGACATTGAAACGTTGGCGGAACGCAAAACGTTTCGAGGTTCAACAATTAAAGATCACAAAAACAGATGTATTAATACTTGAGTGGAAAACCCTTAATCAATCGTCACTAAATCGATATGCACAAGCAAGCGGAGAAACGAGGCGACGCGAAGCACTTAAGAGCCTTTTTCTTTAGGTCGTGAAATACAACCGCCTTATACCCACCTTATAGTTTGTATCAATTGAGATTAAATTTCTTAAGAGTATTTATCTATTTTGCCTTTGATTTTTGTTTGAATTCGATACAACAATAGTGTTGTCCCATATATTTGTGATGATTAAACAAGAAAGAAAGGTAGAAGATAGATGAATTCTAGAGAGAGAAAGTAGTGAGAGAAAGTAAAGAGAAATGTGTGAGAAACTTGGTGAATATTAGATTAGAAGAATAGAAAAATGAGACAACCAACCTCTCTTTACATGCAAGGAGAGGTTTATATAGCCTTGCCTACATGTGGCATAATGGGCTATATGATAATGGGTCGGGATTTCCTTTTGGGCTTTGGTTACTTATCAATGAACCTTAGCTTAAAGTTAAACCCGTAATACACGACTAACCTACTACCTATTACAACGTTCTCATATACGATACATAATAAACATATGACCGAGCATTCTTGTTTGACTCAATATTTTGAGGCTAACAATCTCCCCCAATGAGAGGTCATTACCCTTTATGAGAGGTCATTACCCTTTGTCATTTAGAAATTTGTAGAGATTACTAATCTCGCCATAAATGAGTCTTGAACGTGTAGTAGTATTATTCTTCCTTCATGCTGTGATCTTTGAGCCTTTGTTGTTGTCTTTCGACTTTGTCTTTTGATCTTGAGATCTTCAAATTATCCTTGACTTGTCTTTTCCATCTTGCAATCTTGTGTCTTCATCCACATGCTCACGGTATTAAATGTTGAATATGTCTTTTAGCATGAGTATGTGGTTTTAAATCTTTCACTTTGCTGAGTACACCGTGACGCCACCTTCTTGAGACAAAACATAGACACGGACTGAATGGCTTTGACATTCGTCCTAAATCGGTAGCGTTTTACCTCCGGTCGGTGAAGAACGTTATACGATATTAAATACCGTACCTGTGATAGGTAGATTGAGTTAAGAATCTCCTTGACAGGGTTTCGCGGCTGTACTAGCCGTTCTCTTACTCGACCGTCTCAAAGCAAGACTGCGAACATAAAGAGTGAATCAATTGGATAGATATCTGCTTGATTAAAGTCGTCAATTCAAATTCCTGGAACAAGTGTGATTCGTAAAGAATCTTACCATTGTTGCTTTCCAGTTGACACAGGCTTGATTCATAAGAATCTCACAAGTCACCTATCGTAGCGCTGTTTGATGTTGACGCTAGAAGGATTTCCATTCGTCACTGTGAATATTAATGAATAGCACTCTGAATGTTCTGGCAAGACCATAAAGATATTGCGTAGAAACCTGAAACGAGTTTGAATCAATTCAGAATCAAACCACTGTTGCTTTTCAGTTCTACATATGTTTAATTCATAAAGAATCTTACATATGACCTACCGCAGTGCTGTTTGATGTTAACACTGGAAGGATTTCCACTCATCATTGTGAATACTAAGTAGTATCACTCTGAGTGTTCTAGCAATATCACAAGGATATGGCGTAGGACTCTCTTGTTCGTCATCAGTGTGTCCTAACGAGATTTGATTGATCTCTTGGCTCTAGACTCGATTTGTGTACTTTTAGTGGTCGGAGGCTGGAGCAGATGCCACCTATTCAATATCAACTATCTCGGAATGAGAAAGCTAACTGAAGTCATGTTTTTCTCCATGACAATAAAACAAACTTCTTTTGAGAGAAGCCTGAGTAGCTAGGAAAGGGTTGTGCTTCACATTACTGGGTCTATGATGAGTTGTCTTCATGATGTGTTGACCCGGTTTCTGCCTAAGTTGTATGGAGGGCTTCTTTCTTTACACCCTTTATCCTTACATTTCTTTTTCATTCTTCAACCCCTTCAATGCTTACCAAGACATCATTACTAGCACCTTGTTGTGATTGTTCCAGTGCTAGCATCAGTACTTAGTCGGCATTCAGCTACGTTCACATTCTACTCCATATTTCCTAAGGACTTATAATAATCTATTGGATTGTCCCTGGGAAGATCCCTCCGGTTCTGGTTGGATCATAGGACTTAAACCTAACCACCCTTTTGACACCAATAACGTCGTGAATTAAAGTTGTTGTGGGTATTTGATCGTAACCATGAAACCACTTTAAAAAGTCTAACAAAGTGTTTGAAAAACATTTCACACCTTGCTAGTTTTGTCGTTTCAGAAATGCTCCCCCTTTACATGTGCATCGATAATCGAAAGTGTTTCGCACATGTAGGTAAGAGTTAAAGTGCTTGAGTTTTAAAAATCTTTTCTCCCCTATCTCTAATATATAAAATCTTTTGATATTAGAGATACCAAATTTGATTAAAATATATTTTGGAAAATAGTCTTGAAAATTCCTGGAGAAAGATGTGTTAATCTTTTGCATGAAATTGAAATGCTCCCCCTCAAAAATTGATCCAATTTAATTGTCATTGTGAGGATTTGATCCACATTTCTCTTTTTGAGGATGGGAGTTGTTGAACACACAATTTTTAAAAGATTTTGAATAATCATTGAGAAATTCTCGAAAAAATTGTGTTCAACGCTTTTTGAAAAATCCTATTTCTTTTTGACGAAGAGGTTTTTCTAAAGTATAAACTTGAGTTCATAGACTTTGAATGTCTTGACAAATCCACTCAAGTATAAGAAGATTTAACTTCTTTTGCTGAGGGTAAGGGCACTAAATCGTACACTCCCCCGTGAATATCGATCCGGGTTGCAATCTTAAAGTGATTACAAGCCATTGTGTTGAGCTCAAAACGTGGAATGTTTTGTGACAAACTCAACCCGTGATAGATTTCTCTACCCGTTGTTTGGAAATATTGTTCAAAATAGACAATTTCCTTGATTAAAAGAAATGATATGTTTTGAAAAATATTTACAACTTTCATTCGAGCTTTATGTACACACCCGTGTCGTTATTGAGCGACATTTCTAGGTACGTCCATATTATCGATACTAAAAGACATGTCGAGAAGAATCTTTTTGGTTTTTTGAAAGATTTTTAATTTTGTGCTTTGCTTTTATGTGTTTTATATTTTTGTATTTTGCTTTTTCAAAAATATTTACAAGTAGATGTTTGATAGGTGAATCAAGCAGGCTTCTTTGCCAGAATATCCAGTTCAGCTGGAGTCAAACATCTCATACCAATTTTCCTAACTAGATACTGAAACCTATCTTTCGACAAAGCTTTCGTAAACAAGTCGGCTAATTGGTAATCCGTTCCAACAAATTATAGTTCCACGATACCTCTTTCAACTTGTTCCTTTATGAAGTGGTATCTGACATCGATGTGCTTCGTGCGGGAATGTTGTACCGGATTGCAGGAGATGGCTATGGCCGAGTTTGAGTCACATTACATATGTACTTTATCAAAGTGGAATCCATAATCCGTGAGTTGTGTTCTCATCAAAAGAACTTGAGCACAACACGCAGATAGAGACACATACTCCGCTTCGGCTGATGAAAGTGACGTGCAATCCTGCTTCTTGGAAGACCATCCCACAAGCTTATCTTGACCTAGAAATTGTGCACCACCAGAAGTACTTTTTCGTGTATCATGACACCTTGCATGATTAGAATCTGAATAGGCCGTTAGAAAGAAACCGGTTTCCCTCGGATACCAGAGTCCCAAATGAATGGTATTCTTAAGGTACCGAAAGATCCGTTTAACCTCCTTGAGGTGCTTTTCAGTGGGTCGTGCTTGATATCGTGCACAATAACACGTAACATGTGAAATATCAGGTCTGCTTGCTGTCAAGTACACGAGGGAACCGATCATGGAACGATATCTTGTTTGATCTATGGCATTTCCCTCCAAGTCAGCATCTAACGATGTGGTTGATAATGGTGTCCCAACGGGGTCACATGAAGTCATACCATGCTTTTTGATTATCTCTTGACAATACGTAGCTTGGTCTACAAAGATACCACTTGGGGATTGGTGAACTTGAATTCCTAGAAAGAATTTTAGTTCGCCCATCATTGACATTTCAAATTTGCTGTGCATGACTTTTTCAAACCATTTTGAAAGTTTTGGGTTTGTAGACCCGAAAATAATGTCATCAACATAAATCTGCACAAGCAAAATGTCATCCCCATATTTATAAGCGAATAGAGTTAGATCAATGGAACCTTTTGAGAAACCTTTGGATACCAGAAATTTCGAGAGCTCATCGTACCACGCCCTTGGAGCTTGCTTGAGTCCATAAAGTGCTTTGTGGAGACGATACACCTTGTCAGGACAATTAGGATTTACGAATCCTTCCGGCTGCTTAACATAGACTTCTTCTTTCAAAGGACCGTTAAGAAATGTTGTCTTCACGTCCATTTGATAAACAATGAATCCCTTATGTGCAGCATATGCAAGGAAAATCCTGACCGCTTCCATACGAGAAACTGGTGCAAATGATTCGTCAAACTCAATTCCCTCTTTCTGGCCATACCCCTTAGCCACTAGCCTAGCTTTGTTCTTGATGATCGAGTTTTCTTCATCCATCTTGTTTTTCCAGATCCAACGAATATTTAAAGGAATCACATCGTATGGTCTGTCAACAAGTTCCTAGACTTTAAGTCTTTCAAATTGTTGAAGTTCATCCGTCATCGATTCAATCCAATCATGATCAGCCATGGCTTCTTTGATGTTTTTTGGTTCAGCAGTACTCACGGCGAGTGCGAACATACAAACATCACCATCGGTGGCTAGTTGTCATCTTATACGAACAGGCTGTGAAGGGTTTCCAATTACCTGAACCAAAGGATGTTCTCGGGTCCAATGATGTGTTGAAGGATGTCGTTGGTAGAACGTATGCATATTAGACGGATCAACATGGCGAGTAGAAGACTCTCCATTTTCGTGTACCGGTGTACCGAATGGGTTGTAAAAATCGTCATCGTCAGATAATGCATCGTCTGCTTGATTTGTGTTCTCTGGAACAATGACAGTAGTTGTGGATGTTGTAGGATCGTTTGTTGAGGTGATATTCTGAGGAGGTAAATCTGTAGCAACCCGTGTTGAAGTAGATGAAGTTGTATCCTTTTGTTGACGATGATCGGTGTCATCATTCTTATCATGATTGACAGCGGAAGACTTTGATACAACATGTTTCTCCCCCGTGAAATATTCATCAAACATTGGTCCATATAACATTTCCAACTCTTCAAGTGTCGTGTCCGCTGTCATATCTGCTCTAGGAACATGTTCAGGAACCAGCTTTGAACTTGACGGTTCACTTCTGTGGTCTTGAGTTCCGAGTTCCGTACGGTTGTGCACAGAAGTCTTTTGTCTTTGTGGATCGGGACTTATACTGTTTTGTTCAAGTGCCATTTCTTGCAATTCATCAAATCTGATATGAATAGTCTCGACTATCAATTTTGTTCGCTTGTTGTACACTCTATATCCCTTAGACCGAGTTGCATATCCCACTAAAATGCATGCATCACCTTTCTCTTTCATCTTGTCCAAATTTTCACCATCTCGAATAATATAACACGTACATCCAAAAATGTGAAGGTGTTTGAGTGAAGGTTTGCGATCATTAATTATGTGATATGGTGTCTTTTCGTGTCTTGGGATAATTAAGGATCGGTTTTGTGTGTAGCATGCGGTTGATACGGCTTCGGCCCAAAAGAATAATGGTAGTTTGGAAGCAGATAATAATGTTCGAGCAGCCTCAACTAAAGTACGGTTTCGTCTTTCAACAACTCCGTTTTGTTCAGGTGTTCCAGCAATAGCTGTTTCATGTTCAATCCCTTCAGCTTCAAAATATTTCATCAGAGTTGAATTCAAGAATTATGTGCCTCTGTCAGTACGTACCACTTTTACTTGAGCTTGAAGACCACGTTGTACCAACTTAAGGAAGTTAATGAGAACCTCAGGTGTTTCATCCTTGGACCGTAAGAAGAGGGTCCACGTGTACCTTGAGTAGTCATCGATAATTACCATAACATATGTCTTCCAATTGATGGTTTGAACACGCATGGGACCACACAGATCTATATGAAGAAGATCTAACCGTCCTTTAGAGCTTGGTGTAGTCTTTGTCTTAAAACTACTCCGTTTAGCTTTACAAGGCTCGCAAGAAGAACAAAGATGATCTTTGATGAATTTCAAGTTAGGAATGCCTCTCACAATATCTTTCTTGGAAAGCAAGTTGATGGTATCAAAGTTAAGATGAGATAAACGTTGATGCCATAACCAAGCTTGAGTCGTTGAAGCTTTAGCCATGAAACAGATTGGAGTTGAAGATGTGGAGTCTTGTAGTGAAATAGTGTAGAGATCAGTACCCCGTGAACAGGTAAGTAAGTCATTCCCATCATAATCACGAACAAAACATGTCTTTTTTCTAAAATCAACCTCCAAATCCGCATCACAAAATTGACCAACCAAGAAAAGATTGTGATTGAGCCCTTCGACGTAGTAAACCCTTTTGCTAGTGATATTCCCCTGAACCAAGTCTCCATATCCTAGGATCGGTGCAAATTGATCATTTCCGAATCGGACCGTACCCAGGAACTTCTCCACGAAGTTAATTAGAAGCTTGAGATTACCCGTCATGTGCTTCGTGCATCCGGAGTCCAGTATGAAGAGAATTATTTCGATCACCTGCAGAAGAATTAGAACACGATGGAGCATTTACTAAATTGGATTCCATGTTAGTTGTGATATCTGACTCATTGGTTTCCCTAGTTTTATCACTTAGAGGTACACTAACGCACGTAGTCACATTTTCTGTCCTAACCTTAGGCATCCATTTATATCCTGGAGAACATTGATTAGCAAACCACCATTTCCAAGGCTTTCTAGCAGACTCATATAATTCCCTAATTCTGCTTCTAGGGTTCTTAGTGGTGGAGTCTGATGCAATACTTTTCTTAGGGGGGGGGGGGTGCACCAGAATGGTTCACATTGCATTTGGGTTTTCTAGCACTAATAGGCATCGTAGTTTGCTTCTTAGTTCTATTATCTACGCCTTTGACATTATTCAAAACACACATAGTATGATTAGCATTAGCACACTTTCCACATTTCAGATAAACAAACTTAACATTCAAAGCATTCAAAGTCGAATCATTCAAATCGTCATTAGACGCGATTACAAACGTTTTATTATTAGAAACATTGAAAATCCTAGGGTGTTCTTCTACTGTCTTCATCTTCCCTTGACTTTTGTGTTGCCAAACCTTTTCATTCATGCGAGTGCTCTTAAGCTGGGGCCGACTAACACTATCAATGGGGACTACTCCTGTAGTAAAAGACACACGTCTATTAGTGTTTCTAGAAGTCTAAGGTGACTGACTTTCTTTATTGTGTGTAGGTGTAGTGGCCAATCTATACATCCCTGGTTTAACCACATTTGTGTTCTTAATGCTTTGTGATCGAATATGTGTTTTGGGAGTGTTTTGTGGTAACCTATCCTTCCCATCAATCTTGGGGGCAACCCCAGGTTTTGCAAATGCAGAATTAGAGAAAACAAATGGTTTTCCCAAGACAGAGGTTCTAGTCATTTTTTGCGCATTGGGTTGTCGCACAACAGGTTTCTTAACACTAGGTTCCACAATTTTCCCACCAATCTTAGCAACGAGTTTCTTCAACTCTGCTATCGCTATTTCCCTGTCTTGTAACTGAGCTTTCAATCCTTTAATTTCCAAACTCTGTTCATTCATTTCTCGAAACGTTTTGGAAAGTTTTTCTTGCAGGTTATTATCATGTGGAAAACTACCAACGTCTTTTTGCAAAGCAAGTTCAAGAGAATGAAAATGTTTTTGAAGGAAATTAGTTTTGTGTTGAAGTAACTCAAAAGCCTTTTTATCAACATTTTCTTTACGTTTCGAAAGCTAAAGTTCAAGACGCTCACATTCTTTGATTTTATCAAGATCTTTGCATGCAACATCAGAATATTCATCGATATCAGCACAAGATTGAAGAATAACACACAAAATATCTTTGGAGAGACATTCTTCTAAGAGTAAATCATATTCATCAGAAAAAACGGACTTGTCCATTTGAAGATCGTCAATTTCTTTCTCAATAGACTCAACATATTTTAAATCATCAAACATTTTAAACCGAATTAATCTTTCAAATTCAAGCATATTTTCTTTTAATGTGGTCGTGTTCGGTATTAAGATTTGTTTGATAAGCACAGTTATATCTTGAGGAATTGGTTTTTTCCACTCGTCATTTTCACGTTGTTTCCATTCATTGTCAACAATGGATTTAAATTATCAATGTAATGTTGTAGAAACCCAAATGTCTGCCTACTCTTGCTTTTAGAAGCATCAAGAGTCAGGTAGTTGATGAACTTAGAAACGTTAGTTTTCTTAGTAGCAAAAGCTTTCTTCCATTGAATTCTTCTTTGTTTGCATTCTAAAAACAATTCCTCACAAGATTTTTGTTTTTGTGTAGTGAAAAGACCATATAGACTATTCTCATAAGCATAATTGTATGGTTTCACAAACTCTTTATTGACCGGTGATCTACTCTTCTCTTCCCAAAGGGATGTCTCATCATAACCAAGAGGATATTCAGGATCGGTCCATTCGGACTCATCCATATAAAGGCGCGAGTTCGCAGCTTGAGCTTGGACAAGATAATCAGGACTTGCAAAGCTAGCTTGACCCTTAAACATAGACGGAGGTGCTATCATTCTTATGGTTTGAATAGAGTCATGCGTTTTATAAAAAACTTTCTTCAAAAATTCGACTTGTTTTTCTAGTTCTGTTACTTTTTCAGTATCTTTTTCATGTCAACTTTTGAAATCTTGTTTTAATGTTTCAACCTCTTGTTTCTTAACATCAAGAATTTTAGCAGACTCAGTGTTATCTATCGAAAGCCGTTGTTCAAGTTCGTTAACTTTGGTGGTAGCAAGGTACGTTTTTTGACGTTCATCTATTAATTAAACATTAAATTGACGTTCCTCTTTGGTTAATAACTCAAGAGTTTCGTTGTATTTCTTTTCAAGATTGTCCTTTTGACTTTTTAACGCACTACCCTTGTACCCCTCAAGCTCTTTGGTTTACTAAAGAAGCTCAAGCGTTCAATGGTCTCACTAGATGTAATTAGTGCGGCTTTGCATTCTTCAAAATTTTAAGTGAGCGCTGCGTTTGCCTTCTTTAATTGCTTTTGACCTTTTCTAGTTTCATTGACATCTTTTTGTAAACTAGAAATTAAATTATCAAGCGCGACACGTTCCTCATGATCATACTCATTTGCATGTTGATCATCCTCAAACTCATTATTGCACATGTCTGATGAATCGGGTGTGGTATTGCTATCAACCTTTTCCGTCATACATGTGTCATTAATGGCATTGGGTAGCTCACTATGCTCATGAATATCACCAAACACATTATATTCATCAGTGGTGTGTACCTTATCGAGTGGCTCAGTGTCAAAGATAAGGCCATTGTCATCTTCAGTGATGTTGAGAACTTCGTCAACCTTTTCCATGTACGAGTAATGTTCTTCTAATTCTTGGTCGGAGGCTTCATCATCAGTATTATCAAGCATTGCTCCTTCCTCAGCCAACAATTTGACCCCTGCTTCCATCTTCTTGCATAACAACATCTTCTCTTTATGATAGCTAGAGTCCCTAACCCGTTTCGGCTTTCTGCATTCCTTTGCCATAGGCCCATAACCTTGGCAATTATAACACTGAATCCCACTTTGTTGAACCACTTGCGTTCCATCAGTTTCCCTATTCCCAGTAGCAGCAACAATCCTCTAAGTATCATACTTGGCAGTTTGTCGATCATACCTTGCAGAACCCTCAACATGTGTTTGATTATGTCGATCATACCTAGAAGGACTTTCACCACGTCGACGTGTGTCATACCTTGAAGGATTCTCAACATATTGGTTCTTTGTGTTGGATGATGTTCGAAGATTGTTGTTGGTGGGTTTGACGATTTTCTGGTAGGTCTTCATAATGAAAGCAATTTGTTGTTTCATTTCCTGATTCTTCTGAGCTTGATCTTCATCACTATCATCTTCAGATGATGACTCAGTTGGTGGTGATGGTGCTCTTGGTTCTTTGTCGCGTGATCTTGTGGATGATGAAGACTTGGATGATGTGAAATATCATGGTGAGGATGATTGAATGGAGTATGACTTTGGAGTACGAGATCGATGATCTTGAGTGGTAGACACTAGAGCAAGTGGATTAGCCGTCTTTGCAACTCGTTCAGCTCGAATTTCATTTTCCTCATGCTGAAATTGTTTCAAGATATCAAAGAGAGTGTGATAGTTTACCTTGTCTAACTGCTTCTGTTGTTTCACCAAAGTAACAAAACGTGTCCACTCAGGTTGAAGTTGCTGAAGAAATTGCACATTGACTTGCATGGTGGAGACCTCCAAGTTGTTTCTTGTCATTTCGTTCATCATCTTGTAGAATCGTGAATAATAAGACTCAATTGATTCTCCATCCAATGCAGTAAACTTACCAAAATTCCAAAACAAGTTTGTTTTAACATCTTGCTTGTTGAGTGATTCTCCTTGTTGCAAGCGTTCAATAGCCGTCCATATTTCTTGTGCCGTAGGACATGCATCAACCGTGGAATAAATATCATCTCCAATTCCACTTACAATCATATAGATCGCTTCTTTTTCTGCATCATACCAAGCACGCTTCTCGGTTGTAAGATCAGATAAAGTTTCTTTTCTTGTGGTTGCGGGTATTTCTATAGTAGTGTCTGTGGCTGGTGTATGAGGAACAGTGATATCGGAGAAAACATATGGTCCATTGTTAATACATTGCCTCAATGCATCACCATTAGGTCTTGTATCAAGATAGCGAAGAAAACGTGATTGCCATTGAGCATATCGACCGGCCACAAGCATTGGTGGTCTCTCTTTGTTACCCGCCACCATTATGTTGTTGTTCGTCACACGATATTCTGCAGTAGAATCCATCTCAATATTCTCTGAAATGATGAAGTGAATATGGATCTTAAGTAGATATGATGTGATTGAGTTGTTGTTGAAATTCCGAAAATTGCTATTTTTCTCAGTCCGACAATAAATTCCTCAGTCCGACAAAACGGTAGACCAAAAAATTTTATATCGCCAAAATTTTAAATTGAGCTAGAAATGTCCTAAAACTAATATGGAAAAAATTTGAATTTACCTGACGGGAAATTTTTAACTCTTTTTTTTATCTTCGTGTAAGCGATATTCCAAAACTAGTCTAGATGGTGGCTAAGTCTAAAAAATACTCGAACAAAATTTAGCAAAACATAGCATCGGAATGCTCCATCGGAATGTTGTATCGGAATACTGTCGGGATGTAGTACTGTCGGAATACCTATCGGAATCAGTGTTGGAATAAGGCTGTCGGAATAAGGCTGTCGGAATCACTGTCTGAATAACCTATCGGAATACACAATCGGAATAAGGCTGTCGGAATCCACTATCGGAAAAACAGCCGGAATATTAAAACCCTTTTCCGATGGAGTGCTGTTGGAATAACTGTCGGAAAATTAAGCCCTTTTCCGATGGAATTCAGTCGGAATGCGTGTATATTTCCGAAACTTTAGGTAAAAAATGAGATTTTTGACAAGAAATCCGTAATTTTAACCAACCAAAAGCAATCAAATCCCTACCACAACTATGTAGGAGATGTAAATCAAGATGTAGAGCACGAAAAACACAAAAAGATTTGAATTCGAGATGATGTAGGGATTAAATCATACGAATCAAATGATATAACAACAATCAATCACAAAACTACCCCATGGCGATTGATAGAAATTGTTGTCCCATATATTTGTGATGATTAAACAAGAAAGAAAGGTAGAAGATAGATGAATTCTAGAGAGAGAAAGTAGTGAGAGAAAGTAGAGAGAAATGTGTGAGAAACTTGGTGAATATTAGATTAGGAGAATAGAAAAACGAGACAACCAACCTCTCCTTACATGCAAGGAGAGGATTATATAGCCTTGCCTACATGTGGCATAATGGGCTATATGATAATGGGTCGGGCTTTCCTTTTGGGCTTTGGTTACTTATCAATGAACCTTAGCTTAAAGTTAAGCCCGTAATACACGACTGACCTTCTACCTATTACAACGTTCTAATATACGATACATAATAAACATATGACCGAGCGTTCTTGTTTGACTCAATATTTTGAGGCTAACAAATAGTGACCGGAATGCTCAACTATTGAGGTGCGATTTCTCGCGTATTTGGATAACTATTGTTTATTAATTATGCTACGTAATATAGTATAGTATTCACAAAAAGAAAACGAAAACGATAAAATGAAAAAGATTGTTGTGTTAATTGAGTACAATTTAACACGATTTATTTGGATATTTATAATATAGTAGAAAAAATAACAACGAGTATGTACGATATTTACGCTTTCCAAAAATGAAAAGCAAAAACGCACTACTCACACAAACACGATATATATAAGGCACTAAACACCTCCCCGGCAGCGGCGCCAAAATGATTGTGGTAAGAATACGCTTTTAGGAAAAAAAAGTATAATGGGCAAGTATTAAACGTTCACGTATAAGGAAAAACGAGAAATCGAATAAATGCGAGTTCCTTCTCGAAGGAGGTGTATGTGTTGTGCCAATAATATAAATATCAAGTTTGGATTAGCGATCATTTTTGGATGAGAAAGATTTAAAATTTAAGACGAATTACGCTAAAAGTTATACAACGACGGTTAAAACGCGAAATTGTAAAACTCGACGAAAAATTAAACTTAACTAAAAATCACCAAATTTTAAATCCAAGTTAAAAAAAGATAATTAAAACCAAAATGAAAACCAAAATTTCCCAAACTTATTTAATTAATTTATATTAGTTTTTAAAGTTTAATTAAAAACTCAAAAATAAATAAAATTAAATAAAAGTCAAAAGGAAAATTTAAAGTTTTGTAAACCTAAATTAGATTAACTGAAGTATAAAAAATATTTTTCTAAAATTTTAAAATGCTTTTAATTATTTTTAAACTAATTTCTAAAATTTAAAATGAAAATATTAATAAAAAATTACTTACTAAAGTAAAAAAATATGATTCTACTTTCAAAAAGTCTTAAACTGAATAGTATTCTAAGGAAAAATGGAAAAATGCAAAAACTCTAAACCAATAAGCTGGGAAGTGCTTATCAGTGTTCCAATCTAATTATTAAGCCAAAAGAAAGGAACACCGTAAATGAATAATTTTTAATTACCTAAAATTCGGAATTCTTTTTGTAAATTAATATAAATTTTTCTATAATTCGGGATTTTTTTAAAAAGTCGCATGCAAGAATCGAACAAGGTCCGCTTACTCGAAAACAAACATGTTAACCAATGGACCAAGCTAGAACTTATGATAGATAATTTAAAAACAAAATATATAAATACAATTACGACCCTTTGACAAACCCTGATAATTTGATATATCAGACGTATCTTCAAAATCCTTAATATGTTTATATTGTGTTATTCTCATCACGATAGCTGCGACACCCTTTCAAAACCCTAAATAAATGAAATTACATATTGAAAAACCCTTTCTAAACCATATACACCATTATTATGTAGTTTAATCCCAAATCGTTTTGAGTTTCATATGATATATTTGATTCAAGCTTAAATTCTTTTCTTTTTGATATTATGTGCACGGTAACAGATCATCAAACAAGAAGAGAAAAATAAGAACCGGTTATGATTAGAGTGAGATTTTACCCTTTATCGAGCTTTGTAAATTAAACAACCTCAAGGAGGACGAGGTTCTTATTTTATCAATCTCATAAAGGTTACTTTTTTTTTCTTCGCAGGCTTGATTCTTCTTTCAGCAGCTGATATAGGAAGTTGCTTACTGCGGTTCTATTATATAGAGTACTCGAAAGTTATACTTTCTTAATTTTACAAGCAAAGACGGTATTTGCTTATAGTTCCAGTTCCGGTTCAGAGTCAGGCAACACACTTAAGTTACATCAGTGAAGAATATATACAAACGCGTGACAGAACTATAGGCGAGTTAGAATTCTCCTTTATTTTTTCTCCATTATCTTTATGATGTTTATTTTCCTTTATAGTGATTTATTTCTATGCTATGTTAAAAAAAAGATTTATTTCTCTGCTAACTATTATATATAGGTGTGCCATTTGCTTATCTTCACGTACTATGTGTATTATCTGCTTTATCTTTACTATCAACAAACATGTAGAAACGTGGTTTGAGGTGATTAACTTTATTTTTTTGAATTGAAGCGGAGTCTGGATGCTAAAACATCAATTTTTCTCCTGTTCGGGTTCTATAAACGGGCAATATACTTGTTGATGAACAAGCCTTAGCCTCAGTGTCTTTTTTCTGATCAATGAGAAATATGATCACAATCAAGTAGTAATAGATCTCAAGTTCTTAAAAACGGTTCACAGTAGCTTGAGGGGAGGATGATGCAGTAACGACGTCCATTTCATTTTCATACTTTGTTTATATTAACTAAATTTAGTTTGTGTGCGGTAGGTTCCTTATGCTCGATCTTCACATAACCACGATGACATATTTATCTTGGATACTGCAAACAAGATATTCCAGTTTAACAGGTCCAATTAATGCATTCAAGAAAGAGCCAAGGCACTTAAAGTTGTGCATCATATCAAAGAAACTTACATGATGGGAGGTACGAAATAGCTTAACTGATATTTGATGTCGTTTAAATCATATCAGATGTTTGATGTATATTTGTATCAAATTAGAAGTTTGCTGTGTTGTAACTCTGTACACACCAGAAAATGGGTACATATTAAATCTTTTGGGTCGAAAATATTTGCTGGTGTCGTTTTGAAAATTCAATGTTTTGTCACACCTTTTTCGTACCTGCAACTTTAATACATAATTGGGTACATAATAAATCTTGTGGGCGGATGAATGTTACCTTACGGGTAAAGCGATGAATGAAGTGTGTACGGTGATGACTGGTGAAGAATAGGAGTGTTTCGCGGGATTTGATCAATGTCGCATCTGTAAAACATAAGATGGCGTCATCATCACAACCTGTACGCCTGTTACCACACGTGTTATGGTTGTGGCAAAAAAAGGCAAGAAGTGCGAGAAGAATGTGGTGGAGGAAGAACATAAGGGAATTGCACTTAAACAATAAAAACTTATCACGGTATTTTACAGCGAGTAAGCATTAATATTCACCAATAGTGAAGTAATCATAGCAGCCGTAAGGAAGCTTTCGCTTCTTTTGGCCTTCACCATTCTCTTGAATAGCGTTCAATCTTTCAGGTTATATCTTAAAATTATTTTTCCACGTTTTGAAATCGTTACTAATATGTTTATTTATGACGAAGCGGACTGATTATAGCAAGATTAAACCACGCATTGACGATTAACTTGGTTTGGACAGTCTTGAGAGTGTAAAGTTGGAGGAAGAAAATTTAGAGTTGGTATTCTCTCTCAAGCATCATGAAGAATCTCAAGCCAGCTTTTCTTTTTCTATCAAAACTCTTCAAAACAAACTTAAAACATTAAAGCAGGTTCACAGTGATTGTTCACAGTAAGGCAAGGCAAACTGAATGGAACTTGAGATATGAAAAATTTATTGTAGACTTGAATTTTTGCACACGTGATTTGAAAATACAGATGCTCATTTAAAAAAGATTACAAAGGAGTTGGACGATTATAACTCGCTTGTGTTACAGTTAACTATGGAAGTACAAGAGCCTGAAATAATTGGAGGCCAAATAATTATAATTACATAATAAAAACACATGGCCAACTGATTCAATTTAATATATATCCAGGTTTGTAGGCTGCTTTTTGTTCTACATTTGTTTGCAACTTTATACTACTCACTTTATTTCTTATTTAGGAGCTAATTCGTAATGTTTTCTCTATTTATTCAGAGGCCTTTAAAAGCTCTTGACAAGGATATACTTTGGGAACTCCAGCAAATGAAAATTAGTAAACTGTCCACATTGGACTATAGATTATTATGGGTCCTTATGTATGTCAAAATTGTAAATTTTTATGCAACTAAATATTAATATTTGTTGTGACATCATGTGACATCTGATATATATAACTTCAGTTCCTACAAGTTTCATGTTGTCAATATGGTGCCTTTGCATTTGACCGGTTAAGTTCTTTGGTCATTCTAACCATTTTTTTAATGTTCAATATAGAATGCATCCTTCCATTAGTGTTTTCCCAAATCAATGAATGATCAAAATCAAATTCTGAATGCACCAAATGTTCTATCTAACAGTCATGAAAAGGAGTATCTTCCAGGGCCAATGTTTGGATCGTATTCATTTATAAATGTTGGTGGAAGAGAAGAAAGAAGCGACAATGGAAGAAGCCGAAGAAACATGGTTGAAGTGGCTGTTGTGGTTAAAGTTGTTCAAACTCTCTATAAAGGTACTTATCCATTATGTCATTTTAACTTTGCTACATTTGTAATGGTGTGATCAAATTTAATTAAGTTGAACTTATTCATATTTACAGCCAGGCATGACTCTAATCAGACACTTACTATTGGTTTTGTATCCGGGTTTCAGGGTGGAGCAGAAGATATAATTATGTTATCGACGGTAAGATCCAATAGCAATGGGTCTGTTGGCTCTTGGCTTCATGTCAATTTATCAAAGGACTAGTATTGCCTTAACCAGAACAAGGTATGCAATTTGGTTACCTTTTCTTTAAATGGCATTTTTTTTAAGAAGTATGAATATTGTCTTCTGAATTTTGAAGAAGTCTTATTTTCTCTAGGAACATGATAAACGTACTTATGAATGTAAATTTTAGTGGGATGCCTAGGGTTCCTGTTTTTTTACTTTGCATGGTGTCTGATGTTATGCTAAGTTTAGGATGGCCTACTTAGAAACATTTCTTATGATTACGATTAAGATGATGAAGTAACATTGGTGGAGGCTGAGTCCTTTGATAAAGCTACTTCGTTTGTGAAACTATTGACACAATCTGATGTAGATAGTGGTGGAGGATTCTCTGTTCCTGGTACTGTGTCCCCTGTTTAAACTTTGATAGCTAAGGAAGTTCACGACAATTTGGAAGTTTAGGCATATCTATAGGGGACACCGAGGAAGCATCTTCTAACCACCCGATGGAGTTCTTTTGTGAACAAAAGAAGTTTGTTTTTTGTTGTAGATTCCATTTTGTTCATGCAAGCAAAAAATGGGGATCGTTGTGTTGGGTAACGTTCTAAGAGAGGGGCTATTGGTGCTCATGTTGTCCCTACATATCGAAACTAGCCTTCTTTCTTTGGAGTGTTTTCATCCTTCTTGATGGAAAGTGAGAACAGGCAGAAATGTTAATCCGAGTGAAAGGGGAAAGGTGAGTGAAAGGTGGACGGTGACGCATGAAGCTGTTCTTGGTTATAATTCGAAGGCAAACGAAGCAGCTTCTACTGCTACATCACAAGAAGCTCTTTCTTCCTTATTGTCTGAAATTTCTAAATTGAGGAGGTGATCGGGTTGCTTGATGAATCAGACATTCTACAAATTCAGGTAGGTTAATTAGGAAGTTCTGATATGAACCTGATTAAAAAAACAAAAGGTAGGGTGGAAAGTCGGCAAATCAGAATACACACCAGAGTATGGGTAGCAATGTCGACCCGATTCTTTATAAATTGGCCAATTTGTGTTATTTTTTTATCTCTAACGAGTCATTTAGGTTCAACCAAACAGTCTTTTTAGCTAAAATGAAAATGGGAGAAGTTCAAAGTAAAGTAACCTGTTTTGACCCGCTACCCAACCCGTACGACCCACACATTTTGCCACATGTAAGCTGAATTTATATTGTTATCAGGCTAAAAAGATATTAGGATTAAGTTATGTCTAATGTAAATGAAAACATGCGTCGGTGTAGAAAATCCAAACATGTGGGCATTCGACACTAAGCGACTCGATAGTATTCTCAACAACTTGAACATTTTAAGCTTTGTTTTTCTCTTACAGAACATGATAGACGCTTACTATTTCCCATCTGCACTGCTTTAGTTTGCTCAAGTTTGTGTGGTATTAACTTCAATGAATGGTATTTTAACTAATTTATTTTAGTCCATTAGTTTTGAAATAAGCGAAGCTTAATGCCTGTAATTGTTTGAGGAGCTATAGAAAGTGACAATTGGTGGCCATATTATTGTTAGGGTATCCAAGCAATTTGGCACGAAGAAGTATTTTCAGGAACTGATAGAAACTATTCAAAATTTTCCTTCTCGATTATGATTTTGTAGTTTGCATAAATCAAACCAAGGAACTCATAATTAGAACTAAATAATGAGTTAGGAGCCATACCAGATGGAGTGACTTGTATGCTTAAGTTTTCCTATCGTCTGCACAGAATCACGATAGGAAGCAAATAGAGCAATAATTTACTTGATTTAGTGACTTCACTAAAAATTTATTTCGTGATCTGTAAACATTTGCGTAGTACTAGCATACAAAAGATCGAAATTAGCAGTGAGTAGAAGAATAAGATTGAAATGTGTCATCAGTTGTTTTGAAGTCATATATCAATTTCAACATTATTTAGGATCCATCGAAACATGTAATGACCCTCGTGGAGTTTTGCTTCACACCTGATGTTGTAGCCTCCTTAATTATACTATATTCTTAATCACCAGTCTTAATGTCTGACGCAACCTTTAACTATGTCGAGTACATTACATATATGATATATTACTGGTTCATACTAGCCTTTCAATACCTATTTAGCTACATATAAAATGTTGAGCTGGGTTTATTGATCACTAGATGCCAGTGCGGCCCACTTAAGATACTTTTTCAAATAATGATTTGTTCTAACCCAGTAGATGATCAGATGAGGTTTGATGTATAAAAACAAGTAGAATGATTCCTGACCAATATATAAAATCTAAAACTTTTAAGGGTATATCTCTCTCTCCATATGGTTTTTATTTTTGTTTGCATTCTTGATTAACGAAAAAAAGTAGAATGATTTCTGTCAACGGGTATGGGCAATTTTATCCTCTTGCTTAGTCTTATTAAGCTGGTCGTTCACTCTTTCATTAAGAAAGCTTTTAAGTTACCGGATAACCTGTATCTTACATCCCACTCTGCATTGAATTTTCTATTTCAGATATCTATTTACTCTCATAAAGTACAGTAGTTTTCAGAGATGCATTAGAGGTTGGTAATACTTGATGAACATGAGTAGTGCAGGAGGATCAAGCTACAATCCGCAACAACTTGGCTGCTGTTGCATCATTGATGATGAATGTGCAGAATAGGAAAGCAATACATCAGCAACTCCTTTAGCAGCAGCCTTAGATGATTGAAGATAGTAAAGATGAAAACATGGAAAAAGGGAAAAGTGATGAAACTGATGAGGTGGACGATGATGAACAAACCTCTGATTATAGTTTGCAACCGACTGATTTACATTCATTAGATGGAATAGCTGAAGATGACAAGAATTTTATTAAGGAGATGAAATCAGAAGCACTCAAGACTTTAATCGGTCAAAGTGGTTAGGTTAGATGTTGAAGTTCTTTTGGCAGTGAGCACTTTGACTAAAGAGGTTGTAATTAATGTTAAAATGCTGCTTGTGAAAGGTTATTAGACCAAAGATTGAGATTAAGATGAACTCAAAAAAGATAAACGAATGTCTAAAGCATTTCCATGTTGGTGTTCGAAAACCACATGACCAGAAAGAAACACCAATTTGCATACCACATGTAGTCTTGGATGCTAAAGCTAAGGAGGCAGCGAAGCTCGAACAGGATCTTGAAGATGCGAATGGAGGTATGGGTGTTTATTCTATCAGCGGTTAGCCTAGAGAAATGCCATATTCTTAAAACCGATTAGTGGAAAGTTACCTGTTTTGCTTGACTTTATTATTGATTGCGGATGTTTAGTATTTGTATTTGCTTAGCAAAACAGAATTACTCCTATTACAGTTTTCGATGACGATGGCATCCGTCCAAGAACTACTTTGGCATATCTTGCAAAATTGAATTCTGTATTCAAGTAAGACGGGTCGACAACCGCTGGTCCATAACAAAGATTTCTTCATTAGTCATAAGAGCTAAAATTTCCTTGTTTAAATGTTCAATCTTCAATTTTAAGCCAGATACATAATTGTTTGCAAACTTAATTTCTTCCAAGACACTGGTGTTGATCCTTTTCCCCATGCTTCGAGGAACAAAAAAACAAAAGTTAAAAAGTTCCGAACTTCACCATAATTAATAGAGAATTATAATAAATAAATAATAAAAAACAAAGTTATGACTTACAACACTGCTTGCTGGCGTAGATCTTTTGACTGCATTAAAGCTGTTTTTGGAGTGTTAACCGCTCTATCAATTAGATTAGAGGTGCGGCCCAGCTTTGTTTATAAATAGTGTCTTTGGCGCCTGCCCCCCCCCCCCCCCCCCCCCAACCCCCCGGCGGGAGGCTCCTGTCAAGAATCCATGGGTGTTGCAGTGTGTTCAGCGTGTTTTTGCCACTTTGACTTGCTCTTTGAGGCTAGCCCAATCTGTCGACAATAATTTTCGTTCATCGAGCAGTTTTTCATAGCTTGGAAATAGCTCAGTTAACCATTGATATAAGGGCAGCAATTGTTGCTGCTCTACAGCAATCCCTTTTTCACAGGCTGACTCACGTTCCTTAATTAACCTTTCATATTCTTCTTTTAAGTTTCTTTTTTTTCTGATTCAACTGCTAGAGTTTTAACAATCCTTTTTTCGCATTGTTTTCAGCAGATGGAAGAATATTTTGTAACTGCGATTAGTTTACAAAACTTTCATTTGCTCCTCGAACTCCTTAAGCTCAGCGTGGTCGTTACAAAGTTTCGTGCCTTTTTCTACACACATTCTTTTTGCATAACATCCCTGCTCGTCCATGCGCAATCCCGCATCTACATTAGTTGATAATGAGGACAAAACAACCCACTTTTTTCAACCGGATAGTGGTTATGGTTAAGGTTTTGAAATACTTATAAGCACTGACGGAGCCAAAAAATTATAGTATAGGGGGCAAAAAATATGTCCTTACAAAAATTATTAGAAAAAACGGCGAAAAAGATCTCATATTGAGAGATACCTTATGTTGCCTAAAAGTCGCAACAAAATAACATGTTATATTACATAGAAAAGCAGCATATCCAATGGTAAGATTAGAGCTCAAAGCATAATAAAAATAGAAAACTACAATTTATATTGTGTGAAACAACCAAAAAAAGATAATATTGAGGAAAATTGCAAAAGAAGAAAAAAATAAACTTATACATTTACAGAGAAAGAAAAAAACTACAACATAATGGCCATCTAAATCAAAATACAAAACGATTTATATTTGCTGAATTAAAAACTAGATGTCTAATTTGAGAAAAAAACACAGAAACAACAAAGAATACAAATGAATGTTGACGAAGATGAGAATTTTTATCCTTACATATTCGTGTGGCCAAATGATACAACAAGTAATAAAATTCACATGTAAATTAAAACATACAACACCAAAAGTCACCGAATATGTATCTACTCCTTTTATAACCAAACTGGGATTTATTGTGAAACAAAAAAATCAAAACACAGCTTAATCTAATGTAGTAATACCCTCCGTATAAAATAAGGGGCCATTTGGTTTATTGCTCGGAATTACAATAACTATGGATTTAATTGATTAGTAGATGTAAATGAGTTTGCATTATAATATTATTATAAAAATTATTGTCATTTAAACAAATGAATAAGACTATTATATATTTTTAAATAATAAAAAAGTATTAAAAAATTTAATTTATTGTTATCGTCATCAATTACATAATCTTACATGAAAAGTTAAAAATTCGAACAATGGCAATTTGTAGTGTAAAATGAAGTAAGGTATTAAAATGTTTATAACGTACCAAATTAAATTTGAAAGACATATGTGATGCCACCTTTCATTTTATAAGTATCAATTATTTTTTTCATGTTAATAATAAAAAGAATCCATTACTTCATTCCATTGTCATATAACAAACAGACCCATAGTAGAAAGGTAATAAAATAACCACTCTCTCCCACAGGACAATACTACTAAAATCTCAAAAAACCATAAATATTACTTTCGAAAACTATGACTGTTAAAAAAGTGTTAGGGGCAAGTGCCCTCACTACTTTGCATGTGGCTCCGCCCCTGCTTACAAGTACATCGTTATGATATCTGATCGCCAATTGCAGCTACACTATAAAATGCAATCACATTAATTGACTATAAAAATCCTTATGTATGTTCATAATCGTTCACTTCTCTCTTTGTGCTTAGTCCGAAATATGCTTATTCTTTTCTACGGTTATTTTAATTCAAATTTTGGATTGCCCATTTTGTCACCCCAGTTGGAATTGAACTTGCGTAATTCACATAATAATGGTACCATACCAATTACATAAGTGTGAAACCAAATACGTAAACCTCTATTAGAAAGTAGAATATTAGAAATACCATACTAAAGTAGAATATTAGAAAGTTACCCTCAATGAATGACAAGAAACTCAATCTTGCATACTTAATGTTTACATACCTAATAAAGTAAAAAATGAGACTAATTATTAAGCTTTTACCAACATGGACAAGTGATCCGCGCTCTTAATTTGAGATGCGCGGAGCCATCTCCAAGTAGGATTCACGCTTTGCTTCCTTAACAAAACGTCATATCAATAATCTAGGTAAACATGCAACAAGTTTATTTTTATAGTATATATACAAAGTACTTCAAAAGTTGGGTTGTGTCATAATTTTTCTTACCGTCTATTATATTCAAGTCTATTTTTTTTACAATAAAATTCATCGAATATTATTCGCATATAAATTTACAGTTTCACTAAAATATGCACGTAGCATATACTCTATGTTTATGTGTGTTTCATAGTTATGGACATTTAAATATACATGAGATCTTATTGTTTGTGTCGAATGATAAAAGGTCTAAATGATAAAAAAAATCAAAATACAAGCTATCTATTATTAAATGATAACAACTCTAACATGCATGCTAAAGCTTCATCCGTAAATGAGGTTGAGATGGATAATATTTGAACGACAATATTTAGCTAAATACAAATAACATGCATACTTCAAGTTTGTCACGACTAAATAGAGCTTTTAAACTACGATCGTTAAATTAATAATTTTGAAGCTGAAAAGACTATAAAATAAAATGATTCAACTACACAAGTTACATTTTACTTTTATAAAAAAATTATGGAGTGAAGTGTAATCATAATAATATATAACAAGATAAAATGTTTATCAAGTTACCAATAATAATCACATTCTTTTTTCATCTATATACAATTTAAAATAAAGTCATTTGTTAGTATGTAGAACTTAAACAATTCAAAATAAAGTTAGTACGAATTTTATAAGCTAACTATGAAAAATATAAAACATACTTAATAATATAACAAAATATAACAAAAGGAAATAATTCGACAAATCTTCTTGCTATCCTTGAAAATCTGAGTAAAATAATAGAAACTTTTTTAACACCAATATTTAGTTAAATAAGAAAATGTAAACGACAATCATAAGCCATACCCGTCCATCGGACGGGTTTTGCAACTAATATATATATATATATATATATATATATATATATATATATATATATATATATATATATATATATATATATATATATATATATACATATATATATATATATATATATATATATATATATATATATATATATATATATATATATATATATATATATATATATATATATATATATATATATATATATATATATATATATATATATATATATATATATATATTAAACTTGTTCTATAGTGATGCTAAGTTACAAAAACACAAACAAAATCTAATTTGGTAGGAATTAAGCTACAATCTAATGCTCAAATCACCACAGTCCTTCACTTTGTTCACTTTTTGTTTGTTAAGCTATTGGGGGATATTAGATTGCCCGGCTTGGGATCGTTAAGTTTTGCTTGGGCATAACGGCATCCTCACTTGCTTTGGCAAGTGAGGAGTTAAACTCAATAGAAAACAAGACCACAAAGCCTACACGATCACAAATAATCACCAAAATTGCATTCAACTCACAAATATAAACAAGAATTAAGGTCTGATGGTTTAACAGTGGGCGTTCAGTGAGTTTTTTTAAGTTATATTGACCATTCAAAACCTTCAAATTCCTAATTACCATATTATCTAAACCCTAATTACCCTAATGACTATCTATGAGCCAAATTCAAACCTTCAAAATGGAAACTTCAAAGTCAAAACGCATTCTGATGAACAGTAATTGCGCACTTAGAGGAAATTTTATGAACTTTGGTCTTAATATTAAGCTACCTAGAAGCTACTGCCTAAAAAGCTAACTTAAAACAGCAAAACTATCAACTTAGATCTATCCTAATCTTGATTTATAGCACTTGAATCCTCAAATAGAGTCCACAATGGCTGCTGATACGTTTAGCTAAGAAAATGGGCAAGTGTCTTTACTTAAGTGCTAAGATTAAACCCTAAGTGATTGCAAGCACCACAAACCTATGAGATATGTACTATATAAGGAAACAAAGAAGATTTAAGCAGTAACAATAACATATAATATGTAAATAGCAAAACCTATTCCTACTGATATGGAAAATTGAAAAAATAGAAGAACAAGAACCCTTTTTGTTTTTGATGTTTTTAAATGAATCAAAAGCTAAAACCAACTTATACTTCACTCATAAACATGTTGCAATCATAACCTAAGCTTAAACCTACACTAGTGAATGATAATTTCGCTACTCCAAACACCCTCTTAAAACTGAAATATGAAAATTTAACAAAACAAAACAAATTTAACTACCAAACATGAATTTAACAAGCATAAAAGTAAATAAAGCAATAAAAGAAACAACTATAACAAAAAACTAAGATGATAAGCCACAGAAATAGCACATTCAGTTTAAGGTGAAAGGAATAGTAAAATGTGAAGACTGAATCAGACACTCACATTGGGTTAAGATACATCCTCCTTGACCAAGCTTGTTATGAGCCCCTTAACACACCTTTTCCAGCTTATTCCAACATCCCAAAAAGAACTTATCTCCTAGATTAACACCAACTGATCATCACCCACATAAACTTCCCAACCTTGAAAACATCAACAAAAATTTACTCCTTGTAAACCTATAACAAAGAACATAAAAAACAAAACCAGGAAAATGAAACCACAATAAGCTTAATAGCCTCAGTTTAGTTGTCAAATAAGCTGCGACTATGAGGGCTTATTGCTACAGTACACTTCAAAGAAAAATAAAAATTCTGTTTTTAAAAGTAAAACAAACTTTTGGAATAGGTAACCAACAATAATAAACATATATAATCAAAACCATTTGATAAACTTAGTTGTCAGTTAAGAATCAAAAGTGAGTTGTGAAAATTTATGGTTCTTCAAACGAACTTAGCAAAATTAATTTTGAGAATTGTTTGAATAAATCATGAAAAAATAATTTGCATAATTTTAAAGGAACAAAAATGACAAGTTAAGCTATTGTGGAACACAAATTTCTTGCAAAGATTTAAAAACACTTTAGATATTCACTAGATAAAAAATTACAAGAAATATGGTACAAAAACCAAGCCACAATCCGGCCTTGGTTATATACAACATCTATGAGAACTAAACAATGCTAAAACCCTAAAGTATGAGCTGACAAATTTGCCCTTGATGCTTGAATATACTTTGATGCTTGATTTGAATTGCTGAAGTCTTGTGATTTGTTAGCTAACATATGAATGATAGCAAGGAAGACTAAATCATGGGCGTTTAATATTACTTTGGGACCAAGGAAAGCTATACAGCCATCCATCTTGTCGGGGTATTGGGTTTGAGGGAAAGTGATGGGTGCAAGGCACAATGTGTTGGGGTCTTCTGGTGGTGTAGGGTCAGGTTTAGGGGTTTGGTTAGGTTGAGGATTAGCTTAATTAGCGATCTGGAATGAACCAGCATAAACCCCTTTGGATTGATGTTGATCCGATTCTAGGGTTCTTGTGGGGTGAGGAAGTATAACAGTGATGTTAGATTGGGATTAGGAGTATATAAGTTGTTTCCCTCCACTTTTAATATATAAAATCGGGTTTAAAAAGGATTAAGTGGGGTGACGTGTGTAGGTTTAGTGGGTTGGTATGGGTCGGGTATAATGGGTGTTGTGGGTTGGGTAGTGGTGTGATGGGCTTTTGGGTGGACTGGTGGTAGGCTAAAGACGGGTATAACATGGGTGTGGGTTATGGATATGACACACTTGGCCCCTACATTTTGCAAAAGTCTTCATATACAGTTCCCAACAACATCTCATCAATTTCCCTTTATAACAACTTAGGGAAAATTGCATTTTTAGTCCCTCCAATTAATACTTATAGAAACATGGACCATATTTGCCATTCTTGTGATCTTTATGGGCCATAATTGTATTTTCTTGAAACTTAAAGGACCAATCTTGTATAAATGAGATTTACAATGGCCAAATGTGACAAGTCTTCAAAAGTTAAGGGACCAATCTTGACAAATCTTCAAACTTCAAAGACTTCTTTATAAAATCATGGCTCGGGTCCGGTTCTTTGTGCGGCTTTGTTTCCCGTGTTCGTTTTTGATTGATTCTTGTTCTCTCTTGTTGATTTCACGATATCCGTACCTAAAATACACAGTGAACAAACACAAGCATATTTTGGGGTATTTTATGATATTTTTAAGCGTTTTAAGCCCGATTTGGACGATAATTAGATGGTTAATCCAATATATTGTTTTCAAAAGCTTCAATCTTCGTTAAGACTTTGGTTAACGAAATTAGTAGACTCAATCACTCAATACAATACTTATTCCATTTGAACTCATTTGATTCACGGTCGTTTCACAAATTCCTTAACACTTATAATTATGTTTCTTACTGATCAAAACTTCTTAAGAAATGGTCACTACAAAAGATAGCCAATCATAGACAAACCGGCTATGACTTGTTGTTAGAAAATAACACTTTTGACCTATGAAATCTTCAAAGACAAATTAAGTTTTGATAACGAATTGTCACATGAAACAAAAGTACCAATGGTTCAAAGGAAAAGCTTGAAATCGAATTAAAATATAAATCACAATCACAACCACAACTTCATACCACAAACATCATCCTACCAAGTGTAGAACAGAACTTAGCCACTCATATTAAACAATGAAATAAACTCAGAAATAACAGCCTTAGAAGTCATAATCAAGAGTCTTAAAAAGTAGAAATATAGTACTAATGTTTAGGGTAATGATCCCTAAGAGTTTGGTGATGTTAACTTTACTTTTAAGACTCCAAAAGTGACTTTTCTAGCACCTCCTTGCTCAAATCCGGGAATAGTACTTAGAACAAGGGAGAGAAAGTTTTTGATGGTGAAATAAGTTATGAGAAGTGTTATGAAAGCATATGAAAGATGTGACCCCATGGGTATTATTTGTTGACAAATTGATGGCATAGAATGAATGCATGGCTTGTTGGCAAAGGCATTTGCTTGGAGCCAAAGGTGTTCTAGACTACTCCATAGGAGGTTCTTGTGCCTTCTTTAGATGCTTCAAAAAGGTGTTTGTAGCTTGTAGTAAAAATCTTCCCATATGAAAGGAGATGGTGGAATGTGAGGATTGTTGGAAACATATTCACAATGCTGGCATCTACTTTCATGTTGAGTGATTTTGCACAATTGACACTACAAGTAGTTACGTAATTTCTCTTGCATTCCCAAAGTCGGGATTACTTGTAAGTCTTGTATACTTCTTGAAAACACTTGTTCTTGCACCTAAAATGGATCTTTAAAGGCTTGTAACTCGTACACGGGTCTTGAACTTGACTAGGATTCTTTGTACTCGTACTAATCTTCACTTTTGCATCGCTTTCTTGTTTATCCCTGTAATTGGCTACACATAGACTTGCAAACACATTTTGGAACAAATATGCACAAAAGCATTATAGATACAACCAATATACATGTACAAAAGTACAGATAACGCTCCCAAAAACATGTTAGATTTAGGCGTTATCACAAGTTTTACCTTGTGTGTTGTTTCATTTGCATTTTGCCTTTCTTTGTGTATGGACTTGCTGTTGAATCTCAAGTTCTACATGATTCCCATTTGCGTGTCATACTTATGTTTATGAATGTTTCTGTGGGATGTTTTCAAACCAAATGTAAGGTCTGATCACCTTGATGGGTATGGGCGACACCCATTTTTAGGAACAAATATGAGGGGAATAGGAGTTAGGGAGTTTAACAGTCAAATATTAAAAGCCAAGTTTAAAGGTATGTGTTGTTATGGAGTAAGTAATTAACTTTGTTTTGATGGTTAGTCTATTCACTGGTTATCAGTTACTTTTATTATAGTAACTAAAGGTTCAGACATGTATTTATATGTGGGTGAGAACATAGCTGTTTTTATGCTTATCAAAGCCTTTGGCAATATTTTTGCTTCTATTTATTTGGTAGCTACAACATTATACTTGGTTGTCTAACCATGGCGCAACAAAGTGATACAATATTGTTAATGGAGGAGATTACTAAGTCTGCAAAGTCGCGTGTCCCACTTGAGCAGTTTGTAGAATTACTAAATAATGAAATAATTGATGATGGTAGGATGGCAACTCTGGTAGAAGTATCAGCTAACCGGTTCAAGACGGCATCCTCTAAGTGTTTTGCATATTTTATTGAATTCAAGAAGTTCATGGGTGATTTTGAGTTGCGTAAGGGCCTTAAGTTGCTTGAGCATATACAGTCGGATGACATATATAAGATTATTGTCTTACTTTTTATGTACAGACAAACTCAGAAGAAGATGGATGATAATTCTAAGTTTAGTTTGAGCTTGAAGGACTTTGGTCTACACAATAAGGATTTAGACTGTGGAAATGTGGAAAATTGATTGAATACATTTGGAAGATGGCGGTCTTTTCGTTATATTTATAGCGTGTGAATAAGAGTCTGCCGTAGTCTACATTCTTAAGGAAAAGATGTTCGAGTATGTTTGTTTTCACATGTTTGTGTATTTCAACATGATTTTCGATATGTAATGGGTGGGTTCTTTGTTTTAGAACCATATCATTGTAATAAAAAAGATATGAAATACCAATTTAATGGGTTATTTTATTCTGCTTATGTTTTGCTTTTATATTTTTTGCATATGCAAAAACTTAAATTAGACTGTAAAAATGTTGTTTTGTCAACAGGGGCGTTTGGATTATAGTTTATTAATTTTTGCTGATATAAAAGTATTGTGCCAAATGTGTCAACTTTTTATTCTGGGGGTGTCAACTGAACAGTCAGGTAAACAACTTAACATGTGACATCATTTCACCTCTTGTATATCGATTTATCATTTCCTCATTTCTATCAACTCAAATTTCTGGGTTCTAATTACTTAATAATACACATCAAGATTCTCAATCAATTTAATTATTAGTTGATGATTCAACAAGTATGGTTTTTATATTAGATCTGTTCGTGGTTATTGCATTTTATTATTTCTATCTCTTTTTAAATTGGGGCTTTTTTTGATAATTATACTTTTTATTATTCTCAGCTTGCAATTGTAATGATTCCATTTATAGTATAAAGAAGTGGTATTCACAAATGGAAATGATGTGGCCAACAGGAAAGAATGTTGAATATATTTTATAAAATAATTATATAGTTGACTTATCCTAAGAGGTAGTGAATGATCAGGTTCTAGATATAAGTCACTACTAAGAAACTAAGCATTAAGAACAGTAACAGTTATAACCATTAGGGTTTATGTGGACATGAATTAAATGTAACACCCCCAAATTTCGGTCATAGCAGCGGAAGGGTCCTTGAGTGTTACTATCATGGTTCAATCACATAATCATAGTAAACGGCTCAAAACGAGTCGTTTTAATAAAAACATCCATTCATTTTCATTTAACAATAAAACTTTTCACACGGTCCCAGATAATTTAAAGTTTACAACACAGTAAATAATAAAAGATTCTTTGAATGGATATAATTTATGAAAGCGGGCCAAAACATTTCAAATCAGCAAGCTTCACGAAACCGCCATCCCCGAGTTCTTTTCCAATGGACCTGAGATAAAACATGATAAAAAGTCAGCAAAATTTTCCGAGTGAATCTATAGAGTTTAATTTAAATAAAGAGAACACAATTATTCAAAATAATTTCCTTGGTTAATAATTCATCGAAAGATAATTATGTTGTACGAACATAATCATCGGTGTCATTACATAAGCCTCGTGACATTGAACGTTAACATATATTATTTCAGCCCAACACACCTAGCCAAGTGCGTATATTTCTCTTATACAATGCATCCGATGTTTCATTACTAGTGCATCACAACACCACGTGATAGCTAGTCGCGACCGGACTGGGCGTCACCCCGATAGATCTATCCATGGTATTAGCGTTACTTCGATTAACAATTCACGATTCATGGGTCTTTTAAGCCTAAAACAAACTTATGTATTAGATTTCATCTAAACATACAATCGGGTTCCTTGTGTTCTATTTAAAAAAAACATAAGTTTATCACAACTTATTGTTGTACCTTTAAATTTCAATTAATACTTTTCAAGTAAATAGGGTTTCCACAAGTTATAGTTGCACCCATTAAATTAATAAAACAAGCATGTTATCCCCCTCGCGGGTTTTATAAAACAAGTAAACATGTTAAAAGCGAGGCTATAGACTCACCTGATACAATCATCACAATAGTTAATAGAGAACAAACATCAATCGAGAATAAATGTCAATGGTCGATACATGATCACACGAGTCCTAAAGATAACGAGGCACGTCTTAGGCTCGAGACGATAAATGAATCGTACATATATGTAATAATTATATTTTAATAAGTTTCTTGGACATTACATAAGTTTTATGATTCTTTATAAAACTTTTAGATGAAATTTAACCATTTTAGTGTAATATCAACTTTGACACTTTTAGCCCATCTTAAGCCCAATAGTGGCCCATTACAAGATTATATAACTTAGGTCCATTAAAATCAGTATTTCACCTCTAACTTGGTTATAAATCTCAGGCCCAATAATGGCCCAATAGTCATTACAAGTGTAAGTTGGGCTTTTATGGCCCAAGTCCACTTTATATAGTTTTTGGGTTCTAGAACGCATCACAAACATGTACATGATAGGTGTGTAAACACCCATCCTTTTTACCACTTAATTACAATAATAACCGAGCCAAAACGTGTATTTTATGTCTTTTATGTCGGAATTATGCGTGGTTTGTGTTTTTGTTGTGATTTAGGACAAAATTGTGAAAAGTGGAGAAAACACGGCATTCACGGGCTTTTATTGAAGAAAAAGATGAAAGACGAAGTCGAGAAGTCAAGAGTGCAAAAAGAACGGAAGTCCAAGACCAATTCTGAAGATTTATCGAAGAAAAAAGTCAAAAGACAGAAGTTTATCAAAAGCCAAGGAACTGAAGTCTATTTTATTGGAGAATTAAAAGACGAGTTCGAAGAAATCCCAAAACAAAGTCCAAGTATTAAGAAGATTTAAGAAGATTAAAGAAGCTTAAGGACTTAATCATGCAATTAAGAAGAAAGGAAGGAGGGGAGGAAACTTCCTCTAACCATCTCCCTAATTTCCTATAAATACCCTTCATATTCATTTCATTAGTTTTTGTTGGCTAAGGTGACAATTAGTCTTCCACCTTATAATTACTTGCACATTTACTTTATTGCACATTTAAATACTTGTCTTGCACTTTTAATACATTTAATTTCCAAGTAAGTGTTCTTTAATTTTCTTGTTTTTAATCTCTCATTCTACCTTTCTTTCTATGCTTTAATCTTTATGTTTATGTGTTTATTATCTTGCTTATTTGATTAAAGATTAAGTTTTTATGCTTTTGATTCTTTTAGATCATTGATTTTTATAGCTTGTTGTGTTTATCTTTAAGTTTATAAAGTTCTGATAAAAGTTATTTTTATATAAAAGTTTGTTTTTCATAAACCTTTTCCTTTTCGTGTTTTAAAAGTCCTTAAATTTCAGTTTAGTAGCTTATTTTTATACGGTTTGCCTTAGGATTTTCGTCTTGTGCTTATTAGAGTTATAGCTTATTTGTTAAGCTTATTTTGCCTTCTTTTCACTGTATTCCGATCTGGTAAATCGGAAAGGGGTTTATTATTCCGACCATAGCTCTTTGTCTTGGTCGGAAAAGGGTTTACAATATTCCGATTGGAGGGAGTCTAGTGGTATTCCGATCAGAGTTGAGTGACAGTTATTCCGATCAGAGCTCTACTACACATTCCGATTGGATATTCCAACCAATCATTCCGACCAGGTAGGTGAGTGTATTCCGACAAGTCCACATTTCGATCAGGGTTTGGTTTGTAACATTCCGATCTGGGGTTTTTTGCTTGGTTATTCCGATCAGAGAAAAGGTGACATATTCCGATCGGGTTTTCCGATTGACATTCCGACAGGTTGTTTTGGTTATTCCGATGGTGAGTCTGATCGGAATATATTCCGATTAGGGTTTTTTCATGTTTTGTCTTGTTTAGTTTTTACGTTCTCTTTTTTTATATACTTTGTCAAATTTTAATTTTCGTCACGCTTTAATTTCAAGTCATTTAATTATTTTACTTTTCAAAATTCAAGTATTGCACCCTTAATTTTAATTAGACTTAGATTTAATTTCTAGCCATTTTTATTTTAACACACTTTTTCTCTAACGCTCATTTACATTTACGTATTTGCACTTTTATTTTAAAATCAACCAAAGATATTTGTTTTACCAAAATCAACTGAGTCGTACTTTAAGCCGGAAATCAATTCGTTAAGATATCGAGAGAACAAGAACTTTAATTTTATACGGGGTGTCAAAAGCCTTGTATCAGTACACTTAATATTTTATGTTGGTCGGGTCTCAGGTTCCATAATTATCAGTATATAACTAAGTCTAAAATTTCCGACAAGTGGGTCCTACCACGTCGGTTTGTATGAAAACATCACTTTTTACATTAATGGGGTATAGTCCATTTATTACAATTTTCCCGACATGTCCTGCTAATTTACTCATATCTCTTGAACCCTAAATCATCTAAGTGAGTTCTTTTTACCAAAATCATTATTAACTGATGTACTTTACTGATTACAAGTCTAATTATACCCAATTTATATTTTTCATAGCTAATTAACCCATTTTCATTTAGAAGAGTTGGCTGTTTTTGGGCAGCCAAACTCGTTTTCACCCTTTTGACCGCCATTTCCAAACCGTAAATAATTGGTAAACCATCCGATTGATTCTACTTGTTCATAATTTTATATAAAACCTACAGTTTCACCTTTTTCAATGATTCTGAGTTCTTATATGAGAAAACAGTTCGTCAAGACAGTATGTTCAGATCTGACTAGTTTTTACTATTTTGGCCACCATTTCCAAACCGTATATAATTGGTAAACCATACGATTGATTTTACTTCTTCATGATTTTACCTACAACTTTTAGTTTTACATAATCATAGGTCAGTATACAAATTTTACGAGAAAACTGTCCATCAAAACAGTATGTTCAGATCTGTCTAGTTTTTACTATTTTGGTCATATCTCACTATCTAAAATTCGTCACGGGACGAGCCACCGGAGAATTAATCACAAAACGATTATCTATCTTAATATGTAAGTTTTCAGTATCATAAAACTACTGAGTTCGACATGCAATTTGTTTTTGCTACGGTTCAAAAATCGTTATAAATCAAATGGTTACTAGGGCTTGTTTAGCTTTATTTTTAGTGTTCAAAATTTCATATACAATGTCCCAATACTTATTAATCCATTTCGTATATATATATATATATATATATATATATATATATATATATATATATATATATATATATATATATATATATATATATATATATATATATATATATATATATATATATATATATATATATATATATATATATATATATATATATATATATATATATATATATATATATATATATATATATATATATATATATATATATATATATATATATATATATATATATATATATATATATATATATATATATATATATATATATATATATATATATATATATATATATATATATATATATATATATATATATATATATATATATATATATATATATATAAGATCAAGAAAAATAAAAAGGAATAATAAATAAGAACGAGATGTAGATCTTATAAGGCTTATCAAAGTCGTTGTACTAGTGAGTGATGCATGCAAGCAACCATCCAAGATCTTGTCAACACTTGATGCAACCACCATACATGGATAGATCCGGACTAGATCTACAAGTTTCACTTGATGTAACCACCATGCATGGATAGATCCGGATTTTTGGAGTATTTTTGGTCTCGGCGGAAATAATGGATTTCACCGGAAAAATATCGCCGGAAAATTTTTCCGGTGGCGGCTAGCCGGCGGTCGGTGGCAGCCATGGGAGAAGTGGGAGAGTGCTTCTATATGTGTGTGTGTTTTGTTTGAGAGTAAAAATGAAGGAAATGAAGGAAAAATAATATATATACTAGAACTTTAAAAATGTAAATAGAAAATAGATAATAGTTTAGGGTAAATTTCGTAAATGTTTTATTTACTTTTGTACAATAAGCGTTCGAGGCTCGTTTGGGAGACTTAACGGACGATTCAAGTCACGAGACTTGCGTCATCATTTTTAAAATCATTTTTCCAATAAATATGAGTCCTTACTTCGTCGCCTTTCGAAAATATTTGCTATTATTTGTTTAAATACTCGTTTAATTAATTTAGCTATTACGGTTAGATTTTAACGTAAAAATAAAATGTAAACTCTAATACTCACATTATTAGCAACGTTTTAGAATATAATGAAAAATACTATTTCTTCATATTTTGAAAGTTTTGGTTTTGTATCGTTTCAACTATTATTTTTGTTATTTTTGCTCAGTCCGACTCTAAAATGTCGAAAAATACTACAAGTAATTAAATACTAATTATTTAATTTATGAAACGTAAACCTAAATGTTTTAAATTTCTCAGTTCGTCCAATTATAGAAAAATGTTCAAAATAAATTTGAATTTAGTTAACACGATCTTCGTTGAATTATCAAAAATAATTAACAAGTTCCGTAAATGTATCGAAAAATATTTGTTTAAACGTTGGTCAAAATTTTTAGGATGTTATAATCACTAATAGTTCTCGTCATTTGTTAAAACGTAAAACACGAGAAATAAAAATAATTACAATAAAATCATTCATATGATAATTTGAGAATATAATATCGATACTTAATGTAATACTTGTTAAAGTAAACATATAATACTTAATAGTCGAGATTAAAATATCGACCTGAAATTGACGGATTGTCACATCATCTCCAACAAATTTGGATCTTCGTCCCGAAGATCAACTTGCGTTCTTCCTCGATCGCTCGTTGAAATCAAAGAGGTAATTGTGTTTTGGTCCTCGTCTTGAGATCCATAACACTTGACAATAGGAATTCGACTTTGCTTCGGCTGTCTTAATTTCTTATCGATAATATCAACAGGCTCGTTGATGAAATTCAACTTACCGTCGATTCATACTTTGTCAAAAGGATAATAAGATCTTTATCGGAGAGAAATGAGCAAAGTCAAACAGTCAACATTGACAGAAGTTGAATTAAATCCAGACTGAGTTTTCGAGAGCTTAACAATGAATCCGTTGTAATTTGCTCCTACCTCCTAATTGATAACGAATAACACAACTGTAATCACTTAAAGGCTTATTTTATCTATTTTAATCCATAATACCTTGAAAGCTCTTACTATCGGTGGATACCGTACATTTAGTGCCATATAATTAATGTGTCTATACACAAAGAGTAAAAATCACCGCACCCAATTTCATCTCATGGCTTGTGCAGTTTCCTTAGTCTTCCTAGGTTTCCTAGAAGTATACACAAATCAGACAGCTCTAAATCCTTTATGAGATGTATCACGGTTAACAACAAGATCTTCACTTCCTTCGGGTAATGGTAAGACCCGCGTGCTGCAGAGTTTCCTTTTCATGGTTTGAAAAGCTATCTCTTCATCATCGCCCCACACATACGGTTCATTCTTTTTAGTTAGCTTAGTTAATGGTTTTGACATCACAGATAATTCTTCGATAAACCTTCAGTAGTAACCAGCAAAACTTAGTAATAATCTGATGGTGGTAGTAATACGTCTTTTAGGAAAAAGAGCGTAATTAGGGCAAGCGTTAACAAGTGATTTAGGAAAACCACAAGTAAATGACCCAAAAGTGGGGATCGTTCTCAAGGAGGCTAGTGTGTTGTGTAAGAATTGATTAAGTGTTTGTGATTATATTTATGAAGCAAAGAAATGAGAAAAGAAAGTAGAAAGGAATGACGGTTACGATTATGAACTAAACTAAGACGATAAGTCGTGCACGTAAAACCGTAAAAAGTGACTAAATTTAAAAATTACCCTAAAAATTCCTAGAAAATTGCAATAAATCCACAAAAATGTAATTAGAGTTTACAAAAAATCAAAAATCACTCAAACCTTTTATTTAATTAAATATTAATTTTTAATGCCAATTAAAGCCCAAAAAATCAATTTAATTAACAAAAAGCCCAAAATAAAATTTTTTAACTTGTAAACCTCTAAAATGACTTAACTAAATTTAAGACTATTTTTGAAAATTTTAAAATTAATTAAAACTATTTAAAAACAATTAAAAAGTTTAATAACTTAAAATAATTCTAAAACAAATCTAATGACAATAAATTAATCTAAAAATTTTAAAATTCCTAACTTAATGTACTTAAACTAGGAAAAATGAAAAACTTGCAAAAATCTAAATTTTAATTTTTAATAATAAAATAATATTAAAAAAAATTTATAAAAAATTTATAAAAAGTTGCAAACTAGTTTATTTTAACCTAAATAACATAGAAATGAACTTAAAATTACCTAAGTACCCCTATTGGGCCTTAAAATGGGCTAAATGACAAAACAGACACTTAATGGGCTTAGAATTGGCCCAATAAGAAAAAGTCCACCAAATAAGCCCAAAACTTCATATCTGACTCAAATTTGATTTTAAGAACAAAACTCTGAAGGCCCAAAAGCTAAAAATGTGCTTATCACAGCTTATCAAGTCAATAGCTTATTCTTAATTGGCTTCTGGGCCCATTAAGCCATAAGCTAATGCCATAAGCTCTAATTTGACACACAAGCTTCTCTTGAATTACCAAAGAGATCTGTGAAAAGAAATTTTGAAAAAGCACAAGAAATAAGCCTGAAATAAGCTAAAGCTCTCTTCACAAAATGACAAAATAGTCGTTTTTGAGTTCTAGACCACCTCAAGTGCTGATTCAAGTTGCAAAAGGTTTTAAATGACTTAACTAAGCAAAATAATCAAAAAAATTTCCAATAAGCACAAGCAATAAGCTAGAATAAGCAATAAGCACTTATGTTAAAAGTCAAACTATTTGGTTTTCTAGTCAAACTTAAAAGTCAAACCCTAATTTGCTCCAGTTAAGTCCAATGGGTCAAATAAGGAAGATCTATTACAAAAAATAAGTTGTTTCAAGTTTGGATAAGCCAAAATGGCTTATGAATAAGTTGTTTGATATTTAACACTAGTAGTGGCTAGCAAAAGGGGAAAGGAGTTTCCACGGCTTGACTTTCTTGACTTCTTGTCTTATGTGACTTTTTGTTGGATTCAAGTTAAGCAAAGGCACCCAAGTGATCAGTTAATCACAAGGAGTCAATAACAACAACAAAAACACAAATTCACCATGCCAATTAATACAGTTTAATCAAAACATCCACATATATGCATCAGACATGAACAATAAGCAGTTTTCAACTAATAAGCACTTTAAGCAAGAATAAGCCAGCCAAACTTCACCAAATGCATACACAAGCTATAAATAATTCAAATGAACATAAAGAAACAAGTTTCATGCACTGATTCAAAGTTTAGATCAAGATTCAAGCCAATGAATGTTACTGATGAACAAAGAACAAGCAGTTTTGATACTTTGCTGATATACTTGACCACAAATCCAATTTCAAACACTCAAATCTTCTTAACAGGTTATATAAACTTGTTTTAATCACTTGTTATCCCTAAGCATGCATACAAACTAAGTGTTTCCAAAATCTTAGGTCAAAACAAGCAGATTTCCAATTTTTATAGCACAATCAAGATTTTGATGTTTAAAAGCCAAGAACTTGCAGCAATTAGCACTCAACCAAGCATATATCAGATACCAACACTAATAACCAACAAACAATAACTCAAATCCAATTTGTGATCTTAAACAAGTTAACCCAAACACCCCTTAACTTTTTTCAATCCAAGATTAACAAAGTATAAGTGTGATTCAATGTTACCCAAGCCCAATCTAACACAATAACATTAATATCATGCAATATCAAGCAATTATAAGCCACAAATACAACAAGAACAACAGCAGAACTAAAAATCACAAAAATCAAGTACTTTATCAGATTTTTGAGAAAAGGACTCAAACCTCATGAATGTACATCCACACTCACGAATTTTTGAGCTTATGTGCCTAGCAAAACAAGGCACAAGCTTCCACAACAAAGCTGCTAAGATTCAACAAGGTTAGACCACAATTATATAAAACAGAAAGATAAAAAATGCTTGATTAATGCAACCTTGTTCCCACTCCTTGATTATCCCCAAACTACAAGCTTACACCACCTTGATAATCTTCTTATCAGGGTGCTATAATCACTTGCAATCCAAAAATTCCAAGGGTTTAAACCAAGAACTTAGCAAAATATCAAGATTTGGAAAATTATGCAATTTCTTGCACAATGTTTAAAAACAGGTTTTGAAACTTCAAATTCATAAACATGAAACATAAACAAGAATAGAATAAGTTGGCACTTGGAATTCGTCACACAATTTCAAACACTTTTCATTAAGATTGAACAAGGATTTATAGAATTGTTGACCAAAGGAAAACCAAGAGCAGGGCTCAAAGTGAAACCCTAATGCCTTTATATAGGCTACAAAGATTATCTAGTAAGCATAAAAATGTAAACCCTAATGCTGGTGAAGTCCCAAATTGCCCTTGAACCTTTGAATTTTGCTTGAACATGTGATGTTTTCTTGGCATCTTGTGTGAGTTGTAAAGGCTAGAATTTGATCAAAGGCTTATAATGAAGCTTAGAAACAAAGCATAATGTGGGGCGTTGGATAGTTGTCACTGTTTCGGCTTCTTCCCAAAGGTTGCATAGCAGGGTGATACATCTGAGTTGTGGGGTGATGTGGCACAAGGTTTAAGAGTTGGGTTATTATTAAGGATAGCTTAATCATAATTCTGGAGGTTTTGGTGGGTTAATTACAAGTAATAAAGGAAAACCCAATTTTGCTAAGAACGTGATGAACAGCCTGTTTGATCTTGTTTTGGTTTGAATGTGGGTGTTTAGCGCGTAATTAATAAACTAATCAGATTAGTTTATTAAACGGTTGTGAGTGGAGTGTGAGGTGGAGGGATGGTGGGCTGTGATTGGTGGAAAGGGTTTAGTGGGGCACGTGTCAGCCATTGGTTGGCCTAGGTATCTTCTATGTCTGCCCAAGTTTATCCCCTCATCTCTTTTGTTTCTTTCACTTCATGTTTAATAGCACAAAATCCGAATCCCTTTGTTATTAAAGTTTCATATTTTAGACTTTTTCCCCAAATACTTTTCTAAAGTATTTTCAGGGGTATTTCTTGCCAATTCATGATTCTTGAAGGGTTGTTTTGGCATTTTCTTCATACTTTATGGTCTTGACTTGTATTGTTGACTTATTGGAGGACTAATTTTGACAAGTATTCACTTTTGAGGTACCATTCTTGCCAATTCTTCAAAGTGGAGGGCCCTTTTTGTAAATTTGACAAACTTTAATGACCAAACTTGCAATTATGAATAAACAAGGGTTTAAAGTGTCAATTATTCAATATTGGAGGACCCTTCTTGTACAATCTTCAATTCTTCAAGGGTTACTCTTGGAAAATCATCATTAGGGTTTGGTTCATTGTGCGGCTTCGTTTCCCGTGTTCGTTTTTGCTTGTTTCTTGTGATCTTTTGCTATTTTCTCAATATCCGTACCTAAAATACACATGTAACAAACACAAGCATATATTTGGCATTTTTCATGATATTTAATGCATTTTAAGCCCGTTTTGGACGATGAGACTATGTATAAAAGCAGTCTCATCACTCCCAAGAGTAAACCATTACCGTGCCCTCACGCAATGCTAGAATAAAGTATCGTAGCACCTCCAAAATTCATTTTTATGCACTTTTATTGAATGATAAACTAGCTACACTACTACTATTACTACTACTTGCATTTTAGACATAATGTATGATTTTCATCGCAAAATGGAACGTTTAGGTTCATAGAACAAGAACACGTGAATGCTTCGTTAGAAATAATTTCGTCGTCCTCGATTTTTTTACCCGAATTCCATGGCAAGCGTGCAACGAGATCATTGTCATTATAAGTTTGTAATGATAACACTACTCGTATGCCCTAATCACGTACTTATCCTCCTATTTTCCTAAGTTGTATATCTTATATTTTATTTTTGTCTTGAATGTTCACGAGGATACATTTTTTACTTATGCGATGATAGAGATTTAGGTCTAAAAATAGAGTCATAACGGTGTAACCAAGACCATCGAATTAATAACCCCCCCCCCCCCTAATAGACAACGATGTCAAAAAATTAAGTCAACAAGAAGGATCGATAAACACGGTTTTATAACGGTTTTGAACATGAGAATTATTACCAAGACTTTTATACGCCCCCTACCGGATAGGCCTTATTATCATAGGTTTACCTCCATCTTTTATTCAACTTCGCCATGAAGATTTTATTATGACTTCGGTCTTGCCTTGCCTATTATTTAACCTCGCCATGAGGTGTTTATTATGGCCAAAGACGTATATCCTCACGCTAAAAGCGAATTTTGGATCATTAAAGCTTCAGAGATTAAGGCTTGATTCACATTCAAATTCGCATAGATTTTTCGGCCTTGTGAGCTTCAAATTGTTTGCATGATTTAGGTGAGCACTTGAAATCTTATTATTAGGTGAAGCTTTCGATTATTCGGGTTGCCAATACTTCAAAACCGTGACGCTGGCGATACCTTAATGTCTTTCCAATTTAATTACATGGAAGCTACTAGAAAGGACTAGAAACCAAAAATCAAGACTAAACCGCTAAGACAATACTTATTAAGCAAAATATATTTACAAGCGAAGGGAGAATAAGCAAACAACTAGAACACATGAGTTTTTGAAAGAATTTGAGTACTCTACGTTTAGCATAGTAACTTATAATTAACTCTATCATTTCTCGTCCTCGTTTAAGAGACTTAGCCTAATATAAAGCTAAGGAATCGAAGCTAAGTGCTCAACACGCATGGTCGAGTAAAAAATTACTCTTATTCTCGCCATTGGAAAACCTACATTCGTGTCTTCAAACACTTATAAAACATGAGAAAAAATTTAAAATTTGGCCATCTTTAGCCTTATTTTGCAACAAAACGATTAAACAAAAAGATAAACTTTGGAAAGCGTGAAGGTTTGGCAAGGCAAGTATCTATTCACCCCCCATACTAAAGTTAAACATTGTCCTCAATGTTTCGAGTCTAAGGGTTTGAAACCCCCATACTAGAGACGTAGTCGAATGCTTAATCTAGCATGAAAAGGGTGTAACCGTTAAATTTAAAGCCGTTTATGAAGTGTGATATAAACCTAAGGTTAGAACATCAAAGGATATATCATGGATATTGAGAAATTCTTCAAAACAAACGATCGAGTGCTCCCATAAAACAAACACGAGAGGCTCTAATCGTGAAGATCATGATCATCTAAAAACCACATATCACAAACAACCACGGAACAAAGGTTGGAAGGGCACAAATCCCCTCACGTTATTACATTAGAAAGCGATAATATGTACATGGGATAAGCATGGGAATCCTCCACGAGGCACCTCATTTTTTATTACCGAGTCATATGCTCGACTCGATCCCCTTAATACTAATTATCATTGGGGAAGGTGATTTGGTCGAGGTAGTTCAAGGATGGAACTTCCCCGCCAAAGTAGTGGTTCAACCTATGTCCATTCACCTTGAAATTGGGGCAATCATTTTGAGCTAGCTCGATGGTCCCATAAGGAAAAACTTGGGTAACGGTGATAGGATCGGACCAACGGGATTTCAACTTGCCGGAAAATATTTTCAAACGTGAATTAAAAAGCAACACTTGATCTCCAATGTTAAAAACCCAGTTTTTAATTTTTGAGTCATGAAACTTTTTAGTTTTTCTTTGTAAATCAATGAATTTTCATAAGCAATATCTCTCAATTCATCTAATTCATTCAATTGCATTTTCCGGTGTTTTCCCGCGGTCTCAATATCATCATTACAATGCTTAAGGGCCCAATAAGCTTTGTGTTCGAGTTCAATTGGAAAGTAACAATTCTTCCCATACACAAGCTTATAAGGAGTGCACCCGATGGGCGTCTTATGAGCGATCCGAAAGGACCATAAAGCATCGTCCAACTTATCAGACCAAGATTCTTGGTTTTCTCCAATCGATCTCTCCAAGATCCTCTTCAACGCTCGATTTGAAACCTCGACTTGCCCACTCGTTTGTGGGTGATAAGCCATAGAAAGCCGACGTGTAACCCCATATTTCCTTAGGACCCTTTCGAATTGGTCGTTACAAAAATGGGTTCCACAATCGCTTATGATCGCACGAGGGGTTCCAAACCGAGAAAACAAGCTTTTCAAAAACTTGACTACCACACGAGCATCGTTCGTGGGCAAAGCCTTAGCTTCCACCCACTTAGATAGGTTGTCAACGGAGACAAGGATGTACTTATTACCACGAGATGATGGGAACGGCCCCATAAATCAATGCCCCAAACGTCAAAGATCTCACACACTTGGATGATATTTTGTGGCATTTCATCGTTTTGTGAGGCTTTTCCTTGTCGTTGGCATGAGTCACATGAATTCACAAGTGCATGTGCATCTCGGTAAATAGTAGGCCAAAAGAAACCGGCATCAAAGACCTTCTTAGCCGTGAGATTAGCACCGTGGTGACCACCCGTGGGTCCCTCATGATAAGCTCTAAGGATATTAGAAGCTTCGGTGCCAAAGACACAACGTCGAATAATTTGATCCGCACAAGTCCGAAAGAGATAAGGGTCGTTTCAAAAGTAGAACTTGACGTCACGAAAGAATTTTCGTTTTTGTTGAGTCGTCATACCCTTAATGATGAAGTTCCCCGCATGGTAATTTGCGATGTCCGCAAACCATGGGTGGATGAATCAAGCTTAGAATTCACTACACCAAGTGTCTCGAGAGGAAATGTTTCGGTAATTTCCTTTGGCTCGTAAACACTTTGGTGAGGATCTTCTAAACGAGAAAGATGATCGGCCGCTAGATTCTCGGCTCCTTTTTTGTCAAGGATTTAGACATCAAATTATTGTAGGAGGAGAATCCAACGAAGTAATCTCGGCTTTACATCTTGTTTAGCCATGAGATACTTAATAGCCGAATGATCCGTATACACTATGCATCGAGTCAAGACGAGGTAAGGTCGGAATTTCTCAAATGCATACACCACGGCAAGGAATTCCTTTTCCGTTGTAGTGTATTTTAGTTGAGCCTCGGTCATCGTCTTGCTAGCATAGTGAATAGGCAAGAAGTGTTTTTATGACATTGCCCCAATACGGCTCCAATAGCGTAGTCACTAGCATCACACATGAGCTCAAAGGGGAGGTTCCAATTGGGAGCAACAAGAATGGGAGCTTCGGTAAGTTTCCTCTTAAGGATTTCAAAGGCTCGTACACAATCTTCGTTAAAGACAAAAGGAGCTTCTTTTTCGAGGAGATGTGTAATAGGTCGAGAAATCTTTAAAAAATCCTTGATGAATCGACGATAAAAGCCCGCGTGGCCTAGGAAACTCCTAACTCCCGTAACGGTTTTGGGATGAGGTAATTTGACGATGACGTCTACCTTAGCTTTATCTACCTCAATCCTCGCTTTCGAAACCTTGTGCCGTAAGACGATTCCTTCCTTAACCATAAAATGACATTTTTCCCATTTAAGTACAAGGTTGGTTTCCTCACAAAGCTTCAACATTCTCTCAAGATTCGACAAACACGAAGTGAACGAACAACCAAACACGGAAAAATCATCCATAAAGACTTCCATCGTCTTCTTGATCATATCATGAAAAATAGCCATCATCCACCTTTGAAAGGTTCCTGGTGCATTCCAAAGTCCGAATAGCATTCTACGATAAGAAAGCGTTCCATATGGACATGTAAACGTAGTTTTTTCTTGATCACGAGGATCGATGAGGATTCGGAAGTAACCGGAAAAACCATCTAAAAAGAAATAGAAATCATTTCCCGCAAGACGCTCCAACATTTGATCCATGAAGGGCAAGGGAAAATGGACTTTAAGAGTGGCATCATTCAACTTACGATAGTCGATACACACCCTCCAACTGGTCACGAGTAGAGTTGGAATTAACTCGTTGGCATCGTTTGGCACAACGGTCATTCCTCCCTTCTTAGGGACACAATGAATAGGACTCACCCAAGGGCTATCGGAAATAGGGTAAATCATTCCCGCGTCAAGGATTATTAGGACTTACTTTTTGATGACGTCGTGAATTTTGGGGTTCACCCTCCTTTGACAGTAGATGGCGGGTTTGTATTCCTCCTCCATTAATATTTTGTGGGTACAAAATTTAGGATCGATCCCCTTAATATCGGATAATTTCCACGCAATTGCACCTTTGTAATCTTTTAGGACATCGACAAATACGGTTTTTTTATCATTCGAAAGATCTTTCGCTATAATGACCGGCAACTTGTCGTCCTCCTCCAAAAATACATATTCAAGATGAGGAGGTAATTCTTTCAACTCGAAGATAGGTGGTTCCTCAATTGAAGATTTGGGCTCGATACTCATAACTTCCTCGGGTGGAGGAAATGGGAAATCGTTAAGAAAATCCTTGATAATTGAGAAGTCCTCATCGTTGTCGAGGTCTTCGTCACAAGTACGTGGAACATCGAATTCTTCCAACGTAAAACCACCACCTTCAAATGGAGTGAAGGTTGGTGTCGAATTATCAAGAATGGGATCAAGCATAGTGGGATTGCCACTATTTTTATCGTCACCAAAACCTAAAACTTCTTGTGAAAATTCCTCGCAAACAACGTCAATCATATCTACGAGGTTTATGGTTGCTACGGAATAAACATGAGAAATTGGAGAATTTTGAGTTGCGTTTATAACAAGTTCCTCGTCGTTGAAACGTAAGGTGATCTTTCTAGCATGTACATCAATCAATGCCATAGACGTATCTAAAAATGAACGACCTAAAATGAGAGGAACTTGAGGATCCGTGGGAATATCGACAACGATAAAGTCTACCGGATAATAGAACTTTCCCACTTTTATAAAAATGTCTTCGGCCAATCCACATGCGGGAATAGTGGAATGATCGACCAATTCGATAGACATTAGTGAAGGAGTAAGACTAGGAAGATTGAGCGACTTGAAGATTGCAAGTGGCATCAAGTTAATACTAGCACCAAGATCGGCCAAGGCATAGCATTCTTCCATATCTTGGATTTCACATGGAATCAAGAATTTACCGGGATCTTCGACTTTTTGAGGTATGCGGTTAAGATAAACCGAGGAACAACTAGACAATTGTTGCAATTTCTCCTTGTTGTTTAACATACTCTTAAAGTTAGCGGCAAATCGAGGCATCATGACCAAAGCATCGGCAAAACTCACATTGAAATGCACGTTACGAAACATTTTCATAAAAAGCTCAAATTGGTAATTGTCGCGCTCTTGACGTTTCTTTTTTCTAAGTCTCGATGGATAGGGCAAAGGTGGTGTGGGTTTAGGCATAGGCATAGCCTTTGGAATCTCGGGTTCTAAATGTGGTAATGGGTCAACCGTAGGTGTGGCATGAGCGGTACTTTGTGGGATTGGGACATGCTCCTTTTCGACCACCACCTCGGGTTCTTCCTCAATTTCCTCCACCGTTGGAGTAATTGGTTGAGGAGTCGGTTCCTTAAGTGTCTTACCACTTCGTGTGGTAATCACTTTCATCTCTACCTTAGGGTTCGATATGGTGTTGCTAGGAAGACTACTCGAAGACGGTTTACACATTATAGCCTCAAACATGGATGAAATTTTATCCTGAAACATAGATTGCCTCTTCTCGGCCTTAATCATCTCTTGTTTTATTTCATGTTGCCCTTGTTCCATTTTTTGTTGCTTTTGTTGTAACCTAGTTACATTTCCCTCCATTTTGTTGGTGTGGATATTAAGCTCATTTGCTAACTCATTTTTCAACTCCTTTTTCAAGTCATTCTTAAACTCGGATCTTAGGCTAATGATCTCTCTTTGAATATTATCAAACCTAGCATCATTTCCATTTGCGTATTCAACAAATTCATTTGGAAGATCTTTCAAAGTTTGCAAACCCTTGTTGTTGTTTTGAAAATCATTGTTTTGATTTTTGTTTGAAACTTTATTGTTATTATCCCCTTGATTCCCATAGTTTTTTCCTTTGTAATTGTTTTTGAAACCAACTTGATTGTTTCGATAGTCGTTGTTAGTATTTTGATTGGGAGCAAAACCCGGTGGATTCATTTGATTAGATCGGGTAAATTGACCGTTCTGGTTGTAAGTTCCCGTGGCCGCGTAGGCACTCGAAGTGTTACCACCGTTGGTAATGCACTCAGAGAAATCATGACCTCCACCACAATACATACATGAAACCTCAACCGCTTTAGCCGTAGCGGGAGCACTTTGTTCACCAACTTTGAATTCAACTAAAAGACCTTTAAGCTTATCAAAGATTTTGTTTACTAAGGTCGCGTCAATTTGGCAATCATCGATGGTATTGGACAATGAAGGTGAAGCCGAAGACGAAGCCTTACGAACACTCGATGTGTTACGAGGACTATACTCCTTATATCTATTCTTAATAATCAACAACGCTTCCTCAACCGTTTTACACAAAAAATTACCACCCGCGACGGCATTAAGATAATCCCTCTCATGATCATTCAATCCATTGTAAAACGTGTCAATTTGATGCAAGTCGGAAAAACCGTGATGAGGACATTCATGTAACATTTCCTTAAACCAATTCCATGCCGTAGAAAAACTCTCATGAAGTTCTTGTGAAAATTTTGAAATCTCGTTTTTCAAATGTGTAGTCTTAGAGGGCGGGAAAAATTGGTTTACAAACTTAGAAACGAGATCCTTCCACGTAAATATAGAATTGGGTGGCTCTTTCTCTAACAAAATTTAGCGGGCCCCGCTAAGGAATACGGAAAAAGCATCATCTTAATCGAGTCATTAGCAACATCCTTTAACTTGCAAGTGGCGGTAAGACGATTGAATTGGCGGATATGGTTGTGCGGGTTGTCCTTTTCATCACCATGGAATTTGTTGTTTTGGATCATCGACAACAAACCCGTTTTCACTTCAAAATTCTCCGCAAGGATGGCGGGAATCAAAATAGCCTCTCCATAACCTTTGGTGGGTGCTTGAAGTAACTCCATCATAGTTCGATTCGCCATGGTTGGTTCTTCTTCTACGATAGGTTCGTCAATAGGAGACTCCTCACTAGAAAGGTTAGGTGTGGTATCCTTTTGGTTTTTCCGTTTACGTGCACGTCTTGCTTGATTACGAGTAAGCATAAACGTCACGTACAACATGGGGATGAGCAAAGAAGATTCTTTTTGGTGTTTTTAATTTTTCCATTTTTTTGTGGCTTTTGATTGTTTTTATTTTTTTGGATTTTGGTGATTGTATTAGTAGACAAAAATCTACAAATCTCTCCCTTAATCAAATCTCTTGATTAAAGAAGCCTCAAGGAATGAAAACGATCACGTGAAGTGAACGCCTTCGATGACTTTAGAACATTGGTGGAACACCAAAACGTTCAAGAGGGTTTAATCAAATGAAACCAAGAAAATATATATGATACTTAGATAATACTTTGGTTGTCAAACCCTCGATTAGCCCTTTTTATCTAAACACGCACAAGCAAGCAGGGAAACGAGGCGGCGCGAAGCACTTAAGATCCTTTTTCCTTAGGGTATATTTTATAATACCCGCCTTATACCCACCTTATAGTTTGTGTTTGTCAAATTTAAGCTTCACGAAAGTAATTAACTATTTTGCCTTTTTTCTTGTTTGAGATTCGAATATAATGATCGAGTGATGAAATCCCGAATCAAGGTTGTGCTTACACGCTTTTGGAGTACTTGTGAATTTATTGTTCTACGTACACAATATAGTAAAATTCACACAAAAATGAAAACCGATAATACGTATTAGTAGAGTGCTACTAATACAAATAGATATTATGGCTAATATAAAAACAACAATTTTTCAAATCAAAACACAACACGCCTCCCCGGCAGCGGCGCCAAAATGATGGTGGTAGTAATACGTCTTTTAGATAAAAGAGCGCAATTAGGGCAAGCGTTAACAAGTGATTTAGGAAAACGACAAGTAAATGACCCAAAAGTGGGGATCGTTCTCAAGCAGGCTAGTGTGTTGTGTAAGAATTGATTAAGTGTTTGTGATTATATTGATGAAGCAAAGAAATGAGAAAAGAAAGTAGAAAGGAATGACGGTTATGATTATGAACTAAACTAAGACGATAAGTCGTGCACGTAAAACCGTAAAAAGTGGCTAAATTTAAAAATTACCCTAAAAATTCCTAGAAAATTACAATAAATCCACAAAAATGTAATTAGAGTTTACAAAAAAATAAAAAAAAAACTCAAACCTTTTATTTAATTAAATATTAATTTTTTTAATGTTAATTAAAGCCCAAAAAATCAATTTAATTAACAAAAAGCCCAAAATGAGATTTTTTAACTTGTAAACCTCTAAAATGACTTAACTAAATTTAAGACTATTTTTGAAAATTTTAAAATTAATTAAAACTATTTAAAAACAATTAAAAAGTTTAAAAACTTAAAATAATTCTAAAAATTAATCTAATGACAATAAAATTAATCTAAAAATTTTAAAATTCCTAACTTAATGTACTTGAACTAGGAAAAATGAAAAACTTGCAAAAATCTAAATTTTAATTTTTAATAGTTAAATAATAATAAGATAATATTAAAAATCCAAAATTTATAAAAAATTCTAAAAAGTTGCAAACTAGTTTATTTTAACCTAAATAACACAGAAATGAACTTGAAATTACCTAAATACCCCTATTGGGCCTTAAAATGGGCTAAATGACAAAACAGACCCTTAATGGGCTTAGAATTGGCCCAATAAGAAAAAGTCCACCAAATAAGCCCAAAACTTCCTATCTGACTAAAAATTTGATTTTAAGAACAAAACTCTAAAGGCCCAAAAGCAGAAAATATGCTTATCACAGCTTATCAAGTCCTCAGCTTATTCTTAATGGGCTTTTGGTCCCATTAAGCCATAAGCTAATGCCATAAGCTCTAATTTGACACACAAGCTTCTTTTGAGTTACCAAAGAGATCTGTGAAAAGAAATTTTGAAAAAGCACAAGAAATAAGCCTGAAATTAGCCAAAGCTCTCTTCACAAAACGACAAAATAGTCGTTTTTGAGTTCTAGACCACCTCAAGTGCTGATTCATGTTGCAAAAGGTTTTAAATGACTTAACTAAGCAACATAATCAAAAAATTTCCAATAAGCACAAGCGATAAGCTAGAATAAGCAATAAGCACTTATGTTAAAACTCAAACAATTTGGTTTTCTAGTCAAACTTAAAAGTCAAACCCTAATTTGCTCAAGTTAAGTCCAATGGATCAAATAAGGAAGATCTATTACAAAAAATAAGTTGTTGCAAGTCTGGATAAGCCAAAATGGCTTATGAATAAGCTGTTTGATATTTAACACTAGCAGTGGCTAGCAACAGGGAAAGGAGTTCCCACTGCTTGACTTTCTTGACTTTTTGTCTTATGTGACTTTTTGTTGGATTCAAGTTAAGCAAAGGCACCCAAGTGATCAGTTAATCAGAAGGAGTTAATAACAACAACAAAAACACAAATTCACCAAGCTAATTAATACAGTTTAATCAAAACTTCCACAGATATGCATCAAACATGAACAATAAGCAGTTTTCAACCAATAAGCAATTTAAGCAAGAATAAGCCAGCCAAACTTCACCAAATGCACACACAAGCTATAAATAATTCAAATGAACATAAATAAACAGGTTTCATGCACTGATTCAAAGTTTAGATCAAGATTCAAGCCAATGGATGTTACTGATGAACAAAGAACAAGCAGTTTTGATACTTTGCTGATATACTTGACCACAAATCCAATTTCAAACACTCAAATCTTCTTAACAAGTTATATAAACTTGTTTTAATCACTTGTTATCCCTAAGCATGCAACCAAACTAAGTGTTTCCAAAATCTTAGGTCAAAACAAGCAGATTTCCAATTTTTATAGCACAATCAAGATCTTGATGTTTAAAGGCCAAGAACTTGCAGCAATTAGCACTCAACCAAGCATATATCAGATACCAACACTAATAACCAACAAACAATAACTCAAATCTAATTTGTGATCTTAAACAAGTTAACCCAAACACCCCTTAACTTTTTTCAATCCAAGATTAACAAAGTATAAGTGTGATTCAATGTTACCCAAGCCCAATCTAACACAATAGCATTAATATCATGCAGTATCAAGCAATTATAAGCCACAAATACAACAAGAACAACAGCAGAACTAAAAATCACAAAAATCAAGTACTTTATCAGATTTTTGACAAAAAGGACTCAAACCTCATGAATGTACATCCACACTCACGAATTTTTGAGCTAATGTGCCTAGCAAAACAAGGCACAAGATTCCACAACAAAGCTTCTCAAATTCAACAGGGTTAGACCACAATTATATAAAACAGAAAGATGAAAAATGCTTGATTAATGCAACCTTGTTCCCACTTCTTGATTATCCCCAAACCACAAGCTTACAACACCTTGATAATCTTCTTATCAGGGTTCTATAATCACTTGCAATCCAAAAATTCCAAGGGTTTGAACCAAGAACTTAGCAAAATATCAAGATTTGGAAAATTATGCAATTTCTTGCACAGTGTTTAAAAACAAGTTTTGAAACTTCAAAATTCATAAACATGAAAAATAAACAAGCATAGAATAAGTTGGCACTTGGAATTCGTCACACAATTTCAAACACTTTTCATTAAGATTGAACAAGGATTTACAGAATTGTTGACCAAAGGAAAACCAAGAGCAGGGCTCAAAGTGAAACCCTAATGCCTTTATATAGGCTACAAAGATTATCTAGAAAGCATAAAAATGTAAACCCTAATGCTGGTGAAGTCCCAAAACTGCCCTTGAACTTTTGAGTTTTGCTTGAACATGTGATGTTTTCTTGGCATCTTGTGTGAGTTGTAAAGGCTGGAATTTGATCAAAGGCTTATAATGAAGCTTAGAAACAAAGCATAATGTGGGGCGTTAGATGGCTATCACTGTTTTGGCTTCTTCCCAAAAGTTGCATAGCAGGGTGATACATGTGAGTTGTGGGGTGATGTGGCACAAGGTTTAAGAGTTGGGTTATGATTAAGGATAGCTTAATCATAATTCTAGAGGTTTTGGTGGGTTAATTACAAGTAATAAAGGAAAACCCAATTTTGTTGAGAACATGATGAACAACCTGTTTGATCTTGTTTTGGTTTGAATGTAGGTGTTTAGCGCGTAATTACTAAACTAATCAGATAAGTTTATTAAACGGTTGTGAGTGAAGTGTGAGGTGGAGGGATGGTGGGCTGTGATTGGTGGAAAGGGTTTAGTGGGGCACGTGTCAGCCATTGGTTGGCCTAGGTATCTTCTATGTCTGCCCAAGTTTAGCCCCTCATCTCTTTTGTTTCTTTCACTTCATGTTTAATAGCACAAAATCCGAATCCCTTTGTTATTGAAGTTTCATTTTTTAGACTTTTGCCCCAAATACTTTTCCAAAGTATTTTCAAGGGTATTTCTTGCCAATTCATGATTCTTGAAGGTCTGTTTTGGAATTTTCTTCATACTTTATGGTCTTGACTTGTATTGTTGACTTCTTGGAGGACTAATATTGACAAGTCTTCATTTTTGAGGGACCATTCTTGCCAATTCTTCAAAGTGAGGGCCCTTTTGTAAATTTGACAAACTTTAAGGACCAAACTTGTAATTATGAATAAACAAGGGTTTAAATTGTCAATTCTTCAATATTGGAGGACCCTTCTTGTACAATCTTCAGTTCTTCAAGGGTTATTCTTGGAAAATCATCATTAGGGCTTTGTTTATTGTGCGGCTTCGTTTCCCGTGTTCGTTTTTGCTTGTTTCTTGTGATCTTTTGCCATTTTCTCAATATCCGTACCTAAAATACACATGTAACAAACACAAGCATATATTTGGCCTTTTTCATGATATTTAATGTATTTTAAGCCCGTTTTGGACGATGAGACTATGTATAAAAGCAGTCTCATCATGATCGTACTTTAGTCGGAGTAGTTGGAGCATTCGAATTTTCGATGGTTTCGATTTTTGCAGGATCGACATGTACCCCCACATTTATCAATCACATGTCAGAGAAATCGTACGGAACTAAGCCAGAGATCATACTTTGGGAATTTCGCGTACAGCCTTTCATTCTTTAACAAGTTCAAGATAATCCCTAAGTGTTCGACATGTTTTTCCTCGCTCTTCGAGCAGATTAAAATATCATCAATGAAAACGATTACGAATTTATGAAGAAAATAATTACACATACAATTCATTAAGTCAATGAATACAACAGGTGTATTGGTCAAACCATAAGGCATAACCCTAAACTCATAATGATCATCACGAGTTCTAAACACCGTAATAGGTATATCTTCCTCGCGTATGCGAAGTTGATGTTAATTAAAACAAAGATCAATCTTGGAGAAAACATGAGAATTTTAGATTTGATCAAATAGATCATCAATTTTTGGATATAAAGGAGTCAACTCGTGGAAACACTTGATATATCTACCAATGTTAGTTACCTTCAGTTTCAGGTTGTGCAACACTTTCTCCATACTTTGGAAATACTTCGAGGACAAACTCATCAGTTAACCGCTTCCTCACCTTAGTCTATGGTGTCCCATATGTAACGATACCTATGGAAGCAAGTCTGCAATTCCACCAAATTAATGCACAACCTTGGAGAGTAGCGATTTTAAACTGCACCTTATCCTCTAGATTAGGGTCACCGATTCGAAAGACTGACGCCAGCTTTTCAACAACTGACACAATCATCCATCATCTTTAGTCCCCTTAAGAGTCTAAGGTTTACACTTAATGAATGAAGTGTGGTTATAGCCTCTAATTTCGGGTACATTTGTTCCATCAGTACCACGAACATTTATTGGCTCAAGCTTTAGCTCCACTGGTTCAAGTTCTACCAGTTGTAGCTTCAGCTCCAGTTCCAGATCCATCATTCATGTTGGCCATGAATTCGGTTAAAGATACATCAACTTATTCACTAATAACTTGGCGCTTTCGTGCTTCAGTCTTAGCTTTCCTTGATTGCATGATTATTGTGCAACGCAAATCAAATCATAATGAGTATTCATTTAATGGTTTCGTTGTACCACAGGAATTTAAAGAGAAAAGCAAAGAAAGATAATAATGTAACGATAGAATCAGGAATCAATAGATAGTCATTCCATTGATCACAAACTAGTACAAGTTGTATTGTCAAACATTATAGATAATCATCGTATAATGCCATACAACTTAAAAGACTAGTCCTACTAACTGTTGTCGCAGTTTAGTTAGTGATTTGAAAGATACTACAATTGATAAACTAATCCACAAGAGTTACTAGGTAATTCACGTGACTAAGAAGGCTCCTCGGTCCCACTAGAAGAAGATTTCTATAGTGTCTTGCAGAGACTCTTGATATCCTCCTCAATTGGCAGTTTTGGAAAAGCCTCAATATAACCATCTCACGATCAAAGAATTAGAAGAACAAAATCAAATAATGAATCGAGCAAACGTATTACCAGTTAATAAGAGTTTAATCACGCAGATGCTATATGCTTAAGCCCACACGTTTATAAATCATTGTTTCCATGGATTGATCAGATCCATCCAAATAAGATTTAGAAATTTGTAGTTCAACAATTTATAATTTCCTTGTTCAAATAAATGGCCAATTTATTTCATCAAGACGATTATAAATCACCTTAATTAAGCATCGCCAGCTCAACGCAGAAGATCAAGGTCGAAACAAACGAAAACTGATTTAGCAGAAAATGATCAGTGATATGATATGGAATCCTGGTTGGCATGTGAATACCCTAACAATCAATCTCAATTCCTAACAATCAACGGTACCATCTTAGACAAACGTGTTTCTATCAAAACAGTGTAATGTCAAAGATCAATGAAAATGCAGATTTAATTTGCTAAACGAAATGAACGGATTGAAGAATCAATAATAAGAACCAAGGAAATCAAAATCCTTGTAATCAGAAGAATATCATCAAGAATATTAACCATTTTGTTTGGATCGTGTATGTCCACAACTTAGTTAGTCTCGATAATAACAGGATTCATTTCAACATTATCGTTAGAATGACTAGAGTGGTTTCGTGTCAATCTACGTCGGTTAAATATATCATATAAGTATAAAACTATCATTTATAATTAAATAAATGAAAACATACCTTGTAATTCACAAGTAAACATAATCGATAAAGATTACAACATATATATAGTCACATATATATAAATACTTCCATTCTCGTCCATTGGCCACTCGGAGGTTTCGCTTGCAACTGTTATAGTTAAAAGATTTCAAAAATTTATTTTTGGAAAATCTTTTCGTTCTCTATAACTTGAGCTCTGATACCAATCTGTAACACCCCCAAATTGCGGTCAAAGCAGCGGAAGGGTCCTTGGGTGTTACTATCATGGTTCAATCTCATAATCATAGAAAACGACTCAAAACGAGTCGTTTTAATAAAAACATCCATTCATTTTCATTTAACAATAAAACTTTTCACACGGTCCTAGATAATTTAAAGTTTACAACACAGTAAATAATAAAAGATTCTTTGAATGGATATATTTTATGAAAGCGGGCCAAAACATTTCAAATCAGCAAGCTTCACGAAACCGCCATCCCCGAGTGCCTTTCCAATAGACCTGAGATAAAACATGCTAAAAAGTCAGCAAAATTTGCCGAGTGAATCTATAGAGTTTAATTTAAATAAAGAGAACACAATTATTCAAAATAACTTTCCTTGGTTAATAATTCATCAAAAGACAATTATGTTGTACGGACATAATCATCGGTGTCATTACATAAGCCTCGTGACATTGAACGTTAACATATATTATTTCAGCCCAACACACCTAGCCAAGTGCGTATATTTCTCTTATACAATGCATCCGATGTTTCATTACTAGTGCATCACAACACCACGCGATAGCTAGTCGCGACCGGACTGGGCGTCACCCCGATAGATCTATCCATTGTATTAGCATTACTTGGATTAACAATTCACGATTCATGGGTCTTTTAAGGTTAAAACAAACTTATGTAATAGATTTAATCTAAACATACAATCGGGTTCCTTGTGTTCTGTTTCAAAATAAACATGAGTTTATCACAACTTATTGTTGTACCTTTCAATTTCAATTAATACTTTTCAAGTAAATAGGATTTCCACAAGTTATAGTTGCACCCATTAATTTAATAAAACAAGCATGTTATCCCCCTCACGGGTTTTATAAAACAAGTAAACATGTTAAAAGCGAGGCTATAGACTCACCTGATACAATCGTCACAATAGTTAATAGAGAACGAACATCAATCGAGAATAAATGTCAATGGTCGATACATGATCACACGAGACCTAAAGATAACGAGGCACGTCTTAGGCTCGAGATGATAAATGAATCGTACATATATGTAATAATTATATTTTAATAAGTTTCTTGGACACTGCATAAGTTTTATGATTCTTTATAAAACTTTTAGATGAAATTTAACCATTTTAGTGTAATATCCACTTTGACACTTTTAGCCTATCTTTAGCCCAATAGTGGCCCATTACAAGATTATATAACTTAGGTCCATTAAAATCAGTATTTCACTTCTAACTTGGTTATAAATCTCAGACCCAATAATCATTACAAGTGTAAGTTGAGCTTTTATGGCCCAAGTCCACTTTATATAGTTTTTGGGTTCTAGAACGCATCACAAACATGTACACTTACTATTTTATGTTGGTCGGGTCTCGGGTTCCATAATTATCAGTATATAACTAAGTCTAAAATTCCTGACAAGTGGGTCCTACCACGTCGGTTTGTATGAAAACATCACTTTTTACGTTAACGGGGTATAGTCTATTTATTACAATTTTCCTGACATGTCCCGCTAATTTACTCATATCTCTTGAACCCTAAATCATCTAAGTGTGTTATTTTTACCAAAATCATTATTAACTCATGTACTTTACGGATTACAAGTCTAATTATCCCCAATTTATACTTTTCATAGCTAATTAACCCATTGTGTCACTTAGAAGAGTTGGCTGTTTTTGGGCAGCCAAACTCGTTTTCACCATTTTGACCGCCATTTTCAAACCGTAAATAATTGGTAAACCATCCGATTGATTCTACTTGTTCATGAATTTATCTACAACCTACTGTTTTACGTTTTTCAATGATTCTGAGTTATTATATGAGAAAACAGTCCTTCAAGACAGTATGTTCAGATCTGACTAGTTTTTACTATTTTGGCCACCATTTCCAACCGTAAATAATTGGTAAACCATCCGATTGATTTTACTTATTCATGATTTTAGATACAACTTTTAGTTTCACTTAATCATAGGTCAGTATACAGATTTTACGAGAAAACCGTCCATCTAAACAGTATGTTCAAATCTGTCTAGTTTTTACTATTTTGGTCATATCTCACTATCTAAAATTTGTCACGGGACGAGCCACCCGGGGAATTAATCACTAAACAATTATCTATCTTAGTATGTAAGTCTTCAGTATCCTAAACCTACTGAGTTTGACATGCAATCTATTTTTTCTACGGTTCAAAAATCGTTATAAATCAAATGGTTATTAGGGCTTGTTTAGCTTTATTTTTAGTGTTTAAAATTTCATATACAATATCCCAATACTCATTAATTCATTTCGTATATATATATATATATATATATATATATATATATATATATATATACTAGCATAGACCCGCGCAATGCGGCGGCGAGTACTCAGAATCATTTTTTAGACTAACAAATATTAATCTCTTATTATTAAGTTCGTATTGTTGAAATTGTAAAAAATCTGAAAAAAAACTCTAAATTTTTAAAAAATTAATAGTTAATAAATATATAGCAAAATGGATATTGAATTAAAGAGCATAAAATCTTAGAAAATATGGTGAAATTAGATTATAAAGACAACAAATATATAAAAAGATTTTTCAATTTAAAAGAAAAAGAGTCAAATTATTTTGGATACCATATCTATCATGGATACTAAGGGACTCATCCCCACCATCCATCCTCATTATATCTAATGGTTGAGATTAAAAATATTTAATTATTTCATTTATTTTTAAAACTTAAATATCTTTTAGACCGTTAAGTGTTGAACGGAAAAAAATATACCATCGCGACGAGCATTTAATTAGCTTTCTACAGATATGCAATATGATATACTTTTGAAGAAAAAAAAATCATTTTTTTTTAAATTTGCGTAAAATATCATATATGATAATAGTGCTTTATCATATATGATATTAGTGTTATGTTACAAATTATTACAGAATCATATATGATATTGGTTTATATCATATAATATTGGTTTATATCATATATGATAAGTTATATCATATATGATACCAGTGTTACTATCATATATGATATTTAGTATCATATATGATAAATTACGGAAAAAACAAAAAAAAAATTGTCGAAAGTATATCATATAGCATATCAGTAGAAAGATAATTAAATGCCCGTCGTAATGGTATATTTTTTTTCGTATAACGATTGACGGTTTAAAAGATATTAATGTTTGAAAAAAAGAGGAAATTGGTTTTATGTTTAATCTTATCTATTAGATTAAGATGGAGATAAGTGGTGGAGATTAGTCCCTTAGTATCCAAATAAAGTTTGGTATCCAAATGAACTTAAATCAAAGAGAAAATGTTATTTAAGTAGGTTGTTACAAAAGTTTGTTACAAAAGTTTGTTACAAAAGGTTGTTACAAAAGGTTGTTACAAAAGGTTGTTACAAATGGTTATAGTATATAATGTTGATGAAAATATCACAACTTGCTTTATTTAGTAGAAAAAAAAGTCTGAATTTTCAGCCTTGCTATTTTAAGAAGGTCCCAAATGCTTTATATAGTAGTATATATATATATATATATATATATATATATATATATATATATATATATATATATATATATATATTTGGAATATATATATATATATAAGATCAAGAAAAATAAAAAGAAATAATAAATAAGAACGAGATGTAGCTCTTACAATGCTTATCAAAGTCGTTGTACTAGTGAGTGATGCATGCAAGCAACCATCCAAAATCTTGTCAACACTTGATGCAACCACCATGCATGGATAGATCCGGACTAGATCTACAAGTTTCACTTGATGTAACCATCATGCATGGATAGATCCGGACTTTTGGAGCATTTTTGGTCTCGCCGGAAATAATAGAGTTCGTCGGAAAAATATCGCCGAAAAAGTTTTCCGGTGGCGGCTAGCCGGTGGCAGCCATAGGAAAAGTGGGAGAGAGCTTCTATATGTGTGTGTGTTTTGTTTGAGAGTAAAAATGAAGGAAAAAAAATATATATACTAGAACTTTAAAAATGTAAATAGAAAATAGATAATAGTTTAGGGTAAATTTCGTAAATGTTTTATTTACTTTTGTACAATAGCGTTCGAGGCTCGTTTGGACGACTTAACGGACGATTCAAGTCACGAGACTTGTGCCATCGTTTCTAAAATCATTTTTCCAATAAATATGAGTCCTTACCTCGTCGCGTTTCGAAAATATTTGCTATTATTTATTTAAATGCTCGTTTAATTTAGATATTACGGTTAGAATTTAACGTAAAAATAAAATGTAAACTCTAGCAACGTTTTAGAATATAATGAAAAATAATTTTTTCATATTTTCAAAGTTTTAGTTTTGAATCGTTTCAACTATTATTTTTGTTATTTTTTCTCAGTCCGACTCTAAAACATCGAAAAATACTACAAGTAATTAAATACTAATTATTTAATTTATGAAACATAAACGTAAAAGTTTTAAATTTCTCAGTTCGTCCAATTATAGAAAAATGTTCATAATAAATTTGAATTTAGTTAACACGATCTTCGTTGAATTATCGAAAATAATTAACAAGTTCCGTAAATGTATCGAAAAATCTTTGTTTAAACGTTGGTAAAAAAATTTAGGATGTTATAATAACTAATAGTTCTCGTCATTTGTTAAAACGTAAAACACGAGAAACAAAAATAATTACAATAAAATCATTCATATGATAATTTGAGAATATAATATCAATACTTAATGTATTCCTTGTTAAAGTAAACATAAAATACTTAATAGTCGAGATTAAAATATCGACCTTAAATTGACGGATTGTCACATTAAATGACAATGGTTGCACACCTATTAGAAGTGGTAGCTCCATAGGATGCACAAAAAATGTTTCTAATTGGATTGGTTTGGTCATTTCATAAGTTTGTTTATGGGTTTTAACTTTAAGGCCTATTTATATGATGATAATTTATGGTGACCATCAACAAAAAGAATTGAATGGCAGAATATTTTAGCAGAATTAAGGAGTTAAGAACAGCGGTGAATTCAAATGATTGGGATGATGTATTGGCTGTTTATTTTTCAAGGGGCGCTAGCATTGATATTAAGATGAGGGATCAGCTACTAACATAGCCGATGGACTATTAGGAAAAATCCAAGAAAGGCAGTTGTTTATCTTAGAATTGGAAGCTAACGGCGGAACATTGTATGTTCAAAAAGCTATAGAATTATTAAAGAGAAGACAGAACATAGATATTGGCAAAGTGGGAGAGTTGCAAAATATTGATAGTGCTTTTAGTCAACGTGCTCGTGAGAAGAGAAATTTCGTTGAGAAATTAAGGGGACGGTTGTCCTGGTAAGATTTATAATAACTTTGGGTTTGTGTACGGTTCCATCAGTTTAGAAGCCGAAGAATAAAAGACAATGTGTTGTATGTAGAAACACTGTCGGGTTGTGTTTGAATAATGTTTTTAGCTTATTGACCATGTTTAATATGTTTTTTTATGAACTATTTTATAACAGATGAGGCTTTAATTATTTGGTAGATAGTGTGTTCTATTTCTATCGAGAAAAAATGTGTTTTATGTATCTACGAAACATATTTGTTGCCTGTTAAATATTTTATACCTTATGGTGCTTCATTTGTGATATTCATTTCTTTGTCTATAGACATTTTGTTTTAGTATTTATAAATAGGAATAATGTTGTCAGTTTGAAAGAATCCTGAGTATAGCTTGTAAAGTAAATACACAGTTGACTTTCCTAAAGAAACAAAAGATGAGCAGGTTTTAGATATAACCCACTATTGAAGAAAGTAAGCATTAACAATAGTAACAGTCCTAGCCTTGAAGCATTAACAATAGTAATAGTACCCATCAACAATAATAACAACCTCAATTTTTGGTCCTATTTATAGGATAGGCATTTATGATTACCATCAAGAAAATAAAGATAAAATGGCAGAAGATGTTATTAAAAAGTTGAGAATTGAGGCAAAATCGAATAATTGAGACAACGTATTGGCTTTGTATTTTTCTAAGGCTGCTATGATTGATATGAACATGAGGGACCGGCTAAATGATATAGCCGATGGGGTATTAGGAACAATTCAAGAGAGGCAGATGTTTATCTCAGAGTTAGAGTCGTATGGTAGAATCTTCTATGTTAAAAAAGCATTAGAATTATTAAAAAATATACATAGCATAGATGTTGGAAAAATGGAAGATTTGTGTAACACTGCTAGTGTGTTTGCTTATCTTGCTCGCGAGAAACTAAATTTCATAGAGAAATTAAGAGGCCAGGAGCCCTGGGAAGATTCATAAGGACTCTGGATTTGGTTAGGTTTGTTTCAGCTTAAAGGTTGAAGAATTTTTAAAAATGCGTTGTATGTATCAACGTTCTTGGGGTGCTTTAAAATAATGTTGTTAAGTCATTGTCTATGTTTAATATGTTGCATGTATAAGATTTTTGATAATAGTTGATGCTTTAACCATTTACTTGGAAATGTTGTATTATATTGTTATTGAAAATAATTATGTTTTATGTATCTACGAAACATATTTGTTGTGTGTTAGATCATTTATAGCTTTTCTTCCTTAATGTTGTAATTGGTATGTTAGTCATGTTTTTAAGAGTTGCTCAGACTATTATTATGTGCTTAATATAGTCAGCTTTATCTTTGACATAATAGCAGATTAACAAAGGAATGTGTAGGTAATGCTAGTTATAGGGGTTTATTCAGGACAGTTATATTTTTCTCTTTGAATGATGTGGATTTGAAAGGAATATGAATTGGTAATCTGAATGGTTTCTATTTTAATTAAGCTCCTCGGTTAAACTTTGCTAGGGATTTTCAGATGGTTACAATGGTTTGAATGATCATGAAAGGGATTATCTAAATGCCGCCGCAGGTGGTATTTTTTTGTGTAAAACGGTTGAGGAAGCGTTGTTGATAATTGAGAATATATCTAAGGTGTATAGTCCTCGTAACACATCGAGTGTTCGTAAGGCTTCGTCTTTGGCTTCACCTTCTTTGTCTAATACCATTGATGCTTGCCAAATTGAGGCGAACTTGGAAAACAAAATCTTTGATAAGCTTAAAGGTCTTTTAATTGAATTAAAAGTTGGAGAACAAAGTGCTCCCGCTACGTCTAAAGCGGTTGAGGTTTCATGTATGTAATGTGGTGGAGGTCATGATTTCTCCGAGTGCATTACCAACGGTGGTAACACTTCGAATGCCTACACGGCCACGGGAACTTACAACCAAAATGGTCAAGTTACCCGCTCCAATCAACTGACTCCATCGGGTTTTGCTCCCAATCAAAATGCTAACAACAACTATCGAAACAATCAAGTTGGTTTTAAAAACAATTACAAAGGAAACTATGGGAATCAAGGGGCTAATAACAATCAAGTTTCAAAAAAAATCAAAATAATGATTTTCAAAACAACAACAAGGGTTTGCAAACTTTGAAAGATCTTCCAAATGAATTTGTTGAATACGCTAATGGAAACGATGCTAGGTTTGACAACATTCAAAGAGAAATCATTAGCCTAAGATCCGAGTTTAAGAATGACTTGAAGAAGGAGTTGAAAAACGAGTTAGCAAATGAGCTTAAAATCCATACAAACAAAATGGAAGGAAATGTAACTAGGTTACAACAAAACCAACAAAAAAAGGAACATGGGAAATATGAAATAAAACAAGAGATGATTAAGGCCGAAAAGAGGCAATCCATGTATGAGGATAAAATTTCATCTATGTTTGAGGCTATTATGTGCAAACCGTCTTCGAGTAGTCTTCCTAGCAACACCATATCGAACCCTAAAGGAGAGATGAAAGTGATTACCACACGTAGTGGTAAGACACTTAAGGAACCGACTCCTCAACCAATTGCTCCTACGGAGGATGCAAATGAGGAAGAACCCGAGGTGGTGGTCGAAAAGGATCATGTCCAAATCCCACGAAGTACCGCTCATGCCACACCTACGGTTGACCCATTACCACATTTGGAATCCGAGATTCCAAAGGCTATGCCTATGCCTCAACCTACACCACCCTTGCCCTATCCATCGAGACTTAGAAAGGAGAAACGTCAAGAGCGCGACAACTACCAATTTGAGCGTTTTATGAAAATGTTTCGTGACGTTCATTTTAATGTGAGTTTTGCCGATGCTTTGGTCATGATGCCTCGATTTGCCGCTAACTTCAAGAGTATGTTGAACAACAAGGAGAAATTGCAACAATTGTCTAGTTGTTCATTGGTTTATCTTAACCGCATACCTCAAAAAGTTGGTGATCCCGGTAAATTCTTGATTCCTTGTGCAATCCAAGATATGGAAGAATGCTATGCCTTGGCCGATCTTGGTTCTAGTATTAACTTGATGCCTCTTGCAATCTTCAAGTCGCTCAATCTTCCTAATATTACTCCTTCACTAATGTCTATCGAGTTGGCCGACCATTCCACGATTCCCGCATGTGGATTGGTGGAAGACGTTTTTGTGAAAGTGGGAAAGTTCTATTATCCGGTAGACTTTATCGTTGTCGATATTCCCACGGATCCTAAAGTTCCTCTCATTTTAGGTCGTTTGTTTTAGATACGTCTATGGATTTAATTGATGTGCATGCTAGAAAGATCACCTTACGTTTCAACGACGAGGAACTTGTTATAAACGCAACTCAAAATTATCCAATTTCTCATGTTTATTCCGTTTCAACCATAAACCTAGTTGATATGATTGACGTTGTTTGCGAGGAATTTTCACAAGAAGTTTTAGGTTTTGGTGATGATGAGAATAGAGGCAATCCCACTATGTTAGATCCCATTCTTGATAACTCGACACCAACCTTCACTCCATTTGAAGGTGGTGGTTTTACGTTGGAAGAATTCGATGTTCCACGTACTTGTGACGAAGACCTCGACAATGATGAGGACTTCTCGATTATCAAGGATTTTCTTAACGATTTCCCATTTCCTCCACCCGAGGAGGTTATGAGTATCGAGCCCAAATCTTCAATTGAGGAGCCACCTATCCTCGAGTTGAAAGAATTACCTCCTCACCTTGAATATGTATTTTTGGAGGAGGACGACAAGTTGCCTGTTACTATTGCGAAAGATCTTTCGGATGATGAAAAAACCGCACTTGTCGATGTTCTAAAGGATCACAACGGGGCAATTGCGTGGAAGTTATCCGACATTAAGGGGATCGATCACAAATTTTGTACCCACAAAATCTTAATGGAGGACGATTACAAACCCGCAATCCAATGTCAAAGGAGTGTGAACCCCAAAATTCACGACATCATAAAAAGGAAGTCCTAAAACTCCTTGACGCGGGAATGATTTACCCTATTTCCGATAGCCCTTGGGTGAGTCCTATCCATTGTGTCCCTAAAAAGGGAGGAATGATCGTTGTGCCAAACGATGTCAACGAGTTAATTCCAACTAGACTCGTGACCGGATGGAGAGTGTGCATTGTCTATCGTAAGTTGAATGCCGCCACTCGAAAATACCATTTTCCCTTGCCCTTCATGGACCAAATGTTGGAGCGTCTTACGGGAAACGATTTCTATTGCTTTTTAGATGGTTTTTCCGGTTACTTCCAAATCCCCATCAATCCTCGTGATCAAGAAAAAACTACATTTACGTGTCCATATGGAACGTTTGCCTATCGTAGAATGCCATTCGGACTTTGCAATGCACCGGGAACCTTTCAAAGGTGCATGATGGCTATTTTTCATGATATGATCGAGAAGACGATGGAAGTCTTCATGGATGACTTTTCTGTGTTTGGTAGTTCGTTCACTTCGTGTTTGTCGAATCTTGATAGAATGCTAAAACGTTGTGAGAAAACCAACCTTGTGCTCAATTGAGAAAAATGTCATTTTATGGTTAAAAGTGGAATCGTCTTAGGGCACAAGGTTTCGAAAGCGGGGATTGAGGTAGATCAAGCTAAGGTAGACGTCATCGCCAAATTACCTCATCCCAAAACCGTTAAGGGAGTTAGGAGTTTCCTAGGCCATGCGGGCTTTTATCGTCGATTCATCAAGGATTTTTCGAAGATTTCTCGACCTATTACACATCTCCTCGAAAAAGATGCACGTTTTGTCTTTGACGAAGATTGTATACGAGCCACTGAAATCCTTAAGAGGAAACTTACCGAAGCTCCCATTCTTGTTGCTCCCAATTGGAACCTCCCCTTTGAAATCATGTGTGATGCTAGTGACTACGCTATTGAGGCCGTATTGGGGAAACGACATGAAAAACACTTCTTGCCTATTCACTATGCTAGCAAGACGATGACCGAAGCTCAACTAAAATACACTACAACAGAAAAGGAGTTCCTTGCCGTGGTGTATGCATTTGAGAAATTCCAATCTTATCTCGTCTTGACTAAATGCATAGTGTATAAGGATCATTCGGCTATCAGGTATCTTATGGCTAAGCAAGATGCAAAGCCGAGATTACTTCGTTGGATTCTCCTCCTTCAAGAATTTGATCACAAAATCGTTGACAAAAAAGGAGCCGAGAATCTAGCGGCCGATCATCTTTCTCGTTTGGAAGATCCTCACCAAAGTGTTTACGAGCCCAAGGAAATCACCGAAACATTTCTGCTCGAGACACTTGGTGTAGTGAATTCTAAGCTTGATTCTTCTACCCCATGGTTTGCGGACATCACAAATTACCATGCGGGCAACTTCATCATCAAGGGTATGACGACTCAAGAAAAAGTAATTGATAAACTTGGTTTCCAAATCCGTCCACGAGAGAATACTCTGTGGCGGTTCCTTAGCAAGCCAATGCCGGGCTTGTCCCTCTAAAGAAAAGGGAAAAAGTTGTAACCTGATAACCTCTTGTGGAACACCATTGAATTTGACCGTGTTGGTGAGTTGCAAGAATCTCTTGATATGGTCATGTGGGTCATCAATGGTACGCCCCAAGAATGGTTGAGCAGAGACCATCTGGATAAAGCCTGATTTGAGCTCGAAATTGTTGGCTGCAATCGCTGGTACAACAATTGGATCAGTGTTGCCATCTACATGAGCTTGCAGCAGTTCAATCATCGGGCAATTATCCGGTAGAGGCTCATTGTTGTTATTATTGTTCATGTTGTTGAAAGGTGGGTTGTTATTGTTATTATTGTTGTTTGGAGGTGGTACACCAGCCATGTCTAAGTGATCGAGAGGCTTGGGCTCTTGATAAGACGTGGATCGAGTGCGCATACACCTGCAAAAGAACTAACAAGGCAAAAACAATACAAAAATATTTTTGGTTTTTTATGGTTTTTTAAATTTTTTTTGGATTTTTGAAAATTTTATATTTTTTAGTGTTTTTGAAAATTTTTGTGAAAAATTAACGTTCACGGGGAACGGATCCCAAAATCCAAGTTCTCACAAAAAACTTTTGATCTTAACGAGAAGAGCCGGCAGCGGCGCCATTTGATATTATGGTTTTTGTATGGGTTCAATTATGTCTCTCGATATCCTCTCGAATTGATCTCGGTTCTAAGTGGAATGATTGTTCTTGGTTACTAAAAAAAAGGGTTTGGTTTTCTAATCTACTAAATGTTAAAATGTACTTAAAATGAAAACTTAAATCAAAGACAATTAATTTAATGACAATTAATAAAAACTTGAATTAAAATTAAAATTAAAATTAAGATTAAAATTAAAATTAAAATCACAGTTAAAATATAAAATATGAGATAAAAATGAAGAAACAGAAATACTAAAGAAACAGTAACAATTAAAGATGCTCAAAAGAAAACTGATTCGGAAGTTTGACCTTGATTCGGAACTTTTCACCCGGAAGTTGGTTCGGAAGTAGTGATTCGGAAGTTCATCCGGAACTTTCAAGGAAAATTGATTCGGAACTTTCTAAAAATCCTTCACTCGGAACTTTACTCGGAAGTTAATTCGGAAGATTGATCCGGAACTTTCTTCGGAACCTTCACTCGGAACTTAGTTCGGAACTTCCTTCGGAAGTTTATTCGGAAGTTTTGGAAAAGAAATCTATTCGGAACTTTTGAAACTCATTCGGAAGTTGGTGTTCATCCGGAACTTTCAGTTCATTCGGAAGATTGTATTCATCCGGAACTTTTGGTTCATTCGGAAGTTTAAAAGATAAAGACTGATTCAGAACTTAAAGACTGATTCAGAACTTTTTGTTCACTCGGAACTATTGGTTCACCCGGAACTTTGTGTTCATTCGGAAGATGCAGTTCATCCGGAACATTTGGTTCATTCGGAACCTGGGGAACTCAAAAACAGAAACTTACCCGAAGAACAAGGAAAAACGTTTTGATCCAAAATCAAACTAAATACTCAAAAAGGTTTTACCAAATTAACAACAAATCATCTAATAACCATAAGTAACAAATCCCAACAGTAAAAACACAAATTCAACAACTTTTTAAAGATCAAATCAATCAAATTAGAACTTAAGAACTTGAAATAAAAGATGATGATGAACAAGATGAAATGGAAATATTAAACAAGAACTTGTATTGATGATTAATGTTGAACAAAATAAAACAAGGATTAAACTTACAAGATTTGAAAAACAAAGATCAAAAATCACCAAACACCCTAGTGGTGTTGGTGATGCTACGAACAAGAAGAGAGAAAAAGTGGGGAAAAGAAAAACTCAAAACTAACTGAATGAAAAGTGTGAGGGGTGACCTTTATATAGGTGTCCCCTTTGGTTGGTGAGTGGGCTTTCTCCCGTTCTTCTTGTCTTCTCGTCTTTCCAGAAAAGTTGACATTTTCGATTCTGATTCGGGATTTGACGTCGATTAAATTCAACTCGTCTTCGCACCGCTTCAGCATACGTTCCAAATTGGAAAGGCAAGAAGAGAAGGAATCCCCGAAGACCGAGAAATCATCCATGAAGACTTCCATGGTTTGTTCAACCATGTCATGGAAGATAGCTAACATGCACCTTTGGAAAGTCCCGGGGGCATTACATAAGCCAAAAGGCATTCTTTTGTAAGCAAATGTGCCATAGGGACAAGTGAATGTTGTCTTCTCTTGATCTTGGGGATCGATGGGTATTTGGAAATAACCCGAGAAACCATCAAGAAAGCAGTAATATTCATTACCCGCTAAACGTTCAAGCATTTGGTCCATAAAAGGTAGAGGGAAATGATCCTTTCTCGTGGCATCATTGAGTTTGCGATAGTCTATACAAACTCTCCACCCAGTAACGAGACGAGTGGAAATCAACTCGTTGTGTTCATTGGGAACAACGGTTATTCCACCCTTCTTGGGCACACAATGGATTGGACTAACCCATGGTGAATCCGAAATAGGGTAAATCATACCCGCATCAAGAAGTTTGAGAACCTATGTTTTGATGACTTCATGTATTTTTGGATTCACCCTTCGTTGGCTTTGAATTGTGGGCTTAAAGTCGTCCTCCATGAGAATTTTGTGTGTGCAGAAGTGAGGATCAATTCCGCGAATATCAGAGATTTTCCAAGCAATAGCCTTCTTATGATCTCTAAGCACGGCAATGAGGCGAGTTTTCTCTTCATCTTTCAAATCCTTCGCGATAATGACGGGCGACTTCTTTTCTTCTTCAAGGAACACGTACTCGAGATGAGGCGGCAACTCCTTAAGTTCTAAATCCGGAGGATTTTCGACGGGAGGCGTATTCAAAGTCAGAGTATCGATAGAAATAACCGTGGGAGATGGAGGAGAAGGATTGTCTTCGTTGAGAAGGTTGTCAAATAAATGCATGTCTTCATCCCCATCGGTGGGAGAATCATTAGTAGCTAACTTCACATCTCCCATGGTGGCTTCAAGATTGTTCCAAAACAAATCACGTTCTCCAAATAGAGACAGTGATGAATCAATTGAGGAAATGGTTTCAACATTGGGAAGAGAGGTAGGAATACTCTTGCAAGCATTTTGGAAGTGTTCTTCACAAGCCTCATCAAGAACGTCAATACAATTAACACTCTCGTATGAATAAGGTTGTTTAGACAACTTTCCCATGTTGAAGACGATTTTATCGTCACCCACTCTCATGATAAGCTCACCGGCTTCAACATCGATGAGAGTGCGACCGGTCCTCAGGAATGGACGACCCACGATCAAGGGAACACGAGGGTCCATCTCGTAGTCGACGACGATGAAATCGGCAGGAAAAGTGAATTTGTTGACTCCTACAAAGACGTCTTCGGCTATCCCCACTGGATAAGCAACCGTACGGTTAGCTAATTCCAAAGTCATTTTGGTGGGGACTAGCTCAGGGAGAGATAATTGCTTCCAAACGCTTAGAGGCATTAGATTAATACTGGCACCTAGATCGGGTAGGGCCATGCAATTCTCTACTCCCGGGAAATTGCAAGGGATTAAGAAACGACCCGGATCACCAAGCTTGGTTGGCAATTTCCTTAAGAGCACTGCAGAGCAATTCTCATTAAGTTGGGTGTTGGAAATATCGAGGAGCTTTTCCTTGTCACTCAGAAGATCTTTAAACATTTTCGCGTACTTAGGCATGTGAGCGAGAGCCTCAGCGAAGGAGATGTTGAAATTCAATTGTTTGAACATCTTAAGAATGTTCGAAACCTGAATATCATCCTTGCTTTTGAGCTTCTCTTTCCTCAACCTAGATGGAAAAGGTATATTGGAAGAAGAGGAAGGCTTTGGGAGAATAGGATCACTCACATCCTTGGGTGGAGGAGGGGTAGAAGGAAGAGGTGGAGAAATTGGGGAAGGAGAAGGATGAGGAATAGGAGCAGGTGACTCGTTCTCCTTAGTCACAACCACCGGTGGAGGTATAGGAAGCTCGGGTTCCTTGGTACCTTTGCCACTGCGAGTGGTGATTGCTTTCATCTCCCCTCTTGGATTCGCAACGGTGTTACTCGGAAGAGTACCCGAAGAAGAGGGTTGATTACCTTGGAAGAAACTAGCCATCATGTTCTTCAAGTCATTAGTTTGGCTATCCAACGTATTTCTCATGTCAGCTCTCAAATCGTTCCCTTGTTTGACCAAGTCTGCTTTCAAGTTGCGCACTTCCTGTTGGAGATTTTCCACGATCACATCATTGGTCCTCATGTAGGTTGCAACTTCTTGGTGTAATGCAGTGGGTTGGTTTGGAGGAGCATTGTATGCGGGTGGTTGATAAGCAGGTTGTTGGTAAACTTGGTTGTGACGTTGAGGTGGTTGTTGCTGTTTATGAGGTGGTATGTAAGGTGTACGAGGTTGTTGTTGTTGTTGAGTAGGGCGATTGAGGTTTTGTTGTTGGTTTGGGTTGCTTGGAGGAAAACCGGGTGGGGAAAGATAGTTGTTGGAACGGTAGCTAAGCAAATTACGGTCACCTTGAGGTCTAGCTTGATAGGGAGGTTGAGGATTGGTGCCATAAGTTGCATTCACATTTTCAGCAGGGTAGTCTTGGGTGGCAGTACAAGTGGTGTAAGAGTGAGGACCACCGCATCTCACATGGTTGGCTAACAGCATTGACTTGAGCGTTTTTAGCGTTGTTGCTGTTGTTGTTGCTGACGGTGTGGGTAACAAGCGATTCAAGAAGCGTAGTGATTTTGTCTAGTCGCTTGTCGCTGTCACTAGTGCTAGCACTAGCGACATTGGTCCGAACACTCTTGGTTTGCACACGAGACTTATTCTCAATGATATCCCAAGCAACATTGGAAGTCTTAGCCAAAAGATTACCCCCCGAGGCACTGTTTAGTGAATCTTGGTCACTCATGCTTAAACCATTGTAAAAAGTATTAATTTGATGCACTTTGGTAAAACCATGTTGTGGGCATTTTCTTAAAAGATCTTTAAAACGATCCCAAGATTCACTGAACGACTCATCGTACTTTTGTTCAAAATTTATGATTTCATTCCGCAAAGAGGTAGTAGGAGAGGGTGGGAAAAAGTAATTGATAAACTTGGTTTCCAAATCCGTCCACGAGAGAATACTCTGTGGCGGTTCCTTAGCAAGCCAATGCCGGGCTTGTCCCTCTAAAGAAAAGGGAAAAAGTTGTAACCTGATAACCTCTTGTGGAACACCATTGAATTTGACCGTGTTGGTGAGTTGCAAGAATCTCTTGATATGGTCATGTGGGTCATCAATGGTACGCCCCAAGAATGGTTGAGCAGAGACCATCTGGATAAAGCCTGATTTGAGCTCGAAATTGTTGGCTGCAATCGCTGGTATACCAATTGGATCAGTGTTGCCATCTACATGAGCTTGCAGCAGTTCAATCATCGGGCGATTATCCGGTAGAGGCTCATTGTTGTTATTATTGTTCATGTTGTTGAAAGGTGGGTTGTTATTGTTATTATTGTTGTTTGGAGGTGGTACACCGGCCATGTCTAAGTGATCGAGAGGCTCGGGCTCTTGATAAGACGTGGATCGAGTGCGCATACACCTGCAAAATAACTAACAAGGCAAAAACAATACAAAAATATTTTTGGTTTTTTATGGTTTTTTAATTTTTTTTTGGATTTTTGAAAATTTTATATTTTTTAGTGTTTTTGAAAATTTTTGTGAAAAATTAACGTTCACGGGGAACGGATCCCAAAATCCAAGTTCTCACAAAAAACTTTTGATCTTAACGAGAAGAGCCGGCAGCGGCGCCATTTGATATTATGGTTTTTGTATGGGTTCAATTATGTCTCTCGATATCCTCTCGAATTGATCTCGGTTCTAAGTGGAATGATTGTTCTTGGTTACTAAAAAAAAGGGTTTGGTTTTCTAATCTACTAAATGTTAAAATGTACTTAAAATGAAAACTTAAATCAAAGACAATTAATTTAATGACAATTAATAAAAACTTGAATTAAAATTAAAATTAAAATTAAGATTAAAATTAAAATTAAAATCACAGTTAAAATATAAAATATGAGATAAAAATGAAGAAACAGAAATACTAAAGAAACAGTAACAATTAAAGATGCTCAAAAGAAAACTGATTCGGAAGTTTGACCTTGATTCGGAACTTTTCACCCGGAAGTTGGTTCGGAAGTATTGATTCGGAAGTTCATCCGGAACTTTCAAGGAAAATTGATTCGGAACTTTCTAAAAATCCTTCACTCGGAACTTTACTCGGAAGTTAATTCGGAAGATTGATCCGGAACTTTCTTCGGAACCTTCACTCGGAACTTAGTTCGGAACTTCCTTCGGAAGTTGATTCGGAAGTTTTGGAAAAGAAATCTATTCGGAACTTTTGAAACTCATTCGGAAGTTGGTGTTCATCCGGAACTTTCAGTTCATTCGGAAGATTGTATTCATCCGGAACTTTTGGTTCATTCGGAAGTTTAAAAGATAAAGACAGATTCAGAACTTAAAGACTGATTCGGAACTTTTTGTTCACTCGGAACTATTGGTTCACCCGGAACTTTGTGTTCATTCGGAAGATGCAGTTCATCCGGAACATTTGGTTCATTCGGAACCTGGGGAACTCAAAAACAGATCCTTACCCGAAGAACAAGGAAAAACGTTTTGATCCAAAATCAAACTAAATACTCAAAAAGGTTTTACCAAATTAACCACAAATCATCTAATAACCATAAGTAACAAATCCCAACAGTAAAAACACAAATTCAACAACTTTTTAAAGATCAAATCAATCAAATTAGAACTTAAGAACTTGAAATAAAAGATGATGATGAACAAGATGAAATGGAAAGATTAAACAAGAACTTGTATTGATGATTAATGTTGAACAAAATAAAACAAGGATTAAACTTACAAGATTTGAAAAACAAAGATCAAAAATCACCAAACACCCTAGTGGTGTTGGTGATGCTACGAACAAGAAGAGAGAAAAAAGTGGGGAAAAGAAAAACTCAAAACTAACTGAATGAAAAGTGTAAGGGGTGGCCTTTATATAGGTGTCCCCTTTGGTTGGTGAGTGGGCTTTCTCCCGTTCTTCTTGTCTTCTCGTCTTTCCAGAAAAGTTGACATTTTCGATTCTGATTCGGGATTTGACGTCGATTAAATTCAACTCGTCTTTTAATTTCTTCGTTTAATAGACTTGAGTTTCTTCGACTTATGTAAATCTTCCATCTTTGGTCCTTTTCTTCGATAAATCTTCGAATAGGCCCAGTGACTTCAAATCTTTTGCATCTCTTGGACAATAGACTTCGTCTTGAGTCTTTTTCTTCCATAAAACCCGTGCAATCCCATGTTTTCTTCAATATTCATCCGGTTGGCTCTGAAAACACAATAAACACAAAAACCACGCATAATTCCAAACAAATGATATTAAATACACGTTTTGGTCTTGTTTTAGCCAGAATTAAGTGGTAAAAGGATGGGTGTTTACACACCTATCACTTACCTTAGGGTTTTGGAATGTCATGAATGATTAGCATCCTCAAGTTTCACGTTCCCCATACCAAGCTTAAAAACGAGATCATTGTTATTATAAGTTAGCAAACTATCACAAATTCATGTGGGCCAATTATTTACTTAGACTCCCTTATTCCTAGGTGTATCTCTTATATTTTATTATTGTCTTGAATGATCACAAGGATGCATTGTTGACTTATTTCGATAATTATTTAGGCTGAAAATAAAGTAAGACGATTTAATCAATTGTTAGCTAAAGGACAAAATCTTTTAAAACTGCTTCTCGGGACCTCATAAAGTTCATATCTTGGCATAACTCGCTTCACGATTTGAGACCTTCCTCGGACCGATATTTGGCAGTGAGTTCATACTTCAAATCTTGAGAGACGTTAATGAAATAATGGTCTTCTCTTCATAATAGGAATTTCTTCACTTGAACTTTTTGAGAGATTCTTCATACTTGGACCACGACTTCTTTATTTTTCTCCAATCTTTATTTGGGATTTTGATATACAACGATCCGCCTCCTTTTAGGACTTGGATCTATTTATCCTCATACCTTGTTAGGGCCTTTTTGGATAGACTTCTCCATAATCTTTAGGAGAGTATTTGCTTTTCGTCGTGTGTCTCGATCCTTCATATTGATTTTTGATAAATGATTTTTCACATCACTTGGGATCTTTAGCAACAAAATGTAGCCCTCATGCCTTGTCAGGACCTTTTCGGACTCGCCAGTCTTCGCATCTCGCTTCAATAAGTTATGCCTTGGCTATGAACTCTAATTAATACCGAGCAACTTTTAAACGATCTTGGGATAGAAGCTAAGTAACTTTTCAAATCGTACAACCTTATTTATTGCAAATATATTTATTAACAAGCGATGGGAGAAAAAGCTCATAATGAACTCACATAAATTCATGAAAGAATACCAAACTTATAATTGACTCAATCATCTCTCGTTCTCCACAAATTAAAATCTTAAGGAATGAGACTCGTGAATGCTTAGCCAATTAAATCAAAGTTTTGGGTTTTCAAGTCATCTATAGGATCTTGCAATTTCTTAGACTCTTTCAAGTTTAGACATCGCATTTTAAAGTTCCCTTGATAAACGACTTTCTAGGATCAATTATAGGAACTTGCGAAAAGTTCTTGTTCTTAACCCGTAAGAGTTAAGACTTTTGCGTTTTAAAGCTCCCTATATAAAAGCGTTGGGAATCTAAGCTTGTTAGATTCCTTGATCATAGATTTAAATATAATTAAGCTGTTAGATAGTCCCTTGCCTGTGCCTAGGAGGCAGGCAAGTATCGCAAGACTTACAGAGATCCAAGTCTCTGTGAGCAACCTCAGAGGAGTCCATGTCAGACATTGTCAAGGAAGTCAAAGATTACTTGAAGACATACTCATTGGCTGTGATGGATAACAGCCAAGATGTATTAGGGACTCTGAGGGGTTGAGGGTTAACAGGGGTGGCAATACCCTGTTAACACTCAGCACACTTTGGACATGCCATTTGTGTGTTCGAGACTATGAAGAAAAAGGAAACTGTTTCGACAACTGTTTCCTTAAAGCATAATGGCAGACTACCAAGAATAGAAGAGCATCATGTGACTGATGTCTAAAAAGTGAAAGTCTTGTGTAGTCACCATCAAGTACTATTTAGGTCAACCTCGTATCACTATAAATAGGATGTGTATCCATGCATTAATGTTCAACACTTTGAGTATATTCATAACATTATTGCTTAGAACTTATAGAATCAAACAACTACAACTGTATTCATAAGTTAGGCTTTATAGTTGTTCAAAGTGTGCACAACACATTGTTATCAAACGGTGTTATCCATAACACTTATAATTCTTTATTATACAATAATAAGATTACGTTTGAAAATTAATACCTTGTGTTGATTAGCTAAGTTTAGGGTTTCTAGCATTGATTAGGGACTTTCAATTGGTATCAGAGCGGTGTTTGATATTAAAACCTTCAAGAAACATCGTTCTCAGTTTTATAATCAAGATCCACCATGCCAGAAACTTCTAACCCACCACATTCACCTTCTGCAACACCATCTTCACTAAGACTCAACCCTCCTTCAAATGACGATGATCTACCCCAACTTCTTGACTCAAGAGGTGGATCACATGTCACAAGTGTACCAGTCTTTGATGAAGAAGATTTTGCCAGTTGGAAGAGTCAATTTCTTGTGTATCTCGATGGACTTGAACCATTGCTTCTAGAAATTTTAGAAAATGGTCCTTATATTCCCATGGCTCTTACCTCCAATGAAGAAAACCCTCTTCCCAAACCTCTCAAACAATAGACTCCAGCTGATAGGAAATTGGCAAACCAAGATAAACGTCTCAAAAGCATCATCATATCCTGTCTTCCCAAACATATCATGAAGTCTGTCATTCAGTGTCCCACAGCCAAGCAAATGTGGACAGACCTCATCCTTGGCCATGAAGGACCCTCTGAAACAAGAGAGACAAAGATTCAGGCACTCAGACTTCAGTTCAATGCCTTCAAGTCACTTGAAGATGAAAAGGTTCAACAAACCTATACAAGGCTGAAGATTCTTCTCAATGACCTAGCAATGAATGATGTCACCATTAGTCAAGCTGAGATTAATGCCACATTTGTCAATAGCCTTCCAAGAAAGTGGCTGAGTATGAATCAGACTCAGAGAGCAAATAACTCAATCAAGAATGACACCTTAGCTCAGCTTTATGGAAAGTATAATTATGAAGAAGGGCTGATTGATACTATTTACAAGTCAAAGACTGAAAGATTTGTAGTTCAAGGAGCATCTTCCAAAGCCTTGATCTCTGCACCACATCCTCATGACAGCGACTCTGATGTTGAAGAAGACACCCGCAGCAGCCAAGAGTTCTTGACAGGCCTTAATGCAGAGTTTCATGAAAGAGCGTTGCTAGCCAACCAAATAAGATTGTTCAAAAGATCAGGGAGAATAGGATCAGCTAGTAAACAAACTGACAGGTCAAAAGAAACTTGCTTTGCCTGTGGAAAGCTTGGACACTTCCAAAAAGACTGTCCTTCCACCAAGACATCCTCACCCTCCTATCCATCATCTTCCTCCAAACCTTACAAGTTCAAACAACACAACAACTCATCTCACCAATCCAATTCATCAGACACTGAGAAGAAGGATTACAAAAACAAGTACAAGGCACTTAAAGCTGAGTTAGAACAGATGAATTTGAAGCTTGAAGCTCTGTCTAAGAAGAAGGGAGGTGATAAAAAAGACAGAGAAAGGGTTGGTAGCTGAAGCTTATGATTGGAATGATGAGCCACTGACTTCAGATGAGGAAGATACTACTAGAGTCAGGGCTTTCATGGCTATAGCTGAGGATGAACCAGCTGTTGGAAAAGGTGATGCAAGATCAGGACAATGGGTTGACATCACAATGAAAAAGGTACACAGGCTTTTATCTATGTCTGATAGTGATGAACGCAAGCATGTCCTTGATTACACCATTGTTGACTTACACTTTGTTGAGGAACAAAGAAAGAACCTACTTGATAAGTTTCACTCTGTTAAAACTGAACTGCTAAATGCTAAATCTGAATGTGAAACTCTCAGACGGGTTAATTTAGAGAAAATATCCCTGCAAAATGAAGTCACTAGGTTAACCTTGAAAAACATTGCCTTAAATGATCAAGTTTCTGAATTAAACAAGGTTATTGAAAAATGGTTGTGTGCTAGGTTCACTATAGATCAATTGCTTAATGATGAACTGCCTGCTGACATTAAAAGGGATATATCTGCTAAGAAAAATAAGCTGAGAATTCTCACCAAACCCAAAGACATTGTCTTCAAATCTACAGAGACTATTCATATGTCAGATACCACTTTGACTAATGACCCTGTCTCTGAAGATGTGGCTGAGTTACCACCTTTGCCCAAACTCTCTGGAGTTGAACCTAGCAGTTCCTCACGAGCTGCTAAGGGTGAACTTAGAACAGATGTTGAGAAACCACCAGCTAAAGTTTTTAATGTGACTGCTAGACAATCTGGTAAACAAGTTGCTTTTAAGCCAGTCTCAACTAAAGCTGTGAATAAGGTTGACCCTTCCACTGAAGAACGCCTGTTGTCTCTAATGAAAGAAGTAGAACTCTTGAAACAACACATTAAGCCTTCCGCTGAATGCTCTACTTCTCATGAACCTAAGTCTGCCTAGGTGAACCCAAAGGGGAAAGGTTAATCAAACCTTATTGCAATATATGTAAAAACTCTCACCACATGACCTTAGATCATGATAGACATATGGCAGTTAAGAGAGCTCAGACACCCTCTAGGGATAGACCACAAGGTTCCAAAAGACAACAGGGAAACTACAGACCTTATCCTCCCTGTAAATTCTGTGGATTCACATACCATCACTCAGACGAGTGTGGTGACTTCCCTGGGTGTGATATATGTGGAAGTTTTACCCATGAAACAGTGAATTGTCCCTCCCAACGCCAAAAGTTCTACAAGAACACAAGAATTGCTAATCAGCAATTCAGGGAACCCACTGGAAAGTGGGTTCACCATAGGAACTAACCTGTTTCTATGTATCTGTGCAGAAATATCTCAAGGAATCGGTATGGTATCTAGACAGTGGCTGTTCTAGACACATGACAGGGATTCAACAATACCTACACAGATACTCAAAAGAGCCAGGTCCTAAAGTGGTGTTTGGAGATAACTATTCAGGTGACACAGAGGGATACGGCTCAGTGAACTGCAATGGGATAATGTTTACCAGGGTTGCATATGTGAATGGTCTTAAACACAATCTTATCAGCATCAGCCAATTGTGTGATGCTGACTACAAGGTTTTGTTTACTAAGACTCAGGGAACCATATTCAACAAAAATAATGATGTTGCGCTTATTGCACCTAGAAGGAGAGATGTTTATGTCATCAACATGGTTGTTTGCTCTGAAGACAGCTCAAATTGTTTTCTTGCTAAAGCCTCTGAAAGTGTCAATTGGTTGTGGCACAAAAGACTGTCTCATCTCATCTTCAAGAACATCAACAAGATAGCCACACAAAACCTGGTTGCTGGTCTACCTTGTGTGATATTTTCTAAAGACAAGACTTGTTCTGCCTGTGTTAAAGGAAAGCATCACATGTCTTCATTCAAGACTAGGCAATCATTCTCTATTGACAAGTGCTTACATCTCCTTCACATGCATTTGTTTGGGCCTGTCAAACCTCAGACCATTAATCACAACAAATACACCTTGGTCATAGTTGATGAATTTTCAAGATACACATGGGTGTCTTCCTCAGAAGGAAAAGTGATGCAGCTGATACCATCATGTCCTTCATCAGACAGGTTGAAAATATGAATGATGTTAGAGTCAAAGCTCTAAGAAGTGATAATGGTACTGAATTCAAGAATCATCAACTTGAATCTTTTTGTGATAAAAAAGGTATTTCACAGAACTTCTCTTCAGCTGGCACCCCTGAACAAAATGGTGTGGCTGAAAGAAGAAACAAGACTTTGATTGAAGCAGCCAGAACTATGTTGAATGGTGCAGCCTTACCAAAGCAATTTTGGGGAGAAGCTGTTCATACTGCCTGCTACACACAAAACAGATCAATCATTGTCAAAAGACATGGTAAAACTTCCTATGAAGTTTTCAGAAAAAGATCTCCAGATGTTAGCTATTTTCATGTTTTTAGATGCCCTATGTTCATTTACAACTACAGGGATAAACTTGGAAAGTTTGATGAAAAAGCTGATGATGGTTTCTTCTTGGGATACTCTCCAACAGCCAAAGCCTTCAGAGTATTTAACATTAGAAGACAAGAAGTAGAAGAAACTTTTCATGTCAGATTCAATGAAGATGATGAAGTCATACAGAGAACTGGAACAGAGGGTGATGAAATTGGTTTTAATGAAAATGTGTCTTTCCCAAGTGATGAATTCTCAGAACCAAGACCTACCAGTCATCACCATCATCACTCCAACACTCTCACTCCTTATGTTCCTGCCTTTGACCCTCTGTCTACTCAAAACATAGAAGTTCCTACCTCTCAAGAACTTGATGAAGAAGAACCACAGACCTCCTGTAGTCCCTCTTCTTCTACTGCTATTGATGACTCACCAATTCTTCAAATCCCTGAAGAATCTCCTGCTGATAATGAACTTGTACCTCTTGATATGGCTGAAGAAGACTCTGACACTGAAGTAGTCTTTGAAGAAAGCCCTCCTAGTCAGCAGGATGAAACTTAAATTGTACCAGCTGTCCCCACAAGTGTTCCTGTCATTGAGTCCCCAGCTCCTCAAAATAAGTGGTCTAAAGATCAACACATTCTTTTTGTCAACATTATTGGGGAACCTAATGCAGGGGTTACTACTAGACAGCGAATTCATGGCTCAGATTCTGCCTCAGCCAATGAATGTCTCTTTGCTAAATTTCTCTCACAAATTGAACCGAAGACAGTAGCTGAGGCTCTTGTAGAAGAAGGGTGGGTAGCTGCTATGCAAGAAGAAATCAATCAGTTCAAAAGGAACAAAGTATGGACACTAGTGCCAGCTCCACCTGGAAAGAATATCACAGGCACTAGATGGATCTATAGAAATAAGATGGATGAAATTGGGAACATCATCAGAAACAAGGCCAGGCTGGTGGCACAGGGGTATACTCAGACTGAAGGAATTGATTATGATGAAACATTTGCTCCTGTTGCAAGACTTGAAGCCATCAGAATCTTCCTGGCTTATACTGCCTATATGAACTTCACTGTGTATCAAATGGATGTTAAGAGTGCATTCCTCAATGGATATTTGGCTGAGGAAGTGTATGTTGAACAACCTAAAGGATTTGAGAACAACGAGTTTCCCAATCATGTGTACAGGTTACACAAAGCCATGTATGGCCTGAAACAAGCTCCAAGAGCATGGTATGAAACTCTTTCTAATTTCTTAACTGAAAACAAATTTGTCAGGGGTTCTATTGATAAAACACTATCTACCTTCAAGGATAAGAGTGATTTCATCATTGTGCAGATTTATGTGGATGATATCATCTTTGGGTCAACAAATGTCAATCTTAGTAAACATTTTGCTAAATTAATGACCAAGAAATATGAGATGAGTATGATGGGTGAATTAACTTACTTTTTGGGCTTTCAAATTAAACAATGTCCTAAGGGAATTTCAATTTGTCAAGAAAAGTATTTTAAGGATTTACTTAAAAAATATGACTTAGCTGATTGTGCATCAATGAAATGCCCCATGCTTCCACCCAACAATTTGGGCCCTGATGAGTCAGGGGTCTCTGTTAATGAGACTTTATATAGAGGCATGATTGGGTCACTCATGTATCTGACAGCTAGTCGTCCTGATATCCAATTCTCCACATGTCTCTGTGTAAGGTACCAAGCTAACCCAAAAGAATCCCATCTAGTGGTTGTTAAGAAAATTTTCAGGTATCTCAAAGGAACACCATCCCTAGGTCTATGGTATCCCAAGGAATCAGGCTTTGATCTCAAGGCCTATTCAGATTCAGACTAATGCTGGATGCTGTATTGACAGGAAAAGCACTTCAGGCAGCTGTCAAATCCTAGGAGGAAAATTGGTTGGATGGAGTGCTAAGAAGCAAAACTCTGTGGCTATGTCTTCAGCTGAAGCAGAATATGTCGTTGCAGCCAGCTGTTGTGCTCAGGTGCTCTGGATGAAAAGTCAATTGGCTGACTATGAAATTTTATATGACAAAGTGCCAATCTTTTGTGACAACACCAGCGCCATTGCCATATCCAACAACCCTGTTCTTCACTCTCGTACCAAACACATTGATATCAGGTATCATTTTATCAGGGATCATATAATGAAGGGAGATATTGAGCTGCACTTTGTTCCCACAGAGCTGCAACTAGCTGATATCTTCACAAAGCCTTTGGCTGAACCTTCGTTCAACAGGCTAGTTGCTGAGCTAGGGATGCTCAATATCTCAAAGCCTGTGGCTTGATATTTAATGTGTTCATTAAATGATTGATTCTATATTAAATGTTTTTCACATGAAACTAGGTAGTTACTTTCCAAGTAAATGCAAAAAACATTCTCAAATATTTAATCATTTATTTTTCGAATAACGAGGAGACAAATAAGTTTTGAAAGGTCAAGGGACCCACATGAGCAGTCATTTTCCCACTTTGCATTAAATACGGTTGAATAACTGTTTATTTATTTGAATATATATATATATATATATATATATATATATATATATATATATATAGATATATATATATATGTATATATATATATATATATATATATATATATATATATATATATATATATATATATATATATATATATATATATATATATATATATATATATATATATATATATATATATATATATATATATATATATATATATATATATATATATATATATATATATATATATATATATATATATATATATATATATATATATATATATATATATATATATATATATATATATTGTCTCTCGTCTCTCCTCACCCACCACTATTCTCTTTTCACAAATCTATTTCTCTCTCTAAGTTCTTCTCTCTCTTAAACCATCCTCCATTTTCTTTCACCTTCGACCTTGAATCCATGGCTTTTCCCGTTCCCAAGGCAACAAACGTTAACTTCGAACTCAACGAAAGCATCCTCGCCTCAAACAACTCCATTGGATGGATCAAGGCTCCTAATGACACCTACTTAGATCTGGTAAACTTCATGCAAAACTGTGATGTGAGTGAAGCCTTCACCAAATCCCCAACCACCTTCTACCAAGAATACCTTAGGGAATTCTGGTACTCTGCTGAAGTAGTCGATGACACCATAACCTTTAGCCTTTCATGCAATGAACACCCTTTTGCCTTCTCACTAAAGATTTCTCGAGTGTGGCTGGATTGAAACATGGTGATGAATGCCTTAAGGTGGTTGATAAAAAGGCTGTTAAAGATGCCCTGGCCACACTCAAACCCTTCCATGATGTAAACCCTGCTCTTACACCCGTTGAGGTCCTCTCAAAATCTCCTCTGAAGATTAAGTACTTTACACCTATGTGGCGTGTCCTCTTCACCCACATTGTTAAATCCTTGGGAGGAATGCAGGGATCCCAAGATCAGATGTCCTTTAACCAACAATCTATAGCTTATGGGCTGATCTGGGGAGCTGATGTTGATGTTGGAAGCATTCTCTTCTCCAACCTTGTTGAACAGCTGAAGGGAAGGAACCAAGTCAGGGAAAGGAATATCTGCTATGTTCACTTCTTGTCGCTGATCTTTGAAAGCCTGTTGGGAGACAACTACCATAACTCTACGTTGACTGCTCTAAAGCCCTATCGCATCACAGGTGCCATCTACAAAGAAATTGGAGCTGAAGATGTCCCTGTCACCTCTCATATGATGAACGTTGCCAACAAAAAACCAACAGCTGAGAAGTCCTTGCTCCCTTCTTCTGAGAAGGTGATTACCTCTAGTGTGTCTGGCAAGTCTAAGTCTTTGACCTCTGGGCAGCACACTACGAAGTCTAAGGCTTCTTCTGGCCAACAGCCTAAGAAGAAGAAAATCGCATCTTCTTCCCACACCAAATCTGTTGCTAAGGCCAAGGGAAAGAAGACTGTGAACCAAGACACCTCCTCTGTTCCAGATACTCATGTGGAATCAGATACTTCTGCTGACCAACAACAAGGGTCTAGTGTCTCAAAGTCAGCTGAGACAACAGGAAACCAGCCAAATCCAACTGATATCTCACAGGTAATCAGTGTACATTTTTAGAGGTTCACAAGCAGCCACTCTCAATTGTCTGAAGGAGAGAGTGGTGAAGTTAGGGTAATCCTCGACCCATAGAAGTCTGTCTATGAACTTAGAACTCTTTAAGACTTCTGTACACCATGTCTTTGCACTAGGGAATGATTCATTTGTGTTTATAAAGCACCCCGATGACCTTGCACCCTCTAGACAGTATTCAGGCTAACAACAACCTGGATACACATATGTCTCAACCTTGATCAGCTGTACTTCACACAACCTCTTGGTTCCCTCAGAAAAAGAATCCCAAAAGTTTTACTTTTAGGGGAGCTGAATCATCATCCTCAGCTCTTCTAGGGACAGCGTAATAAGATGATATTAACCCTTAACTTTTTCACCTTAAAAGAATCCCAAAGGATTTATCCTTTTCAAGGGGAGTTGAATGATCACCCTCAGCTTTCCTAGGGGCAGCGTAACAGGCGACCTTATCCCACATATGTTTCACTCTTAAAAGAGTCCCAAAGGTTTCTTAACCTTTTAGGGGGGGGGGCTGAATGATCAGCCTTCCTAGGGGCAGCGAATGGCGATCCATAAACAACATATGTTTCACAATCAAAAGAGTCCCAAAGGTTTTAACCTTTTGGGGGGGGGGGGGGGGGCTAAATAATCACACTCAGCTTTCCTAGGGGCAGCGAATGGCGATCATTAACCATATATTTTTCACACTTAAAAGAATCCCAAGGATTTATCCTTTGGAGTGGCTGAATAATCACCCTCAGCCTCTCTGGGACAGCGAAATGGCGACCATTCCCCTTGCTTTTTTCCCTGTTATTAATTATAACAACTTGCAGGCTGAAATTGTACAGCCAGCTATTGAATCTCAGATACAACAGGAGAAAGAGGCTGATACAATTATTCAAGACCAGACAAATGACGAAGAGCCTCTGCTTAACATTGAAGAAGAAATGCTGTCATTAGTGGATGATGTCTCTGATCTTGAATCAATGCCTGAAGATGAAATCCCTAAGGGGATGTTTGAGGAGGAGGATGAAGAAGAAGAAGATGATCAACAATCTGTCTCTCCTCCCAAGGAAATAGCTGTGTCTACTCCAGCTGGAAATAATACTCCTCCTCCCAAGGAAGTTGTTGTTACTCCCAACTCTGCTACATCCACAACAACAGTATTCCAACGCCCAGCCTATGATCCAACAGCTGAATTTCTTATGTTTGATCATCCTGCCCAAACCAACTTTGATCTTTTACCAAGGGGGGATGATTATGCTCAACAAAACCTCAACATACATAATCTTTAGCCTGTTCATCATCAATCTGACATTGAACGCTTATCAAGGAAGCTGGATGTGATCAAGTCTAAAATGCACAACTTCACTGTCACATTTCCAGGGATCATACAAAAGGCTGTTGCTGAGGCGGTTACTGAACCCATCAAGGATGGTGCACGAAAAGGTGTAGCACAAGGACTTAGTCACCTATCCACAAGAATGAAGGATGTAATTGACTCAGAGGTCCCTGCCTTATTCCATGAACATGAGCAAATTATGCATATACAATTTGAAGCTATTCGCAACAGGCAATACCGTCATGCAAACTTCATTGTTAATCGAGTTCAGGCCAATACTAATGGAAACAGCAACCTTCTGCTGAAGATTGCCAGGGCTTCAAGGAAAAGGCAACGTGCTATGGCTGCCTCTGTTGAACAGATTACAAGGCACTTTCAAACACGTTCATCTAAACGTCTGCGTAGACAGGATGAACGTGAGGGGGAGAAGGAAACAACACTTAACCTTGAATCTGCTAAACAAGGCTCATCATCAGCCGACAACACCATTTCACCTGTCCCCCTACAAGTCATCACACTTGTTAACATATCTAATGATGAGGATAACACTTAGGGGGAGCAACAGAATCAAGATGGAGCTGATTCATCAAAGTCCCTGACTTTGGTTAACACCAGCGAGTTTGGGGGTGATGGTGAACCAGCTGCCAAGAAGCTAAAGTTCACTGTTAGCTCCCTTCCCAAAGCAATACAAACTTAGGCTCAGACAGCATTTATCAGAAGAGCTGAAGTTTTGAAAAACATGAGTGTGGAATCCTCTGTCTCGAAGAAAGAAAAGGAGATAGTTTTGGTTGACACAGACACCAAACTAAAGAAGATAGCTGCGATGCTAGAGACAGGAGGATCCACCACAGACCTTTCCCAATTTTCAACCTTTACACCTTCCAATGAGAATCCTTCAACCCCTGAAGAAATAGAGAAACAGGCTGAGGAATTCAAGAGATTAAATGAACTCAAGACAGCCAAAGAATTGAATGAAGCTACTCTAAGGAAGATGACTCCACCTGAAAGAGAGAAGCAAAAACAAAGGTTGAGGGAAATGGAAGTTAAACGCGCTGAGGCACTAAGAAAAGTCAAAGCTGATTATGATGCCTGCGTTAACAACAGGTATGCACCTGGCAAGATAACCAAGTTCAAATACACAATTCACAAATCCACCAACACCCCACAGATGATCTTGTGGAGAGACAACCAACAGGGAAACATGAATGTGTTTGACGACTTCAGGCTAAAGACACTTGGGTTATCTGAATGGTTCAAACTTGAAGCCTTAGCTGCCAAAAGAACTGGACAGGCTAATTTTCTTCTGCTTAAGACTCTTAAGGCCAAGTTTACCTAGATCAAAGAAACGGCTGCCAAACTCAAGATAGATCCCCCACCACAGATTTTTGAACAAGAACCCCCAAAGACTGGTAAGAAAAGAAGAAGAGTTTCTCAACTTGTTAAGGAAACTTTTGTCACAGATGATGTTCAAGTGGATGGAATGCACAGGGATTTGATCCTACCAAATGGTATAGTTGGCCCTGTTGATGGTCAGACATACATAGAGCCTGAAAGAGGAATGGCATTCATGAACAGAGCTTGCCAGTATGCATTTCAAAGAGAAGATGAGTTGTGCTTAGCATCAACAATTCAGCTGCTTTGTCACAAGAAGGCACTCAAGATCAACACAGAGTATTCCAAAAGGTTTGCAAAAACTTTGCAGGAAGAGTTGGATAACAGATTAGACTTAGCTGAAGCTGAAGAAAAGATTAAAAATGATGACTATTGAAGAAATTCACAGCCCAATTTTACCTTCACATTTTATTTCACTTTTGTAATGTACTTGTAATTTCCTTTAAGTATGAATAAAATCATGAGGTATGTTTGTTTAGATCTGTTATGAGTAAGAAGAAGCTGTTAACTCACTTACCTTAACTTAGATAGATCTAGCAATATTTATGTTTAAATAGGGGGATATTGTTGGGAATCTAAGCTTGTTAGATTCCCTGATCATAGATTTAAACATAATTAAGCTGTTAGATAGTCCCTTGCATGTGCCTAGGAGGAAGGCAAGTATCGCAAGACTTACAGAGATCCAAGTCTCTGTGAGCAACCTCAGAGGAGTCCATGTCAGAGACATTGTCAAGGAAGTCAAAGATTACTTGAAGACATACTCATTGGCTGTGATGGATAACATCCAAGATGTATCAGGGACTCTTGGGGGTTGAGGGTTAACATGGGTGGCACTACCCTGTTAACACTCAGCACACTTTGGACATGCCATTTGTGTGTTCGAGACTATGAAGAAAAAGGAAACTGTTTCGACAACTGTTTCCTTAAAGCATAATGGCAGACTACCAAGAATAGAAGAGCATCATGTGACTGATGTCTGAAAAGTGAAAGTCTTGTGTAGTCACCATCAAATACTATTTAGGTCAACCTCGTATCACTATAAATAGGATGTGTATCCATGCATTAATGTTCAACACTTTGAGTATATTCATAACATTATTGCTTAGAACTTATAGAATCAAACAACTGCGACTGTATTCATAAGTTAGGGTTTATAGTTGTTCAAAGTGTGCACAACACATTGTCATCAAACGGTGTTATCCATAACACTTGTAATTCTTTATTATACAATAATAATATTACGTTTGAAAATTAATACCTTGTGTTGATTAGCTAAGTTTAGGGTTTCTAGCATTGATTAGGGACTTTCAAAAAGCCTAGCAAAACTTAACTTAAACACGTTAAGGATACTAGCTAGAGTAAACTTAGATAAGTAAACTCGGGTTGAGTCAAAAGATTCACAACGTTTGAAAATTAAAACCACTTTATTAAAAATTTACTCTAACAAAGAAAGAAAATAACGCTAACAAAGGAAAAACTAATAGGCCAAAATAGATTAAAAATTTTGAAAAGTGTCGAAAAATCAATTTTCCGGTTAAAATGAGGACAAATACAAGGAAAAGCCCACTTAACTTGGATAGAAGTCCCCCCTACACTTAATTTAAACATTGTCCTCAATGTTTAAGCATGTGGAAGTAACCTCCCCTACACTTAGGACATTGTGCACTTTGTTTAAATCTTCCTAAGGAAGAGACAACTAAAGTGATTCTTATTTTAATATTGAAGAATATAAAATAGTGAATCAAAAGAGTTTAGGATAGATACGGGGAATCGGGAACACGGAATTACGGGTCGTCAAAAGTCATCAAGAATGGATCTTTGAAAGCTCGAATCCCTGCACATGATAAGAAAGAAAACAACAAACACATACTAGGGTCTCCCCCTACACTTATTATAAAAACAAATAAAAAGGATAGATACTGCGGGTTGCCTCTAGGGGTGTGATTCGGGTTGACCCGGTCGGGTTCGGGTCAACTCGGGTCGGGTCAAGGGTAAAAAATATATAACCCGAACCCGAGCCTAATTAGAACTCGGGTCACTCGGGTTCGGGTCAATTTGGGTCGGGTTAACTCGGGTCGGGTCAACTCGGGTTCGGGTCAACCCGAGTTTAAGGAAAATGTGTAAAAAGTGGCTAAATTAAGTACTAATACAATGTAAAAAATGTAATTTTAGTCGGGACAACTTGGGTTGGTCGGGTTCGGGTCAAGTCGGGTCGGTCAAGTCGGGTCAAGGGTAAAAAATATATAACCCGAACCCGAGCCAATTAGAACTCGGGTCAATTCGGGTCAACCCGAATTGACCCGAATACACTTTGTGACCCGAGTGACCCGACCCGAATATGATTATTCGGGTTCGGGTTCGGGTCGGGTTCGGGTCGGGTCAACTTTTTCGACACCCCTAGTTGCCTCCCGAGAAGCGCTTGTTTTTGTTAACCGAGTCGTGAGCCTGACTCGACCTTGATTAGCATAGGAAGAAGCTTGAAACATATCCACCGGGATCAAATACATGGTTTTCATCCATCAAGTAGCACAAGCTTAAGGCAAAAAAGGCAAGCCAAAGAAGAGTAGGCAAGGTTCCCTTAAGCAGTTGTTGAGCACGGTGGTAGCAAGTGTGCTGAGGTGCAAGCATATCTCCATTGTGTCCCAAAATCTTTCCTTTTATTTCATCAGATGGATACTGAGATGGCTTAAAAAGTGCAATATTGGGGTCGAACACCTTTTCCTTTAGGGGAAAATAAAACTCGGGCTCAGTAGAATTTGAAGAGGATCCGCTCATAAATCTCACAATCTCATCCTCAGAGGGAGGATAGAGAGGTGTCAAGACATAGGTGCTATGGATATCGGTGTCAGCAGGCTTCTTCTCTTTTGAAATGGGTTTCTTCATATCCAAAGGAGGATAAAGAGCATCATCAAAGTCCAAAGGAGGAGAATCACTCTTATTGGGGAAGTAGGTATTGAGAAAAGTAGCAAAGTCTTCCTCAAATGAGTAGTCATCCAAAGTAGGATCAAGAATTTTTGGTGGAGGATCTTCATCAAAAGTAGATGCAAGGTCATCATGTGAAGAATCACTCGAAAGAGTATCGACATCATCAAAGTCATCATAAGTTGGCATGTCTTTATACTCAGAAGAAAAATCATCAGAATCATCCATGTCAGAACTAGAATCATCATCATAGTCATCATAAATTAGAGGAGACTCATGAACTGGTGGGGGATCTAAATTAGAGAGAGAATCATCCACGTCATCTTTGAAAAGTGGATTATCATAGCAAGAATCAAACAGAGGATTGTTGTAGACGACTAAATATCAAGCACATTAATCATATTTGATGATTCTCTTCCATTGGGTTTGGTTGTGATCTTCCCCATTGTAAATACTTGTTCTTCATTCCCGACTCTTAAGATTAACTCACCTTCGGCAACATCGACTAAGGCTTTTCCGGTTCTCAAGAATGGTCGACCAAGTATTAACGGAATACGAGGGTCCATTTCATAATCAACAACAACAAAGTCGACCGGAAAAGTGAAGGTGCCAATTTTAATGAACACATCTTCGGCAATACCAACGGGGTAAGCGAGAGTGCGATTTGCTAGCTCAAGAGTCATCTTTGTTGGAGTAAGACCGGGTAATGATAACTTTTTCCAAACACTTAAAGGCGTCAGATTTATACTTTCCCCGAGATCGACTAAGGCAGTAAATTCTTCGGTTTGTTTAAAAGTACATGGTAGCACAAAACGACCGGGATCTCCAAGTTTCTCTGAAAGTTCTTTAAGAAGGACGGCAGAACAATTTTCATTCAATCGAGTATTAACAAACTCAGCCATCTTCTCCTTCTTATTAAGCAATTCCTTAAACATCTTAACAAATTTAGGCGTTTGTGCAAGAGCTTCAACAAGGCTAAAGGTGATGGTCAGTCCCGAAATCTTCTTCAAATAATTCGACACTTGAATGTCATCCTTGGTTTGCAGTTTGGCCTTGTCTAAGCGAGAAGGATAAGGGATATTGGGTTTATAGGTGGAAGGTGGGGTTGGTGAAGGGTTATTCTTTGGTGCTTCTTCATGCATAGGTGGAGACGGTATTGGAGAACTAATACTAGGCGTGGGAGTAGGAGGGATAAATGGTGGTGGAGGAGGTGTAGATGGAGTAACTGGGGGGGGATAGATGGTCCTACTAAAGTTGCTCCACTACATGTAGTAATAGCACTCACATTCGCTCTTGGGTTGGTGACGGTATTTGAAGGAAGAGAGCCCGAAGTAGAGGGTTGAGTACTTGGTAAGAAACTAGCCATCATATTCTTCAAATAATTTATTTGGTTGCTAAAAGTGGTTTGTATATCATGTCGAAGCTCGGATCTAATATCATTCCCTTGCTTAGTGATATCTCCTTTTAAGTTAATGATTTGGCTTTGTAGATTCTTGATTTGCTCTCTTTTGGTTCTCATGAAAGCTTCAACATCTTGATTAATGGGTGGGGCTTGTTGAGCGGGTTGGTGATAAGGATTAGAAGCTTGAGGTGGGTTTGGGTTGCTCCTATTGTAGTTGTTGGGGTTTTGGTTTTGAGGATAAAAACCGGGTGCAAGAAAGTTGTTCGAACGGTAACTTAGCAAGTTACGATCACCTTGAGGTCAGGCTTGGTAGTTTTCCGTTGAATAGTTACCATAAGCCGCATACACGCTTTCCGGATTGTCATGAGTAGAAGGACAATCAGTGTGTGAATGAGGACCCCCTCAAATCTCACAAGAAGTTGCTACAGCTTTAACTTGTTGTTGTTGATTTGTAGCCAAAAGTTGGATGTTTTTTCTCATTTCGACCATTGCGCGGGTCAATTCGGTGATATCAGGGTTTGAAGAAGTAGAAGAAACATTGAATCTCGGGTTATTCCTTGAAGATGCGGATGAATCCCAATTTTTGTGATGAGTAGTCATGTTCTCTATAAGCTCTCTACACTCCTCAGGTCTTCTTTTCATAAATGTGCCACCGGCGGCAGCATTAATCGTATCACGATCACAAAAAGTTAACCGTTGTAGAAAGTATCAATTAAGGTGAAGGGGAGCATGTTGTGGTTTGGACATCGATCGATCAAAACATTATATCGTTCCCAAGCATCAAAAAGTGATTCATCAGGTTCTTGTGTAAATCCACTAATTTGATTCCGAAGGCTCGTGACCATGGATGGTGGAAAGTAGCGCGAAAAAAAGCGTTGAGTCATCTCATCCCAAGTATGAATTGAATTCTTCGGAAGACGATCAAACCATTTCTCGGCATGGTGGGATAAGGTGTGTGGAAATAGGTGAAGGCGAAGAAAATCCATAGTAACACCGGGCAACTTCATGCTTTGAGTAACGGTAATGAATTTGTCAAGGTGTTTGTTGGCATCATCATCCGGTAATCCGCGAAATGGACAAGTGTTCTGCACTTGTTGGATCATGTGATGCTTCAACGAAAACTCTGGAGCCGTGATTTGCATCGGCGCAATCGGTCCTCCTCGTCCATTCATCGTGGGTTGACAAAGCTCCTCCATCGTTCTAAAATCAGGTGGTGGAAGAACATTGTTGTTGTTATTATTGTTGAGGTGCGGTGGGTTATTTTTGTTGTGCACACCAGCCATATCTAAATCTTCACGAGTCTCGGGCTCTGAATAAGTTGAAGATCTAGTACGCATACACCTGCGAAAGCAAAAGAAAACAATACCAAAGAAATAGAGAATATATATATGTACGTGTAAAAATTAAAATAAAAATCTTTTTGGATTTTTGAAATTTTTTTATTTTTATGGATTTTTAACAATTTTAATTTTTATGGATTTTTGAAATTTTTTGACAAGAAAAATAACGTTCACGAGTGAACGGATCCCAAAATTCAATGCGTCTCTCACAGACAACCGTTAATCTTCACGAAAAGAGACGGCAGCGGCGCCATTTAATAACTAGCTTTTACTCAGTTAAATTGTTCTTCGTTTCTAATCGAATTGACTATTGGTTTATGTGCGACTCAGTCGTCTTTTGGTGAAAAAAAAATAATTTTTGGTCGTTGTTGTAAAATAAAATTGCAAAACTTTAAAGTAAAAGACAAGGTAAATAAAGCTATAAATGATTAAAAAAGTAAATGACGAGAAATTAAAACAAATAACTAATAATAAAGGAGCGAAACAAATAATAAAACGTAAATTAAAGCAAAACAATTAATAAAAATAAGACTTAAAGACGAAATTAACTATCGACTCGAAAATAAAGTTTACTTAATGAAAAAGGAGAGAATAAAACTAAAATGGTACTTTAAAGCTAAACGAGGCAAAACCTAAAGCGGGTACTAAATAAAAGATAAAACTTGAACTTTACGAAAAAATATTAATTTTAAAAATCGACGAAAAATTTAACTAAAAATACGTAACTTTCAAAATTAAAAACGGATCAACTTTCAGATAAAACTAAACAATTACGGAACAATACTAATAAATAAACAAGCTAGCAGGCAGCTAGCTGGAAGCTAGCAAGCTGCCTGGTCTTTTTGGCGCCAAACGTTGCTAAGCAGGCAGCTTAGCATGTCACTTTTTCGCAATAGTGAATTCTTCGGAAAAAATTTCGGAATAATTTGTTTCTTTGCAATAAATGATTCTTCGGAATCCCTTCTTTTTTAGAATAATTGTTATTTCGCAATATCTGTTTTTTCGGAACTTGTTTTTTCGCAAAAACAACTTCTTCGGAAAACTGACTTTTTCGAAATAATTGTTTTTTCGGAAAAATGACTAAATTCAGAAAAATGAATAATTTCGGAAAAATTGATAAAATCGGAGAAAAACTAAATCTTCGGAAAAATTGATAAATTCAGAGAAAGGGAAAATTTCAGAAAAAGAGGCAATTTTCAGAGAAATGACAAATTCGGAGAAATGACAAATTCAGAGAAATAACAAACTTCGGAATAATAAACCCTAATCCGAAAACATGAAAAATAAAAGATACAGTAACACTAAAAATCAGAAAATAAGCCACGAATAATCTAAAATTAAATAAGCAATCTACCAAAACTTAAAAACACTTTTAAGAAAAACTAATTAAACCACAAATTAAAACTTCAAAGACACTAATAAAATTAAAAATTAAAAACCAACTTTTAATAAAATAAACTAATAAAAACACTTAACTAAAATTAAATCAAACACACAATAAGCTATAAAATCAATAAGCTAACACAATCAAACACATAAAAACATAACAGTTAATCAAATAAGCATGACAATAAGATAATAAGCATAAAGATTAACAAAAATAAGAAAGGTAGAAGGAGAGATTAATATAAAACTTGATTAAAATTAAGGATTCAACAACAAAATTAAGAGCAAGAATTAAAGAAACTTACAAATTTAAGGTGCAAGACAAGGAATGTAAATTGACATGTAAATAAATGACATGAAAATAAAGGTGGAAAGACTAAGTTGTCAATTTAGCTAACACCTCATAATGTGTCATTAGGAGGGTATTTATAGGGAGATTAGCAAGTGGTGATCTTTCCTTCCTTTTCTCGTCTTTTCGTCTTCTAAATTCTTCGACTTTGTCTCGGGATTATTTGAACTCGTCTTATAATGTCTTTATTTATTAGACTTGAGTTGTTCGACTTTATTATACTTCCTTCTTTAGACTTTTTCTTCGATAAATCTTCGGAATAGGCCTTGGACTTCCGTTCTTTTTGCACTCTTGATCTTTTGACTTTGTCTTTTGTCCTTTTCTTCGATAAAAGCCCATGAAAGCCCGTGTTTTCTTCCCTTTTCACATTTTGGTCCTAAATTACAACAAAAACACAAACCACGCATAACTCCGACATTTACGACATAAAATACACGTTTTGGCTTGGTTATTATTATAATTAAGTGGTAAAAGGATAAGTGTTTTCACACTTATTACCTTACTTGTTTCGAACTTGTGCGGATCAAATTATTCGACGTCGTATCTTTGGTACCGAAGCTTCTAACATCCTTAGAGCTTGTCACGAGGGACCCACGGGTGGTCACCACGGTGTTAATGTCACAGCTAAGAAGGTTTTTGATGTCGGTTTCTTTTGGCCTACTATTTACCGAGATTCACATGCACTTGTGAAGTCGTGCGACTCATGCCAACGATAAGGAAAGGCCTCACAAAACGATGAAATGCCACAAAATATCATCCAAGTGTGTGAGATCTTTGACGTTTGGGGCATTGACTTTATGGGGCCGTTCCCATCATCTCGTGGTAATAAGTACATCCTTGTCGACGTTGACTACCTATCTAAGTGGGTGGAAGCTAAGGATTTTCCCACCAACGATGCTCGTGTGGTAGTCAAGTTTTTGAAAAGCTTGTTTTCTCGGTTTGGAACCCCTCGTGCGATCATAAGCGATCGTGGAACCTATTTTTGTAACGACCAATTCGAAAGATTCCTAAGGAAATATGGGGTTACACATCGTCTTTCTACGGATTATCACCCACAAACGAGTGGGCAAGTTGAGGTTTCAAACCGGGCTTTGAAAAGGATCTTGGAGAGATCTATTGGGGAAAACCGACAATCTTGGTCGGATAAGTTGGACGATGCTTTATGGGCCTTTAGGACCGCTCATAAGATGCCCATCGGGTGCACTCCTTATAAGCTTGTGTATGGGAAGAATTGTTACTTGCCAATTGAACTTGAACACAAAGCTTATTGGGCCCTTAAGCATTGTAATGATGATATGGAGACCGCGAGAAAACACCGGAAAATGCAATTAAATGAATTGGATGAATTAAGGGACATTGCTTATGAAAATTCATTGATTTATAAAGAAAAGACTAAAAAGTTTCATGATTCAAAAATTAAAAACCGGTTTTTTAACATTGGAGATCAAGTGTTGCTTTTTAACTCTCGTTTGAAAATCTTTTCCGGTAAGTTGAAATCCCGTTGGTCCGGTCCATTCACCGTGACTCAAGTTTTTCCATATGGGACCATCGAGCTAGCTCAAAATGATGGCCCCAATTTCAAGGTGAATGGACATAGGTTAGAGCACTACTTTGGCGGGGATCGAGTATTGAGGGGATCGAGTCGAGCTCATGACTCGGTATCAAAAACGAGGTGCCTCGTGGGGGAGTCCCATGCTTATCCTATGTATATATTATCGCTTTCTAATGTAGTAATGTGTGGGGATTTGTGCCCTTCCAACCTTTGTTCTGTGGTTGTTTGTGAATTGTGGATTTTAGATGATCATTATCTTCATGATTGGAGCCTCTCGTGTTCGTTTTATGGGAGCACTCGATCGTTTGCTTTGAATAATTTCTCAATATCCATGATATATCCTTTTATGTTCTAACCTTAAGTTTATAGCACACTTCATAAACGGCTTTAAATTTAACGGTTACACCCTTTTCATGCTAGATTAAGCATTCGACTACGTCTCTAGTATGGGGGTTTCTAACCCTTAGACTCGAATCATTGAGGACAATGTTTAACTTTAGTATGGGGGGTGAATAGATACTTGCCTTGCCAAACCTTCACGCTTTCTAAAGTTTATCTTTTTGTTTATCGTTTTGTTGCAAAATAAGGCTAAAAATGGCCAAATTTTAAAAATTTTCTCATGTTTTATAAGTGTTTGAAGACACGAATGTAGGTTTTCCGATGGCGAGAATAAGAGTAATTTTTGACTCGACCGTGCGTGTTGAGCACTTAGCTTCGATTCCTTAACTTTATATTAGACTAAGTCTCTTAAATGAGGACGATAAATGATAGAGTTAATTATAAGTTACTATGCTAAACGTAGAGTACTGGTATTCTTTCAAAAACTCATGTGTTCTCGTTGTTTGCTTATTCTCCCCTCGCTTGTGAATATTTTTTGCGTAATAAATATTGACTTAGCGGTTTAGTCTTGATTGTTGGTTTCTAGTCTTTTCTAGTAGCTTCAATGTAATTGAATTGGGAAGACATTAAGGTATCGCCAGCGTTACGGTTTTGAAGTATTGGCAACCCGAATAATCAAAAGCTTCACCCAATAATAAGATTTCAAGTGCTCACCTAAATCAAGCAAACAATTTGAAGCTCACAAGGCAAAAAAATATATGAAAAATTGAAAGTGAATCAAGCCTTAATCTTTGAAGCTTTAAAGATCCAAAATCCGCTTTTAGCGTGAGGATATATGTCTTTGGCCATAATAAACACCTCATGGCGAGGTTAAATAAAATGCAAGGCAAGACCGAAGTCATAATAAAAGCTTGAGTTCATGACGAAGTTGAATAAAAGATGGAGGTAAACCTATGATAATAAGGCCCTTCCGTTAGGGGGCGTATAAAATTCTTGGTAATAAGTCTCATGTTCAAAACCATTATAAAACCGTGTTTATCGATCCTTCTTGTTGACTTAATTTTTTGACATCGTTGTCTATTAGGAGGGGTTATTAATTCGATGGTCTTGGTTGCACCGTTAAGACTCTGTTTTTTAGACCTAAATCTCTATTATCGCATAAGTCAAACAATGTATCCTCGTGAAACATTCAAGACAAAATAAAATATAAGAGATACAACTTAGGAAAATGGGAGGATAAGTACGTGATTTGGGCATATGAGTAGTGTTAGCATTACTAACTTATAATGACAATGATCTCGTTGCACGCTTAGCATGGAATTAGGGTGAAAATCGAGGACGATGAAATTATTTCTAATGAAGCATTCACGTGTTCTTATTCTATGAACCTAAACGTCCCATTTTGCGATGAAAATCATACATTATGTCTAAAACGCAAGTAGAATAGTAGTGTAGCTAGTTTATCATTCAATAAAAGTGAATAAAAATTAATTTTGGAGGTGCTACGATACTTTATTCTAGCATTGCGTGAGGGTACGACAATGGTTTAGTATGGGGGAGTGATGAGACTACTTTTATACATAGTCTCATCGTCCAAAACGGGCATTAAATGCATTAAATATCATTAAAAATGTCAAATATATGCTTGTGTTTGTTACTTGTGTATTTTAGGTACGGATATTGAGAAAATGACAAAAGATCACAAGAAACATGCAAAAACGAACACGGGAAACGAAGTCGCACAATGAACCAAGCCCTAATAAAGATTTTCCAAGAAAAACCCTTGAAGATTTGAAGATTATGCAAGAAGTGTCCTCCAATATTGAAGAATTGACACTTTAAACCCTTGTTTATTCATAATTACAAGATTGGTCCTTAAAGTTTGTCAAATTTACAAAAGGGCCCTCCACTTTGAAGAATTGGCAAGAATGGTCCCTCAACAATCATGACTTACCAATATTAGTCCTCCAAAAAGTCAAAAATACAAGTCAAGACCATTATCTATAAAGAAAATGACAAAACAACCCTTCAAGAATCAACAAATGGCAAGAATTACACCTGAAAATACTTTGGAAAAGTATTTGGGGAAAAAGTGTGAAAATGGAAACTTGAAATACAAAGGAATCTGCATTTAGCTTGTTTAATCTTCAAATGACAAAAGAAGGAAAGAGGAGGGTTAATTATGGCAGACAAGCAAATAAACCTAGACCAACCACACCTTGACACCTGTCCCACTAACTCATTTCCACCAATCAGAATCTCCCAACTTGCCACATCACCCCAACCCACTAACCCGTTTTTAACTTATTTAATTAAGTTTAAATTTGGGCGGTTAACATCTTTTTAAACCAAAAACAAGATTAAACCATCTGTTCTTCATGTTCTAGAGAGAATTAGGCATTCCTTAATTACTTATAATTAAACCCTAATCATCTCCAGATTAGTGATTAGGGTGGTCCTAAACATAACCCAATCACCAAAACCCATGCCACCTCACTATCCTGCTCACATGATAAACCCTCCCTACACGGTTTGGGAGAAAAGCCAAAAACCCTGCCACATCCAACGTCCAAGATTGAAGCTTGAAACTTAAGCTTATTTTGAGCCCTTGATGAAATTCCTACACACTTTACAGCTTCACAAACAGCCAAAGAGTTCACATGATCAAGCATAAAGCCAAAATTATCAAGGGCAAAATGGCACTTCTACAGCTTTAGGGTTTACGTTTTTTATGTTCTTAGTTAAGCATTGTAGCCTATAAAAGGCATAGGGCCTCATACATTGAGCCCTGCTCTTGAATTTTTCCTAGTTCACTTTTCTGTAAATCCTTGTTCATTGTTTAATGAAAAGAGTTTGAATTTGTGAAGAAAATTCAAGTGCCAATCTTTATATCTGCTTGTTATTTTTTAATGTTAACTAATCTTGAATCTCAAAACGTGTTTTCAAACCTTGTGCAATAAATTGTACAAGAGTTAAAAATCTGATATTTTGCTAAGGCTTGGTTTAAACCTTAGAATTCTTGGGCTATAAGTGATCTATACACCCTGATAAGGAGCTTATCAAGGTGTTGTGAGCTTATAGTTTGGGGATAACCAAGTGTGGAAACAAGGTAGCATTAATCAGATTTATTTTGCCATTTTTCCCTTATTCTGTTTTTGATAATCTTGCTTCTAACCTTGTTCAATCTTAGCAGCTTGTTTGTGGAAGCTTGTGCTTGTTCTTACTAGCACATCAGCTCAAACATTCGTGGGTGTGGATGTACATCCATGAGGTTTGAACCTCTTTCTCAAAAATGTGTCAAAGTACTTGAATTTTGTGATTTTTAGTTCTGCTTGTGTTCTTGTTGTTTTTATGACTTAATCTTGCTTGATACTGCATAATACATATGTTATTGTGTTTGATTGGGCTTGGGTAACATTGAATCACACTTATACTTGTTTAATCTTGATTTAAAAAAGATAAGGGGTGTTTGGGTTAACCTGTTTGAGTGCATAGATTGTTATTGTGTTATTGAAAGTTGTTTGTTTGAGTTGGTATCTGCTATTCACTTGGTTGTGTGCTAAAACCTGCAATTTTTCAGCTTTGTAACCTCAAATATAAGATTGTGTTATATCTCACTTATTTTGACTGTTTTTGACCTAAGATTTTGGAAACACCTAGAGTGTATGCATGTTTATGGCTAAAAATTGTTAAATCATAGTTTGTGTAACCTGTTAACAAGATTGAGTGTTTGAAATTGGACTTGTGGTCAAGTATATCAGCTAAGTGTTCATAACTACTTGTTAGTGTTCATCAGTAACTTTAATGTGCTTGAATCTTGACCTAGACTTTGAATCATTGCATGAAACCTGTTTAAATTTGTTCATTTGAATTTATTATAGTTTGTGTATGCATTTGGTGAAGTTTGGCTGGCTGATTTTTGCTAAAACTGCTTATTGAGTGAAATCTACTTATTGTTCATGTCTGTGTCTGATTTGGTGCTTAATTGAATTAACTGTATCATTTGGCTGATTAGAAGTGTGATTTCTTTGTTGTTCTTGACTCCTTGTGATCCACTGATTACAATGGTGCCTTGTTTGTAACTTGAATCCAACAAAAAGTCATATAAGACAAAAAGTCAAAAAGGTCAAGCAGGGGGAAAAGTTCCCACTACTCAACATCCAAAACTAGCCCCTGCTAGTGTTAATTATCATTCAGCTTATTCATAAGCCAATTTAGCTTATCCAGACTTGCAACAACTTATTTTTTGTGATAGATCTTCCTCATTTGACCCATTTATTTGATCTGGAGCTTATTAGACTTTGACTTTGACTTTTTACTAGAAAACTCATTAAGTTGACTTTTAAACAAGTGCTTATCTTCTTATTCTGGCTTATTGCTTGTGCTTATTTGAAAATTTTTGATTATTTTGCTTAGTTAAGTCATTTAAAATCTTTTGAAAGTTGAATCAACACTTGAGGTGGTCTAGAACTCAAAAACGATTATTTTGTCGTTTTGTGAAGAGAGTCTTCGCTTATTTCAGGCTTATTTCTTGTGCTTTTTCTAATTTTATTTTTACAGATCTCTTAAGTAACTCAAGAGAAGCTTGTGTGTCAAATTTTAGCTTATGGCATCAGCTTATAGCTTAATGGGCCAAAAAACCCATTAAGAATAAGCTGCTTTGAAATAACCTAGCTTAAATGCATTTTGAGCTTTTGGGCCTTCAGAGTTTTGTTCTTAAAATCAAATTTTAAGTCAGATAAGAGATTTTGGGCTTATTTGGACAACATTTTTCTTATTGGGCATATCCCATTAAGGGGTTGTTTGGACTTTTAGCCCATTTCTAGGCCCAATAGGGGTATTTTGTAATTTCAAATTCATTTCTGTATTATTTAGGGTAAAATAAACTAGTTTGCAACTTTTTAGAATTTTTTATAAATTTTGGATTTTTATTAATATTTTATTATAATTTTATTATTAAAAATTAAAATTTAGATTTTCAAGTTTTTTCATTTTTCTTAGATCAAATACATTAAGTTAGGAATCTTACAATTTTTAGAATATTTTTATTGTCATTAGATTAATTTTTAAGGTTATTTTAAGTTTTAATAGTTTTTAATTGATTTTAAATAGTTTTAATTAATTTTTAAATTTTCAAGAATAGTTATACATTTAGTTAATGTATTTTAGAGGTTTACAGGTGAAAAAATCTCATTTTGGGCTTTTTGTTAATTAAATTGATTTTTTGGGCTTTAATTAGCATTAAAAAATTATTATTTAATTAAATAAAAGGTTTGAGTGATTTTTGATTTTTTGTAAACTCTAATTACATTGTTTAGGATTTATTGCAATTTTCTAGGAATTTTTAGGGTAAATTTTTAATTTTGTCACTTTTTACGGTTTTACACGCACGACTATTCGTCATAGTTTAATTCATAATCGTAATCGTCATTCTCTTCTAATCTCTTTTCTTCTTTTTATTTCTCAGCAATATAATCACGAACCATTAATCATCTCTTGACACAACACACTTTCCTCCTTGAGAACTATCCCCACTTTGGGTCATTAGTGCTTGGTTTTCCTAAACCGACACTTAATACTTGCCACTTTTACGCTCTTTTCCTAAAGAGTAGTAAGAACACTACATCATTTTTTCAAAGGGGAGGTTCCAATTGGTGGAAATGAGTTAGTGGGACAGGTGTCAAGGTGTGGTTGGCCTAGGTTTCTTTGCTTGTCTGCCATAATTAACCCCTCCTCTTTCCTTCTTTTGTCATTTGAAGTTTAAACAAGCTAAATGCAGATTCCTTTGTATTTCAAGTTTCCATTTTCACACTTTTGCCCCAAATACTTTTCCAAAGTATTTTCAAGGGTAATTCTTGCCATTTGTTGATTCTTGAAGGGTTGTTTTGGCATTTTCTTCATAGATAATGCTCTTGACTTGCATTGTTGACTTTTTGGAGGACTAATATTGGCAAGTCATGATTGTTGAGGGACCATTCTTGCCAATTCTTCAAAGTGGATGGCCCTTTTTGTAAATTTGACAAATTTTAAGGACCAATCTTGTAAATATGAATAAACAAGGGTTTAAAGTGTCAATTCTTCAATATTGGAGGACCCTTCTTGCATAATCTTCAAATCTTCAAGGGTTTTTCTTGGAAAATCTTTATTAGGGCTTGGTTCATTGTGCGACTTCGTTTCCCGTGTTCGTTTTTGCATGTTTCTTGTGATCTTTTGTCATTTTCTCAATATCCATACCTAAAATACACAAGTAACAAACACAAGCATATACTTGGCATTTTTGATGATATTTAATGCATTTAAAGCCCGTTTTGGACGATGAGACTATGTATAAAAGCAGTCTCATCAGTGGGGTTGGTTACTTAAAGGACACAACTCATTTGTTTATTCTTAAGAAATAAAAAAAGACAAAAATGACACCATGGTTTAGCATTCTGCCTATGTTGTGTGATGCTTCTGATTCATCAAAATAGAATGATGTTCTCATTGTATATTTTTCTAGAGCCATGAATGATGACCTTATGTTACAATATCATTTGAATAGTTTGGTTGAAGCATTGTTGGTTGATATTCAAAATAGGGAATTGCTTATCCTAGAGCTTTATTTTGAGGGTAGATCAGTTTATGTCGATAGGATGCTTCAGTTAATAAATGATACTCAAGATAAGAATGAGCAAGCATTACAAAAGATGTATAATGCGGCTAACAATGCTGGGGCTCGTTCTCGTGAGAAGCATATTTTCATAGAGAAGTTAAAAGAGAATATACCTTGGTAAGAATGTAGGCAACCAAGGTATGGATGGGTTGAAATTTGCCAACAATAAGATGAATAAAGTCCATGCTATTAGATGGTTTGGTGCTGGAGAAATTAAGACGAACACTTTTCTCATTTGAATTCAATGTCTTGGTTGTAAACTTAGTTTTGGGTGTAAAATATTTGAGATATTACTTATAATTTATACATATAATATTACATCTGTTTTTTTTTAATTTATGTGTTTACTACTATAGTAAAAACAAAGGTAGAAAAGTACGCAGTTCCTTATACTTGTTGTAAGCTTATCTCGAAACAGATACACTTCAATTTATTATCATGGAACATAAAATGATTACTTAAATAAGGTGATCAAAAGCCTCCTTAAAAGTGATCTTTCTTGTACAATGCTTTAGTTTAGCATCTGCATTCAGTATCATTAGGATCTTTAACCCATCTAGAGATGTAACTCTATATACTGCAACATAAAGTTGCCCATGACTAAACACTGGATTTGGTAGATAAAGGTCGACATGATTAAGTGATTACCCTTGACTTTTATTAATAGTCATTGCATAGCAAGGTTTGACAGGGAACTTTCTTCTCTTCAAAAAAATGGCCACTTAGCTTGAGGTGAGTACAATCCTATGTATCGTCACATTGTTACCTACGTGAGATCAAGTTAGGATTCTAGCACGAATGACAAACTCACCTAGGTCAGTGATAATCAACCTAGTACCGTTGCAAAGTCCTTGGATTGGATTAAAATTTATAATGAGCATTATCGGGAGTTCTTTCTATAAGAGCAGAACATGTGGTACAACCCCTGGAAAGTTTAATGAATTTAGGAATTCAGTAGGGTATAGGTTATGTTGGTCCAGAGTTTCGTTGAAGCCTTACATACTTCGTCCGCACTTAGATAGGTTTTAGATTCACAGGATAACTTCTTAAACATGTGCTTATTTATCAAATCAGCATCAGCGTTTCGAGGAGTTAAAATAGCTCTCTCTTTCAAATATGCATCATCTGTTTGTCTCGTAACAAAATCAGGATATGTTTCATGCACAATCTTTTCAATTGGACAATCCCATTCCTTGATAAGATATTGTTGTTGTATCTCAATCTATGTAGGCTCAGCCTCCCCTTCTTTAGCTTGTGCGGCCACGATACCATCACCAATAGCTAACACCCCTCTGTTAAACTCTTGCTTTCTCGTATTTATACTCCCGTCTGGTGACAATTCATTCACTTTCATGTTGCGTGTTAGTGTAAAGACCTTGCAGCACTTCCATATCTGTGAATGATTTATACATGCCTATATTATTTCAGGCCTCTTGGCTTTTGGCATCACTGATAAAATCTGCCTAAAATCACCTCCTAACAACATTGTAAGCCCGCAAAAAATGTGGTTTCTCCTTGTTGGATCTTTATAACCCAAAATGTCACAGATCGTTGTATCTAATGCTTCAAATGCATACCTTTGTGTCATTGGGGCCTCATCCCAAATAATCAATTGGGCCTCTTGCAATACCATCACCAGTAGCTAACACCCATCTGTTAAACTCTTGCTTTCTCGTATTTATACTCACGTTTGGTGATAATTCATTCACTTTCATGCTGCGTGTTAGTGTAAAGACCTTGCAGCACTTCCATATATGTGAACGATTTATACATACCTGTATTATTTCAGGCCTCTTGGCATCGCCGGTAAAATCTGCCTAAAATTACCTCCTAACAACATTGTAAGCCCGCCAAAAATGTGGTTTCTCCTCGTTGGATCTTTATAACCCAAAATGTCACAGAGCGTTGTATCTAATGCTTCAAATGCATACCTTTGTGTCATTGGGGCCTCATCCCAAATAATCAATTGGGCCTCTTGTAGTAGCTCAGGCAGTTAGGTGTTTTGCTTTATTCCACATGATAGTGAGAAATGATTACTGACAATGGATTTGAATTGGAATGGACGAATGATAGTGAGAAAGTATGCTTCCGATTAGGTTTGTTCAAGGTAGTACATAAGTAGTTACTTAGGAATAGGCCCGTGCGTCGCATGCAGTTGTCATAAAATCATATATATTGAATAAGATTGTAGGTAAGAGTTGGGTTCATATGTTATCTTCTAGTAGGACAAACATATGGTTCAAAATAGAAATAGGACGACAAAAGGATTTTATTAGCATACGACTAAACAGTGTTCAAAAGATTAAAGACTAAAGCGAACACAAGATAGTAAAACCAATGAAAGACAAAAGTACTTTGAGGTTAGCATAACCGATAGATTAACGATTGTTCAAATCTAAAACCCTACAAACTATCACTTTCCTCAATAGCGACTACTTTTGGTGTTGACCACATCCTTGTGCCATGAGTAATTCAGCCTTCATGATCGGAGTCTGCATCATCATATGTATATCTGCAAGGATGGTAGTAAACCAAAGTATCTCTGACATGTTTAAAGGGGTAAGAGTGGTTTAACATCGTAGGTATATACATGACCCTATTGTTGTTGGCCGCTTGGTGGGCTAAATTTCCTTGCTCACCATCGACTTCCAACGCATCCTCATCCTCAATATATGTGAGGTAAACAACGGGGGTATAAAATATTTACATGTGGTGTTCATGGTATCTTAATATGTGTCGACGTATAGTATTCTTCCACGGTGCATCGTTATCTTTTGCCGTGGAAGTACGTGTAACACTCTCATTTTTCGTATCGGTACAGCGGAAGGGTCTTTCAGAGTGTTACGGGATAGCACAATAACTCCAATCATAGACAACACATAAAAATGGTTGTACAAGGTTTAACAAACATTCATTCGATAAAAAGGTTTAAAAGTGTACAACAGGTCCCAAATTATACAGGTCATTAAGTTTACAAAACACAGATCGAATGAACATTTTTAATATTAAGTGTGGGCCATCAGAGTCGATCTCCATCCGGATTACCTTCAAGCACCTGAGATAGAAAACATGCAAAAATCATATCAGCGAATGCCGAGTGAATTCATAGAGTTTAATGAAAACCGTTATATAAAACAATCATTTACAATCATTTAAAATCAGAACACAAGTATAATATCGGAAGTAAGTCCACATATTGCTAGTCAGGCAATATATAAATCAAGCATACATCTGAAACCGTCCATGAGACCGTAGTCTCTATATTACCATGATAGGTAATATATTCATCGTAATAGCGTCGTTATCGTTTATTATTTATGTCTTATAGCATACGTTGTATATTGTATAGGATTATTATTAGCCGCATGACATTGTTACCTTACTGTGAAAACAGCGGGCCGCGAACCCGACAAACAATTTGCCCATCTAAGTTAGCGTGTCGTCACAAAAATCACGCTATGGAATCTTCTCATACATAAATTCGCTTACCAATCAATGTGGTACGACGGGGATCAACCGTCAAGGCGCGAACTGGGGTGATCGTCCCCAAATAGTACTATCAAATGCATAAGCGTCTACCAAATCCCGGTAGTTCACAATTCATGCTAATGGGACTTTAAGTGACATAACCTAACTACTAATAATCCTTTTAGTCTCGAATATAGGGTCATAGCATCATTCGGGTCCATATCATTTAGCATACAATCGGGACTACTTGTGTTCTATTTTTATAAAAATCTAGCATGTTATCTCCCTCGCGGGTTTACAAATCATTTTATAAAACATTTAAAAGAGTGCGAGGCTATGAACTCACGTTGTTAATGAAAGGCGGATTATCGGCTACGGGCGTGCTTCGGTCACGGAAACCTATATAAATAATAATCGGTCTTAGACTCGGTCCAATGACTTTTATCAAAATAACAATATATATATGATGATTTTGTACATATGATGATGATCAAGTGGGTTTATAAATCCTTGTTTACTCATTTTAGTGTTTACGTTTTAGTAACGTCTTACTAGTTAGCTAGTTTTAACTATTTATCCATTTTAAGTCCATTAATTCTTTTATAAGTTTTTTTACTTGTTTTTACCCATTTTATACCTATATGATCAGTATATATATCTTTCATGTTGGGCCCAAATGGGTTAAGCCCAAATAATTCTTTTTACAAGTTTTTATCTTATTAATTCCAATTATTAGTCTAACGTGTTTAGTTAGCTCGTAAATGTCCGTAATTCTTATAGTTCGGGTTTTATCGGTTTTTACTTGTATTAGTTACTTATACATCAGTATACAACTTTTATAAACTTTACATTAGACGGGTTTGGTCGTCTAAGTTTTATTTGGCGAAAAACGTTAATTTTACGGCGATAGCCGAAAAAGTCGTAAAAATCAAGTTTATAGTTTTTATTACTTATAAATATTATTTTACCACCATTTATATAATTTACCCATTTAATTAACCTTTTATACATTTATATAAATAAGTTTTATAAGTTGGTGGGTTTATATTTTACATTTTATAAATTATAATGTGAGTGCTTATATAATAATAATAAACATTATTTCCAAAATCTGATTTTTAACTTCATATTCACTATTTTTATCATATCTAGAGTTTTACAATGACTTAGAAGCTCATTTTTGGATGACAACTTCTTCATAATATGTGCTACATATAACTTAGTTATAGCTACTGCCCATTTTGAGTCTAAGTTGCCTTAACAGTCCCTACAAAACTGCTTATTCAGATTACACCATCTAACTTGTTTTGATCATATCTCACTCATTATTTTGATTCCATTGCATGGACAACTCTCACATGTGTATAACATCATCTACTTACTGTAAATGGATCAAACCATGCAATTTTATCAGTTCATCTATTAGTTATCTACTGTTTTTATACAGCCAACTAATTAGTCAAGATTTTAGCTTCATTTCTTATGGTTATCATCATTTTTAAGCATATTTATCAACACTTGATCCCCACACAACATTTTTATCATCATATATACATCATATACATATACAAAATGAAAGAAAATACATTTGTTCTTTACAAAATAATAAGAGAAAAATGTAGAGGATGATCTTTTTTACCAATCCAAGTGGATTTCTTGTTTTAGGAAGGCAAGAACTTGATGAACACAACAAGTATCTCCAAGACCATCAAATATCAAGAACATAGGTTGGAAAATCAGCCCTAGGACACAAGCAAATCACCTCCAAAGTTGTTAATATGGCCACCAAATGATCAAGGCTTCAAGAGAACACCTTAATAGGACTAGTAAACATGTGGTTTATGGCTAGAAAAGATCAATGATGGTGTTTGTTGCTTTATTTGGGACGGCACAAGGATGAGAGTTGAGAGGATTTTTAGAGTGGTTTGCATGGAAGGAAATGGTAAGAATGAAAGAAGTTGCTAGTTTTGTTGTAAGTGGTAATGGTTAGCTTAAGGTGTAAGCACAAGCTTACACTTGTGTAAGTAGTAGTTAACTTGATGCCACCTATGTGTGGTGGTGTCAATATTGCCGTCCCATATTGCTAGTGGGGTGGGGCAAAGTGTTTTGTCCCATCTCACTAGTTTTACGGGTATTTCTCGATTCTAGTTTTCTCGATTTGCGTGCCCTCGGGTCGTTTTACGAAAAACGTTTTTATAAATTATGAATCACCGTCACAAAACGAATCCAATAAAAATTGTCTCATCAAAAACGGAGTTCAAAAACGTAAATACGTAATCCTAAGGTTTCCGGTTTAGTCGTAAAAGACGCCAAATTATGCACGTAAGCCCAAATTTAAATCCGTAAATTGTGAGTTCGTCAACCAACACAAAAATAAGTTTCAAAATATTATACGAGAAAATATTTCACTACCTGAAAATGTTAGATTTGTCACAGCTTTTCCTCCTAAAAGGGATCAACGTCCTCGTGATCCATTTCATTTGGATGTCCGTTTCTTATTGAAATCGAAGAGGTGCGAATATTTCTTCCACATTTCATCCTCTCGTTCCCAAGTATAATCCGGTCCATGCTTTGAATTCCATCGGATTTTGACAATAGGTATCCGACTTTGTTTCAGTTGCTTTACCTCACGGTCCATAACTTCTACGGGCTCTTCGATAAAAAGCAACTTCCCATCTATTCGAACCTTACCTAACGGAATTTTCTCATCACTCACTGCTAGACATTTCTTCAGATTAGATACATGGAATGTGTTGTGAACACCATGAAGTTCTGGGGGTAACTCTAGTTTGTAAGCCACCGGACCTACTCTAGATAAAATCTTAAAGGGTCCAATATAACGGGGATTCAATTTTCCTCGCTTTCCAAATCTTATAACGCCTTTCCATGACGATACTTTCAACATTACTCGGTCACCCACTTTAAACTCCATTGGCTTCCGCCGCACATCCGCGTAACTTTTCTGTCTACTTCGGGCAGTCAACAACCTCTTCTTAATCTGAACTATCATCTCCGTAGTCTCCCGGATCAATTCCGGTCCCGTGAGCTGGGTATCCTCAACTTCACTCCAACATACAGGAGATCTACACTTCCTACCATACAAAGCTTCAAACGGTGCAGCCTTAATACTAGAATGGTAACTATTGTTATACGAAAACTCTGCTAACGACAAATGTTTATCCCAATTCTTACCAAAGTCTAACACACAAGCTCTCAACATATCTTCCAGTGTTTGTATTGTCCTTTCACTCTGCCCATCAGTCTGGGGGTGATAAGCAGTGCTCATGTCGAGATTCGTTCCCAAAGATCTTTGGAGAGATTTCCAAAAATTCGATGCGAATCTAGGATCTCGATCTGAAATGATCGATACAGGCACTCCATGCTTGCATACAACATTATCAAGGTATATTCGAGTCAGCTTCTCCAGTGAGAACTGCTCCTTAACCGGAATGAAGTGTGCTGATTTGGTCAGTCTATCGACAATAACCCAAATCGAATTGTTTCCAGATGATGTTCTAGGAAGCTTGGTGATAAAGTCCATTGTAATTCGCTCCCACTTCCATTCAGGAATCTTTGGTTGTTGAAGTAGTCCTGATGGATTTTGATGTTCAGCTTTGACTCTGGCACAAGTCAAGCATTGGAGAACATACATAGCTATGTCAGCTTTCATATTCGGCCACCAATACAACTTCTTCAAATCATGGTACATCTTATCAGATCCCGGATGAATGGAATACTTAGATTTATGGGATTCTAACATAATCAAATCTCTTAAGCCTCCAAACTTAGGTATCCACATACGACCTCTTAAGCATTTCACTCCATCAGCTCTAACCTCTAAAGGATCTCCTTCTCCTCGGAACCCTTCATTAACAAAATTCTCCTTCTTACAAGCTTCTATTTGCGCATTTCTAATTTTCTCAGGCAAATTATTGTGCACGGTCAAGACTAGAGAACGCACCCTGATAGGCTCTCTATCTTTCCTACTCAACGCATCAGCAACAACATTGGCTTTTCCTGGGTGATATTTTATATCACAATCATAATCACTTAACAACTCTATCCATCTTCGTTGCCTCATGTTCAATTCCTTCTGGTCGAGAATATACTGTAGGCTTTTGTGATCGGTGAATACCGTACACTTAGTGCCATACAGATAATGTCTCCATAACCTAAGAGCAAAGACCACCGCTCCTAGCTCAAGATCATGAGTAGTATAATTCTCCTCATTCTTCCTTAATTTCCTAGAAGCATAAGCTATCACTTTCTCTCTCTGCATCAAAACAGCTCCATAACCTCTAAGAGATGCATCACAATACACTACAAAATCTTCACTTCCGTCGGGTAATGATAAGATTGGCGCACTACATAATTTTTGCTTCAATGTCTGAAATGCTCCATCTTCATCACTTCCCCACACGAAAGGTTTATTCTTCTGCGTAAGCTTAGTCAAGGGTTTAGCTATCAAAGAAAATTCTTTAATGAATCGCCTATAATAGCCAGCCAATCCTAAGAACTGTCGCACTTCCGTTGGCGTTGTCGGTGCAGACCCATTCTTAATAGCTTCAACCTTTGCAGGATCAACATGAATTCCATCTCTGTTAATCACATGACCAAGAAATTGCACAGAATCTAACCAGAAATCACACTTCGAAAACTTAGCATACAGCCTTTCATCCTTCAACAAATTCAAAACAATCCTCAAATGTTCTCTATGCTCATCTTCATTCTTAGAATAGATTAGAATATCGTCAATAAACACAATCACAAATTTATCCAAGTAGGGCTTGCACACTCGATTCATTAAATCCATGAAAACCGCAGGTGCGTTAGTTAACCCAAATGGCATTACTTGAAATTCATAGTGTCCATAACGAGTTCTGAATGCAGTTATAGGAATATCTTCTTCACGGACGCGAAGTTGGTGATATCCTGACCGCAAATCTATCTTAGAATACACACTAGATCCTTGCAGTTGATCAAACAAATCATCAATCCTAGGTAAAGGATATCGATTCTTAATTGTCAACTTATTCAGTTCCTTATAATCAATGCACATACGAAAAGATCCATCCTTCTTCTTAACGAACAAGACTGGAGCTCCCCAAGGCGACGAGCTCGGTCGAATAAAACCTTTATCAGACAACTCCTTAAGTATCTCAGATAACTCCTTTAATTCAGAAGGGGCTAATCGGTAAGGCGCACGTGCCACCGGTGCGGCACCAGGAATTAAATCGATTCGAAACTCTACTTGCCTTATCGGTGGAAGTCCCGGTAAATCTTTAGGAAATACCTCAGGAAATTCAGAAATAATAGGTACATCTTCCAATCGTTTCTCTCTAGACTCATTCCCGGTCACTTGAGCTAAGAATAACTCACAACCGTTCCTGATGTACTTTTGGACTTTAATACATGAAACGATTTTCAAACGGGATTCACCTCAACTACCATCAATTACTAACGTTCTATTCCTAAGAGGAATCTTAACCTTCTTCTCTCCACATAAAATAGTAGCATTATTCAACGACAACCAATCCATACCAATAATAATATCAAAACTACCTAATTCTATCATCATCAAATCAATCGGAAAGGAATGGTTCAAGAGATTTAGAGAGCATCCTTCTAATAGCTTATTAGTTTTCACTAATTTACCATCAGCCAATTCCACCTCGTAACTGGTACTTATCTCAACAGGTTCAATATCAATAAGGGCACTAAATTTAGTGGATACAAAGCTCCTATCGGCACCCGAATCGAATAAAGCAACAGCATAATGATTGTTGAGTAAAAACGTACCGGTAACGACATTCGGATCCTCTTTCTTCACCTCAATTGTTCCAAGTTGGTAGATACCACCCTGGGGGTTTCTTCCAGGTACAATCGCTTTCAACTTGGGGCATTCCGATTTCCTATGACCTTCTTCATTACAGTTGAAGCAAATGGTTCCCTTCTTACACCTTTCAACCTTGTGTCCAAGCTTTCCGCAATTTCGGCACTTCCAGCAGTCGCCAGCATGCCTCTTGTTGCCACACTTAGGACATCTATCATCGTTGCGTGGTGCATTGTTGGTAAGAGCATTTGCATTCCCCTTTCTCTGGTTCGGACGGCGATTGAAATTCTTCCTATTATCACCTCTATCTACACGATCACCGTCTCCCTTTCTTTTCTCACCAACACGAGCTTCATCTTCCTTATCTTGAATTATCTGTCCAATGAGTTGGTAAGCCATTCGAACAGCATCATCAATGGTCAGTGGTTTCGATGATGTCACGTCCCCCCGGATATTCCTGGTCAACTCTTTCACATATTGCTCAATTCGGATTTCTTCGGGTTCAACCAATCGAGGACATAGCAAGGCCAACTCATGGAATCGATTCGTGTAACTATCAATATCCACACCTTTCATTCTCAGATGAATCAACTCTTGCTCTAACCTAATGATCACACTACGAGGACAAAACTCCAAAGTCATCCACTTCTTGATTTCAGCCCAAGGAGTAGCATTAGCAGCATCAAGACCCATGAAAGCAATTCTCCCGTTCCACCAAGTCAACGCACGACCTTTAAGAGTAGCCATAGCAAAAGTCACCTTATCTTCCTCCTTACACTTACTAATCCTAAACACCGATTCAATCTTTTCAATCCACTGGCTTAATCCTACAGCACCTTCAGTTCCATTAAAAGGTAGAGGTTCACACTTCATGAACGTCACATAAGTACAACCACCAACTTCAGGTGCATTCGTTCCAAGTCCTCCTACATTTCCTCCAGCATTAGCATTCACATTATTAGCATTCACATTCACATTAGTACCGCCAATTCCACTACCGCCAGCTCCACTACCGCCAGCTCCACTACCGCCAGCTCCACTACCGCCAGCTTCATTTCTAGCATTTGCCATAAATTCAGTCATAGATGCGGTAACTTGCTCCGTAATAATCCTACGTACATCATCCTCAATCACAGCCTTCTTGGGCGGCATAGTTCTATAATTCCACAATTTCAAAGTATTAAGCATTCATCCAACAAAGGATTCATATAATATGGATCGAATTCATAATCAAGATACAAATAAGGCACAATATGGAATTCAAGACAAGATACATATTTCATTCGATCTGAAACAAAAGTATTGTCTTAGTACATCCATATCAAAGTTCTAGCACTATATACACTCAAAATTCGTGCCAAGTCTACTACTAACAAGTCGGTTCAGTCAAAGCTACAAGCACAAAAGATATAAAGGTCACTACTAAACACATACTGGTCTACTGAGAACCGCCAGATGGTCTATCATCCATCGTCTTCTGGATCTTCGCCGGACGATCACTAGACTCATCTTCAGCTGGGCGCTTACGGATTACTCCTCTTTCAACCATGTCAGCATAAAATCTACTGTTCCAACCCACAGATATATTCAACTCCTTATCAGCTTTCTCACGCATCGCACGAGCCACACTCAACTGAATCTCCATAGAATTCACCTTTCTCTTCATGGCAGCATACTCACCACTTTCCAACACCGATAACCTCCTAAAAGCCTCATTCAATCCACGCTCTACATCACTCAAATCCAAACTAAGCAATTCTCGCTCTTTCTCACCAACCTTAGTCTTCGACTCCAAATAAGCAACCTGAGTCTGAACAACACCTAATCCAACCTCTGTCACACAACTCTTAACACGGGAAGCATCTAGATCACGTCTCAAGGCCCATGGTGCAAGACCATCAATATGAGTAGCCTCTCGAGTACTAGACGACTCTCCTATCTCACGTCTACGAGTAGTAATACCATCAGTACCGTCAGGTGCATCGTCATCCTCATCCTCCTCTGATTTAGAATCAGATTCAGACGATTCAGACATTTCATCCCTAGGTAACTCATCCTCAGAATCAGACAAACAAACTGGTGGGGGCAAAGGCTCGCCCTCTGGAACATCATACGGATAAATAAGCTCAGCTTCCTCATCGCCATCAACCTCAACATCTATACCTACATCCTCCTCGACATCCTCGTCGTCAATCTCGTCATCTAACTCATCTAACCCAATCTCATCCTCATTCTCAATATCAGCATTCTCAATCTCCACATTCCCAATCTCCACATTCTCATTACCCACATTCTCAATCTCATTCTCTACTAAGTCAACCTGAGGGGCAATCTGATCTCCTAGTCCTAACTCGGGCTCGGGATCCTCAAATGGTTCCTCCTCGTCATCAATATCAAAATCTACTAAGTCTAAATAAGGATCATCTTCTATATTAGGTTCGGGAATAGCATGGTTTTCTACAGGAATATTAGGGTCAGCCATGACAATCTGCATTTATATATATTTATCTCGTATTAGGATAACATACTAGTTAAACAATTACATAATGAAATCACGATATATACATATATATAAATTAAATTATATATATCAAAATATATATCTTCTCAATAGGGCTTGTTGGTAACGTCGGAGATCTCTGGCACCGTTATAGTCAAAAGATTTTTCAAATATTTTCTTAAATGTTCATTGTCAAAAGATTTTGAAAAGTTTTGTTCAAAACCTTGGTTTTTAAAATCTTTTGTTCTCTATAACGAGAGCTCTGGTACCAAACTGTAACACTCTCATTTTTCGTATCGGTACAGCGGAAGGGTCTTTCAGAGTGTTACGGGATAGCACAATAACTCCAATCATAGACAACACATAAAAATGGTTGTACAAGGTTTAACAAACATTCATTCGATAAAAAGGTTTAAAAGTGTACAACAGGTCCCAAATTATACAGGTCATTAAGTTTACAAAACACAGATCGAATGAACATTTTTAATATTAAGTGTGGGCCATCAGAGTCGATCTCCATCCGGATTACCTTCAAGCACCTGAGATAGAAAACATGCAAAAATCATATCAGCGAATGCCGAGTGAATTCATAGAGTTTAATGAAAACCGTTATATAAAACAATCATTTACAATCATTTAAAATCAGAACACAAGTATAATATCGGAAGTAAGTCCACATATTGCTAGTCAGGCAATATATAAATCCAGCATACATCTGAAACCGTCCATGAGACCGTAGTCTCTATATTACCATGATAGGTAATATATTCATCGTAATAGCGTCGTTATCGTTTATTATTTATGTCTTATAGCATACGTTGTATATTGTATAGGATTATTATTAGCCGCATGACATTGTTACCTTACTGTGAAAACAGCGGGCCGCGAACCCGACAAACAATTTGCCCATCTAAGTTAGCGTGTCGTCACAAAAATCACGCTATGGAATCTTCTCATACATAAATTCGCTTACCAATCAATGTGGTGCGACGGGGATCAACCGTCAAGGCGCGAACTGGGGTGATCGTCCCCAAATAGTACTATCAAATGCATAAGCGTCTACCAAATCCCGGTAGTTCACAATTCATGCTAATGGGACTTTAAGTGACATAACCTAACTACTAATAATCCTTTTAGTCTCGAATATAGGGTCATAGCATCATTCGGGTCCATATCATTTAGCATACAATCGGGACTACTTGTGTTCTATTTTTATAAAAATCTAGCATGTTATCTCCCTCGCGGGTTTACAAATCATTTTATAAAACATTTAAAAGAGTGCGAGGCTATGAACTCACGTTGTTAATGAAAGGCGGATTATCGGCTACGGGCGTGCTTCGGTCACGGAAACCTATATAAATAATAATCGGTCTTAAACTCGGTCCAATGACTTTTATCAAAATAACAATATATATATGATGATTTTGTACATATGATGATGATCAAGTGGGTTTATAAATCCTTGTTTACTCATTTTAGTGTTTACGTTTTAGTAACGTCTTACTAGTTAGCTAGTTTTAACTATTTATCCATTTTAAGTCCATTAATTCTTTTATAAGTTCTTTTACTTGTTTTTACCCATTTTATACCTATATGATCAGTATATATATCTTTCATGTTGGGCCCAAATGGGTTAAGCCCAAATAATTCTTTTTACAAGTTTTTATCTTATTAAGTCCAATTATTAGTCTAACGTGTTTAGTTAGCTCGTAAATGTCTGTAATTCTTATAGTTCGGGTTTTATCGGTTTTTACTTGTATTAGTTACTTATACATCAGTATACAACTTTTATAAACTTTACATTAGACGGGTTTGGTCGTCTAAGTTTTATTTGGCGAAAAACGTTAATTTTACGGCGATAGCCGAAAAAGTCGTAAAAATCAAGTTTATAGTTTTTATTACTTATAAATATTATTTTACCACCATTTATATAATTTACCCATTTAATTAACCTTTTATACATTTATATAAATAAGTTTTATAAGTTGGTGGGTTTATATTTTACATTTTATAAATTATAATGTGAGTGCTTATATAATAATAATAAACATTATTTCCAAAATCTGATTTTTAACTTCATATTCACTATTTTTATCATATCTAGAGTTTTACAATGACTTAGAAGCTCATTTTTGGATGACAACTTTTTCATAATATGTTCTACATATAACTTAGTTATAGCTACTGCCCATTTTGAGTCTAAGTTGCCTTAACAGTCCCTACAAAACTGCTTATTCAGATTACACCATCTAACTTGTTTTGATCATATCTCACTCATTATTTTGATTCCATTGCATGGCCAACTCTCACATGTGTATAACATCATCTACTTACTGTAAATGGATCAAACCATGCAATTTTATCAGTTCATCTTTTAGTTATCTACTGTTTTTATACAGCCAACTAATTAGTCAAGATTTTAGCTTCATTTCTTATGGTTATTATCATTTTTAAGCATATTTATCAACACTTGATCCCCACACAACATTTTTATCATCATATATACATCATATACATATACAAAATGAAAGAAAATACATTTGTTCTTTACAAAATAATAAGAGAAAAATGTAGAGGATGATCTTCTTTACCAATCCAAGTGGATTTCTTGTTTTAGGAAGGCAAGAACTTGATGAACACAACAAGTATCTCCAAGACCATCAAATATCAAGAACATAGGTTGGAAAATCAGCCCTATGACACAAGCAAATCACCTCCAAAGTTGTTAATATGGCCACCAAATGATCAAGGCTTCAAGAGAACACCTTAATAGGACTAGTAAACATGTGGTTTATGGCTAGAAAAGATCAATGATGGTGTTTGTTGCTTTATTTGGGACGACACAAGGATGAGAGTTGAGAGGATTTTTAGAGTGGTTTGCATGGAAGGAAATGGTAAGAATGAAAGAAGTTGCTAGTTTTGTTGTAAGTGGTAATGGTTAGCTTAAGGTGTAAGCACAAGCTTACACTTGTGTAAGTAGTAGTTAACTTGATGCCACCTATGTGTGGTGGTGTCAATATTGCCGTCCCATATTGCTAGTGGGGTGGGGCAAAGTGTTTTGTCCCATCTCACTAGTTTACGGGTATTTCTCGATTCTAGTTTTCTCGATTTGCGTGCCCTCGGGTCGTTTTACGAAAAACATTTTTATAAATTATGAATCACCGTCACAAAACGAATCCAATAAAAATTGTCTCATCAAAAACGGAGTTCAAAAACGTAAATACGTAATCCTTAGGTTTCCGGTTTAGTCGTAAAAGACGCCAAATTATGCACGTAAGCCCAAATTTAAATCCGTAAATTGTGAGTTCGTCAACCAACACAAAAATAAGTTTCAAAATATTATACGAGAAAATATTTCACTACCTGAAAATGTTAGATTTGTCACAGTACGTCTTCCACTGGCTCATTCTACCACAGAAGTACATCTTTTGTTTGTTAATATCTTTGTTACGGAAGTACGTCTTCTGTTTGTTAATATCTTTGTTACGGAAGTACGTCTTCTGTTTGTTAATATCTTTGTTACGGAAGTACGTCTTCCGCGACGAATTACTTGGCCCGGCTAAGAGTGAATTTCCAAAATTTATATCGTTTATACTTAATTAGACGGAACCTGATCAACTACGTTTAATCCAGGAGTTGGTAAGCCATTCGAACAGCATCATCAATGGTCAGTGGTTTCGATGATGTCACGTCCCCCCGGATATTCCTGGTCAACTCTTTCACATATTGCTCAATTCGGATTTCTTCGGGTTCAACCAATCGAGGACATAGCAAGGCCAACTCATGGAATCGATTCGTGTAACTATCAATATCCACACCTTTCATTCTCAGATGAATCAACTCTTGCTCTAACCTAATGATCACACTACGAGGACAAAACTCCAAAGTCATCCACTTCTTGATTTCAGCCCAAGGAGTAGCATTAGCAGCATCAAGACCCATGAAAGCAATTCTCCCGTTCCACCAAGTCAACGCACGACCTTTAAGAGTAGCCATAGCAAAAGTCACCTTATCTTCCTCCTTACACTTACTAATCCTAAACACCGATTCAATCTTTTCAATCCACTGGCTTAATCCTACAGCACCTTCAGTTCCATTAAAAGGTAGAGGTTCACACTTCATGAACGTCACATAAGTACAACCACCAACTTCAGGTGCATTCGTTCCAAGTCCTCCTACATTTCCTCCAGCATTAGCATTCACATTATTAGCATTCACATTCACATTAGTACCGCCAATTCCACTACCGCCAGCTCCACTACCGCCAGCTCCACTACCGCCAGCTCCACTACCGCCAGCTCCACTACCGCCAGCTCCACTACCGCCAGCTTCATTTCTAGCATTTGCCATAAATTCAGTCATAGATGCGGTAACTTGCTCCGTAATAATCCTACGTACATCATCCTCAATCACAGCCTTCTTGGGTGGCATAGTTCTATAATTCCACAATTTCAAAGTATTAAGCATTCATCCAACAAAGGATTCATATAATATGGATCGAATTCATAATCAAGATACAAATAAGGCACAATATGGAATTCAAGACAAGATACATATTTCATTCGATCTGAAACAAAAGTATTGTCTTAGTACATCCATATCAAAGTTCTAGCACTATATACACTCAAAATTCGTGCCAATTCTACTACTAACAAGTCGGTTCAGTCAAAGCTACAAGCACAAAAGATATAAAGGTCACTACTAAACACATACTGGTCTACTGAGAACCGCCAGATGGTCTATCATCCATCGTCTTCTGGATCTTCGCCGGACGATCACTAGACTCATCTTCAGCTGGGCGCTTACGGATTACTCCTCTTTCAACCATGTCAGCATAAAATCTACTGTTCCAACCCACAGATATATTCAACTCCTTATCAGCTTTCTCACGCATCGCACGAGCCACACTCAACTGAATCTCCATAGAATTCACCTTTCTCTTCATGGCAGCATACTCACCACTTTCCAACACCGATAACCTCCTAAAAGCCTCATTCAATCCACGCTCTACATCACTCAAATCCAAACTAAGCAATTCTCGCTCTTTCTCACCAACCTTAGTCTTCGACTCCAAATAAGCAACCTGAGTCTGAACAACACCTAATCCAACCTCTGTCACACAACTCTTAACACGGGAAGCATCTAGATCACGTCTCAAGGCCCATGGTGCAAGACCATCAATATGAGTAGCCTCTCGAGTACTAGACGACTCTCCTATCTCACGTCTACGAGTAGTAATACCATCAGTACCGTCAGGTGCATCGTCATCCTCATCCTCCTCTGATTTAGAATCAGATTCAGACGATTCAGACATTTCATCCCTAGGTAACTCATCCTCAGAATCAGACAAACAAACTGGTGGGGGCAAAGGCTCGCCCTCTGGAACATCATACGGATAAATAAGCTCAGCTTCCTCATCGTCATCAACCTCAACATCTATACCTACATCCTCCTCGACATCCTCGTCGTCAATCTCGTCATCTAACTCATCTAACCCAATCTCATCCTCATTCTCAATATCAGCATTCTCAATCTCCACATTCCCAATCTCCACATTCTCATTACCCACATTCTCAATCTCATTCTCTACTAAGTCAACCTGAGGGGCAATCTGATCTCCTAGTCCTAACTCGGGCTCGGGATCCTCAAATGGTTCCTCCTCGTCATCAATATCAAAATCTACTAAGTCTAAATAAGGATCATCTTCTATATTAGGTTCGGGAATAGCATGGTTTTCTACAGGAATATTAGGGTCAGCCATGACAATCTGCATTTATATATATTTATCTCGTATTAGGATAACATACTAGTTAAACAATTACATAATGAAATCACGATATATACATATATATAAATTAAATTATATATATCAAAATATATATCTTCTCAATAGGGCTTGTTGGTAACGTCGGAGATCTCTGGCACCGTTATAGTCAAAAGATTTTTCAAATATTTTCTTAAATGTTCATTGTCAAAAGATTTTGAAAAGTTTTGTTCAAAACCTTGGTTTTTAAAATCTTTTGTTCTCTATAACGAGAGCTCTGGTACCAAACTGTAACACTCTCATTTTTCGTATCGGTACAGCGGAAGGGTCTTTCAGAGTGTTACGCGATAGCACAATAACTCCAATCATAGACAACACATAAAAATGGTTGTACAAGGTTTAACAAACATTCATTCGATAAAAAGGTTTAAAAGTGTACAACAGGTCCCAAATTATACAGGTCATTAAGTTTACAAAACACAGATCGAATGAACATTTTTAATATTAAGTGTGGGCCATCAGAGTCGATCTCCATCCGGATTACCTTCAAGCACCTGAGATAGAAAACATGCAAAAATCATATCAGCGAATGCCGAGTGAATTCATAGAGTTTAATGAAAACCGTTATATAAAACAATCATTTACAATCATTTAAAATCAGAACACAAGTATAATATCGGAAGTAAGTCCACATATTGCTAGTCAGGCAATATATAAATCCAGCATACATCTGAAACCGTCCATGAGACCGTAGTCTCTATATTACCATGATAGGTAATATATTCATCGTAATAGCGTCGTTATCGTTTATTATTTATGTCTTATAGCATACGTTGTATATTGTATAGGATTATTATTAGCCGCATGACATTGTTACCTTACTGTGAAAACAGCGGGCCGCGAACCCGACAAACAATTTGCCCATCTAAGTTAGCGTGTCGTCACAAAAATCACGCTATGGAATCTTCTCATACATAAATTCGCTTACCAATCAATGTGGTGCGACGGGGATCAACCGTCAAGGCGCGAACTGGGGTGATCGTCCCCAAATAGTACTATCAAATGCATAAGCGTCTACCAAATCCCGGTAGTTCACAATTCATGCTAATGGGACTTTAAGTGACATAACCTAACTACTAATAATCCTTTTAGTCTCGAATATAGGGTCATAGCATCATTCGGGTCCATATCATTTAGCATACAATCGGGACTACTTGTGTTCTATTTTTATAAAAATCTAGCATGTTATCTCCCTCGCGGGTTTACAAATCATTTTATAAAACATTTAAAAGAGTGCGAGGCTATGAACTCACGTTGTTAATGAAAGGCGGATTATCGGCTACGGGCGTGCTTCGGTCACGGAAACCTATATAAATAATAATCGGTCTTAGACTCGGTCCAATGACTTTTATCAAAATAACAATATATATATGATGATTTTGTACATATGATGATGATCAAGTGGGTTTATAAATCCTTGTTTACTCATTTTAGTGTTTACGTTTTAGTAACGTCTTACTAGTTAGCTAGTTTTAACTATTTATCCATTTTAAGTCCATTAATTCTTTTATAAGTTCTTTTACTTGTTTTTACCCATTTTATACCTATATGATCAGTATATATATCTTTCATGTTGGGCCCAAATGGGTTAAGCCCAAATAATTCTTTTTACAAGTTTTTATCTTATTAAGTCCAATTATTAGTCTAACGTGTTTAGTTAGCTCGTAAATGTCTGTAATTCTTATAGTTCGGGTTTTATCGGTTTTTACTTGTATTAGTTACTTATACATCAGTATACAACTTTTATAAACTTTACATTAGACGGGTTTGGTCGTCTAAGTTTTATTTGGCGAAAAACGTTAATTTTACGGCGATAGCCGAAAAAGTCGTAAAAATCAAGTTTATAGTTTTTATTACTTATAAATATTATTTTACCACCATTTATATAATTTACCCATTTAATTAACCTTTTATACATTTATATAAATAAGTTTTATAAGTTGGTGGGTTTATATATTACATTTTATAAATTATAATGTGAGTGCTTATATAATAATAATAAACATTATTTCCAAAATCTGATTTTTAACTTCATATTCACTATTTTTATCATATCTAGAGTTTTACAATGACTTAGAAGCTCATTTTTGGATGACAACTTTTTCATAATATGTTCTACATATAACTTAGTTATAGCTACTGCCCATTTTGAGTCTAAGTTGCCTTAACAGTCCCTACAAAACTGCTTATTCAGATTACACCATCTAACTTGTTTTGATCATATCTCACTCATTATTTTGATTCCATTGCATGGCCAACTCTCACATATGTATAACATCATCTACTTACTGTAAATGGATCAAACCATGCAATTTTATCAGTTCATCTTTTAGTTACCTACTGTTTTTATACAGCCAACTAATTAGTCAAGATTTTAGCTTCATTTCTTATGGTTATTATCATTTTTAAGCATATTTATCAACACTTGATCCCCACACAACATTTTTATCATCATATATACATCATATACATATACAAAATGAAAGAAAATACATTTGTTCTTTACAAAATAATAAGAGAAAAATGTAGAGGATGATCTTCTTTACCAATCCAAGTGGATTTCTTGTTTTAGGAAGGCAAGAACTTGATGAACACAACAAGTATCTCCAAGACCATCAAATATCAAGAACATAGGTTGGAAAATCAGCCCTATGACACAAGCAAATCACCTCCAAAGTTGTTAATATGGCCACCAAATGATCAAGGCTTCAAGAGAACACCTTAATAGGACTAGTAAACATGTGGTTTATGGCTAGAAAAGATCAATGATGGTGTTTGTTGCTTTATTTGGGACGGCACAAGGATGAGAGTTGAGAGGATTTTTAGAGTGGTTTGCATGGAAGGAAATGGTAAGAATGAAAGAAGTTGCTAGTTTTGTTGTAAGTGGTAATGGTTAGCTTAAGGTGTAAGCACAAGCTTACACTTGTGTAAGTAGTAGTTAACTTGATGCCACCTATGTGTGGTGGTGTCAATATTGCCGTCCCATATTGCTAGTGGGGTGGGGCAAAGTGTTTTGTCCCATCTCACTAGTTTACGGGTATTTCTCGATTCTAGTTTTCTCGATTTGCGTGCCCTCGGGTCGTTTTACGAAAAACATTTTTATAAATTATGAATCACCGTCACAAAACGAATCCAATAAAAATTGTCTCATCAAAAACGGAGTTCAAAAACGTAAATACGTAATCCTTAGGTTTCCGGTTTAGTCGTAAAAGACGCCAAATTATGCACGTAAGCCCAAATTTAAATCCGTAAATTGTGAGTTCGTCAACCAACACAAAAATAAGTTTCAAAATATTATACGAGAAAATATTTCACTACCTGAAAATGTTAGATTTGTCACAGTACGTCTTCCACTGGCTCATTCTACCACAGAAGTACATCTTCTGTTTGTTAATATCTTTGTTACGGAAGTACGTCTTCTGTTTGTTAATATCTTTGTTACGGAAGTACGTCTTCTGTTTGTTAATATCTTTGTTACGGAAGTACGTCTTCCGCGACGAATTACTTGGCCCGGCTAAGAGTGAATTTCCAAAATTTATATCGTTTATACTTAATTAGACGGAACCTGATCAACTACGTTTAATCCAGGAAAAACCGTGAGAAATTTTGGAAGTCGTTATCAAATGTCGTGGCCATAAGACGGATGTAATATCCGCATCACTTTGCCACAGAAGTACGAATTCTGTTGGCCTTAAGACGAATGCAATATTCGCACTATGCATCATTAGTAGGTATTAGAAGTACGTCTTCAAATGTTCACGATGCAGCACACGGGTTCCACCTTCACCTTCATAAAACCTTCTTATCATCCTTACGTTAGAGATGAATAAGAATGATACCTTGCCAATGCCAGTGTTACCCCGGCTACAGAACAAGTTTTCTTCTTACGGGGTCCTTACCGTCTAATCACGGGAAACCTAGCATTTGAGCACACCCACCCGTCTTACATACACGGGTTCCCCATTTCTTTCGACGTAGATACGCTTACAGGTAACGGATATGGTGTAAAGTCTAGTAACCTTGGTGATGAATTCGCATACTAGACTGGGGGGGCATGATGACGTATAGTGGCTACGCTCACTATTCGTAACCCCAGCCCATTATCTTTTCGCTAACAGTAGCCCATAACGAGTGGAGCCATATGTTACGGACGACCCACGAGGATGTCCTAGCATCAAGCCGCACGCGGTTGTTTAGTAAGCGTGATACATGAATGAGTCTAGCATAACATGATCATGAACCATATCATACTAGACTGGGGGACATGTCGACGTATAGTCAGTATTCGGCCCGGCCCAACAGGCCCGCGACCTACACACCTAACTTATCCTTCAAGAAACCCTAAGCCTATAAATACAAGGGTAGGGGTCTCATTCTACACCAGGTTCTCTCTCTTAACCACACCTCTTATACAACATATCGATCAATACTGACTTGACCGTTGGAGGTGGACCCCGGGGCTACGGCCTCGGGTCCACGTCTAACCGGTTCTTCTTTGTTTGCAGCATTACTCAGGACCCGAGAAGACGACGAACGGCCCAGGAGAGTCGTCAGACCTGCCTAGCCAAACTATGCTCCAACAAGTTGGCGCCATCCGTGGGACCCGACAAATTGCTCGTCCTACTCTGATTGGAATCATAGATAATGTGTGTTCCAGTCTTAATTTCTCCCCACATTAGGAGGTAAACAACACTCATCACAGGTACACGCTCATAAAATATTATTTACTGAATGTCTATGTCAATTTGCATGAATGTTTATGCATGAATCATACACATGTGCATGTAACATGCCAAAACCTTAACAAGAATCGTTGATGTATTGCACACACCTTTGTGTTACGATTGACATATGTATTGTTTTTTCTTTTTTTTTTTCTTTATTGATCTTTTACGATCGAAAATAAATCCCTACAAGAGATTTCATCGAGGATTTCCCCGGAACCCAAATCATATTTTTAGTATGTGCCTTTTCTTTTAAATTTGAAAGGTAAATTTATCCGAAAAAAATAGAAGATACAGTGATGTACCTATTTGCATTATAGATATTGAGTATAGAATATCTTACTTATATAAGTTTTATATTTTGAACATTATAATGGCGTATAACATGCGAGGATACTAGCTTTCTAAACATTCTTATTTAGCCGAATGTAATATGGTTTTGCATTGTTTAATTGTGAATGTTTATCTTGTTTACAATAGTAGCAACATGATATGTTATCGATATATTTAATCGCGAATATTTCAGAGTATTCCAAAATATCATCATGCGTTTTCTTTTTTGATATACGTGGTCATGGAACTGTTCAGCCGCACTCGTCCACACATTTTGAAATATTTTAATATTTCACTACGGTTATGAGCCGCGTCCTTCCGTGTTAGTCATATATTAGTAAAATATTACGCAATCTTTTAAATGTATACAAAGATTTTTAATATCTTATTTTTTAGGTAACAAGATTTACCCATATCTTTTAAAATAAAAAAAATATTTTATCAATATTTTTCATGTAAATAAAAGATATTAGATATATCTTTTAAATTGGCAAGGAGATATTACATATATCTTTTGATTTTATTAAATATATTCTTTGTATGTGTCGCGACTCGACGTAGCAATATCGTGATTCGCGATCATGGCTCGTCCATCCGCAATCATCTGCACGTTCAACAATTATTTTTTATTCGCGGTCATGGTATGTCCAGCCGTGCTCGTCTGTATGTTCGGTTATATTTTATTTTTTCACTGCGGTCATGAGCCGCGTCTTCCGTAATTAATCCGTACGTTCGGGTATACTGTTTATATTAAACAGGATATTACATATCTCATTTAAATTACTATAAGATATTATTTATCTTTTTTCTATTCGGATATGATATACTCTGATATTATTAATTTATAAAAGATATTATATATATCTTTTATATCGGTAAAATATATTACGTATATTTTCTTTAAATAATATATTTTATTTGTCATTCGCGGTCATGGTACGTCCATCCGCGCTAGTCCGTACACTCGGATATCTTCTGCCTACGGCGTACATGTACACATCGTTCCCAGGTGGAATAAGAGGATTGAGTGAACCTAATAATTCAACTTGTCGTGTAAGAGGGATGCAACCCCAACGACGATGGATCATGTATCCTTGTTAGACACCTTGCTATCAAGACGTTGTAGTAAGTTAGCAAACCACATGACTCATGATGGACTTGCAAAAGACACACTGTGCACGTCTAACAAATTTTTTGTCAAAACTTTGACCGTCCTTATGGTAGTAGCGGTACGTCGCACGTAATGGCATAGCTCATCCAATAAGTTAGTTAAGATACGTCTTATACTATGTGACAATTCGCGGTTATGGCAAGACCCATCCGCGTTGGTTCGCACGTTCGAATCCAATTTCTATCTTTCGTACGCGGCTATGGTACGTCCATTCGCGCTGGTCTACGTGATCGTAATTTTTTGAATACTTGATTAAGTTTAATACTACTAATCGAGTGTATCACCATTAAACTTGGGGGGCTACTAGGGTATAATAATACCACTATTTATGTGCACGTCACACAAATATCTTTGGATATAGTCCTTTGCCGCAGAAGTCCGCCTTCTGCCGGTTTATTCCTTTGGCATGGAAGTATCTCTTCTATTGGCTTATTCCTTCGCCGTGGAAGTCCTCCTTCCGCGCGCTTATTCCTTTGTCATGGAAGTATCTCTTCCATTGGCTTATTCCTTCGCCGCGGAAGTACTCCTTCTGCGCGCTTGTTTCTGCGCCATGGAAGTATCTCTCCCATTGGTTTTGTCCTTCGCCGTGGAAGTCCTCCTTCCGCGCGTTTATTCCTTTGCCATGGAGGTATCTCTTCCATTGGCTTATTACTTCGCTGCGGAAGTCCTCCTTCCGCGCGCTTATTTCTTTGCCGCAGAAGTCCGCCTTCTGCCGGTTTATTCCTTTGCCGCAGAAGTCCGCCTTCTGCCGGTTTATTCCTTTGCTGCAGAAGTCCGCCTTCTGCCGGTTTATTCATGTGCCATGGAAGTATCTCTTCCATTGGCTTATTCCTTCGCTGCGGAAGTACTCCTTCCACGCACTTGTTCCTGTGCCATGGAAGTATCTCTTCCATTCGCTTATTCCTTCGCCGTGGAAGTACTCCTTCCGCGCGCTTGTTTCTGCGCCATGGAAGTATCTCTTCCATTGGCTTATTCCTTCGCCGCGGAAGTACTCCTTCCGTGCGCTTGTTTCTGCGCCATGGAAGTATCTCTTCCATTGGCTTATGTCGTTGCCACGGAAGTATCTCTTCCGGTGGCTTATTCATGCGCCGTGGAAGTATCTCTTCCACGTGCTTATTATCTTCGCCGTGGAAGTATCTCTTTCACGTGCTCATTATTTTCGCCGTGGAAGTATCTTTTCCACGTGCTCATTATTTTCGCCGTGGAAGTATCTCTTCCACACGCTTGTTGTTTTTGCCGTGGAAGTATTTCTTCCACGTGCTTGTTATTTTCGCCGTGGAAGTATCTCTTCCACGTGCTCATTATTTTCGCCGGGGAAGTATTTCTTCCACGTGCTCGTTATCCTCGCCGTGAAAGTATCTCTTCCACGTGCTCGTTATTTTCGCCGTGGAAGTATTCTTCCACGTGCTTCTTATCTTCGCCGTGGAAGTATCTCTTCCATGTGCTTATTATCTTCGCCTTGGAAGTATCTCTTCCACGTGCTTATTATCTTCGCCGTGGAAGTATCTCTTCCACGTGCTCATTATTTTCGCCGTGGAAGTATCTCTTCCACGTGCTCATTATTTTCGCCGTGGAAGTATCTCTTCCACACGCTTGTTATTTTTGCCGTGGAAGTATTTCATCCACGTGCTTGTTATTTTCACCGTGGAAGTATCTCTTCCACGTGCTCATTATTTTCGCCGGGGAAGTATTTCTTCCACGTGCTCGTTATCCTCGCCGTGAAAGTATCTCTTCCACGTGCTCGTTCTTTTCGCCGTGGAAGTATTCTTCCACGTGCTTCTTATCTTCGCCGTGGAAGTATCTCTTCCACGTGCTTATTATCTTCGCCTTGGAAGTATCTCTTCCGCGTGCTTATTATCTTCGTCGTGGAAGTATCTCTTCCACATGCTCATTATTTTCGCCGTGGAAGTATCTCTTCCACGTGCTCATTATTTTCGCCGTGGAAGTATCTCTTCCACACGCTTGTTATTTTTGCCGTGGAAGTATTTCTTCCACGTGCTTGTTATTTTCGCCGTGGAAGTATCTCTTCCACGTGCTCATTATTTTCGCCGGGGAAGTATTTTTTCCACGTGCTCGTTATCCTCGCCGTGGAAGTATCTCTTCCACGTGCTCGTTATTTTCTCCGTGGAAGTATTCTTCCACGTGCTTCTTATCTTCGCCGTGGAAGTATCTCTTCCACGTGCTTATTATCTTCGCCTTGGAAGTATCTCTTCCAGGTGCTCATTATCTTCGCCGTGGAAGTATCTCTTCCACGCGCGTGTTATTTTCGCCGTGGAAGTATCTCTTCCACGTGCTTATTATCTTCGCCGTGGAAGTATCTCTTCCACGTGCTTATTATATTCGCCGTGGAAGTATCTCTTCCACGTGATTATTTTCTTCGCCGTGGAAGTGTCTCTTCCACGTGCTTATTATCTTTGCCGTGGAAGTGTCTCTTCCACTTGCTCATTATTTTCGCCGTGGAAGTATCTCTTCCAAGTGCTCATTATTTTCGCCGTGGAAGTATCTCTTCCACGTGCTCATTATGTTCGTCGTGGAAGTATCTCTTCCACGTGCTCATTATTTTTGCCGTGGAAGTCTCTCTTCCACGTGCTCATTATTTTCGCCGTGGAAGTATCTCTTCCACGTGCTCATTATTTTTGCCGTGGAAGTATCTCTTCCACGTGCTCATTATTTTTGTTGTGGAGGTATCTCTTCCACGTGCTTACTATCTTCGCCGTGGAAGTATCTCTTCCACGTTCTTATTAACTTCGCCGTGGAAGTGTCTCTTCCACGTGCTTCTTATCTTCGCCGTGGAAGTATCTCTTCCACGTGTTTCTTATTTTCGCCATGGAAGTATCTCTTCCACGTGTTTCTTATCTTCGTCGTGGAAGTGTCTCTTCCACGTGCTTATTATCTTCGCCGTGGAAGTATTCTTCCACGTGCTCGTTATCTTCGCCGTGGAAGTACGTCTTCCACGTGCTTATTATATTCGTCGTGGAAGTATCTCTTCCACGTGCTTATTATATTCGCTGTGGAAGTATCTCTTCCACGTGCTTATTATCTTCTCCGTGGAAGTATCTCTTCCACGTGCTTATTATCTTCGTCGTGGAAGTGTCTCTTCCACGTGCTTATTATATTCGCCGTGGAAGTATCTCTTCCACGTGCTTATTATCTTCGCCGTGGAAGTATCTCTTCCACGTGCTTATTATATTCGCCGTGGAAGTATCTCTTCCACGTGCTTATTATCTTCGCCGTGGAAGTATCTCTTCCACGTGCTTATTATCTTCGCCGTGGAAGTGTCTCTTCCACGTGCTTATTATATTCGCCGTGGAAGTATCTCTTCCACGTGCTTACTATCTTCGCCGTGGAAGTATCTCTTCCACGTGCTTATTATCTTCGTCGTGGAAGTGTCTCTTCCACGTGCTTACTATCTTTGCCGTGGAAGTGTCTCTTCCACTTGCTCATTATTTTCGCAGTGGAAGTATTCTTCCACGGTGCATCGTTATCTTTTTCCGTGGAAGTACGTCTTCCACTAGCTCATTCTACCACAGAAGTACATCTTCTGTTTGTTAATATCTTTGTTACGGAAGTACGTCTTCTGTTTGTTAATATCTTTGTTACGGAAGTACGTCTTCTGTTTGTTAATATCTTTGTTACGGAAGTACGTCTTCCGCGACGAATTACTTGGCCCGGCTAAGAGTGAATTTCCGAAATTTATATCGTTTATACTTAACTAGACGGAACCTGATCAACTACGTTTAATCCAGGAAAAACCGTGAGAAATTTTGGAAGTCGTTATCAAATGTCGTGGCCATAAGACGGATGTAATATCCGCATCACTTTGCACAGAAGTACGAATTCTGTTGGCCTTAAGACGAATGCAATATTCGCACTATGCTGCATCATTAGTAGGTATTAGAAGTACGTCTTCAAATGTTCACGATGCAGCACCCGGGTTCCACCTTCACCTTCATAAAACCTTCTTATCATCCTCACGTTAGAGATGAATAAGAATGATACCTTGCCAATGCCAGTGTTACCCCGGCTATAGAACAAGTTTTCTTCTTACGGGGTCCTTACCGTCTAATCACGGGAAACCAAGCATTTGAGCACACCCGCCCGTCTTACATACACGGGTTCCCCATTTCTTTCGACGTAGATACGCTTACAGGTAACGGATATGGTGTAAAGTCTAGTAACCTTGGTGATGACCTCGCATACTAGACTGGGGGGACATGATGACGTATAGTGGCTACGCTCACTATTCGTAACCCCAGCCCATTATCTTTTCGCTAACAGTAGCCCATTACGAGTGGAGCCATATGTTACGGACGACCCACGAGGATGTCCTAGCATCAAGCCGCACGCGGTTGTTTAGTAAGCGTGATACATGAATGAGTCTAGCATAACATGATCATGAACCATATCATACTAGACTGGGGGACATGTCGACGTATAGTCAGTATTCGGCCCGTCCCAACAGGCCCGCGACCTACACACCTAACTTATCCTTCAAGAAACCCTAAGCCTATAAATACAAGGGTAGGGGTCTCATTCTACACCAGGTTCTCTCTCTTAACCACACTTCTTATACAACATATCGATCAATACTGACTTGACCGTTGGAGGTGGACCCCGGGGCTCCGGCCTCGGATCCACGTCTAACCGGTTCTTCTTTGTTTGCAGCATTACTCAGGACCCGAGAAGACGACGAACGGCCCAGGAGAGTCGTCAGACCGGCCTAGCCAAACTATGCTCCAACAATATGTGTGACTGTATCCAGTTAGGAGATTTAGCACTCACAAATTTGTGGTTGTTCCGTCGTTCTTTATGTCTGACCCTGCACCACAGCTATCTTCAATATACGAATTATCGAGGGTCAGCCTAAAAAATGCAAATCACGCATTTATCAACAAAAAGAAAAGACTATGGTTTTCGTTGATTCTAGTCATTCACAGTTGACACGGGAACAACATATTTTCCATAAAACTCACTTTGTACGTTTTTGCTCCCAATAGGCTTGTCCGGTACAGAGTTGGAGGGGTGGTGACGCAGGCCCTCAAATGCATCCGCATCTCCAGAATTCACGCTGAAAATATTGGTGTAAAAAAACATTTGAAGTAGGTGTTTATGTCATTTTGGCTGATGCAACTGTGTTCAGTTAGGAGGTTTAGTGCTCACAAAGTTGTTGTTTTGCCCTTTTTCTTCACGTTCGATGCTGAACCACAGTTCTCCTCAATATCTGAATCCTCGAGCACCGGCCTAAAATGTGAACAACATATAAAGAAACCAACATATGCAACTATGCATGTTATAACAACTGGGCACATGCCTGAGTGTTTTATTTTCTTTTCAATCAAGAAATCACTAGGTCCCCCCCCCCCCCCCCCAAGCGTGACCTTCATTGTATGTCCCCTGGTGAAAAGTAAATATAGGTTGTTCAAGCAACATATTACAATATAAAATAAGCAAAACCCAAGATAATAAATTCTAAACCCCTGGGTTGATATATAAACATCTAGTTTTCTTGCGCTGGTTTTCTGGACATCGGTCCTGCCTACACTAGTGATATACCCAACAACATCTGTCATATAGTATACATGAGCACTATATAATTAGAAGCCCACAACACCAAACTACATGGGCTTCATAAATCACATACAAACTATAAGTAAAAAAACAACATAAGTTACCATGGCATACACTATTGCTTGTATCCACAATAGTGTCTAAGTCAGCCAAGACCAATGGATTCTGACAAAGCCAGTGGGATTGACAGAGGTCTTACGAAAAGTAGTCTGACCATCAAACTCTAACATGTAGGCATCATCCTTTCGGATACGAGACTCATCTGCATTATTACGGACCACAAAATCTTTGATGGTATAAATCAAGCCTTCCTTAATTCTCAGGAAATTATGGGCCACTCCGGCCTTTGCAGTACAATGGATAACTTGACCCTGAAAGGAAACTGTAATATCAGAGAAAAAAAACATGAAGGAGAAATAAATAAGCAAAGTCTACCTTTTAATCAAAGACAATAAAATCCGTACTCAGGTATTTTTCCTTTATATTTTGCATGTCCCACATACGACAAGTCAATACAGTAATTGTTCCATTCATGCCTACCCGCAAGGAATCCAAAAACAACGACCCATTTCTCGTTAAAGCATTATCAGAGTTTGTGCTCCTACTTTCCATACCATTGCTGCCATTTAGCCTAGATGAAACTGAACGCCCATGCGAACTATTTCTAGTACGACCATTAGCAAAATTGCTTCCAATAGGGGCATCATTAGAGTTGTCCCCAACAGCAGGCGTGGATCTAGAAACAGCTGGTGATGAAGCAGGCTCACCATCACTGTTTTTGTTGCTTTCATTAATTTTTTGTTTACTTTCATTAATTTCCATAATGTAATACCTGTAATTATTTTTTGGGCAATTTCATATCTCCCCTCCTTTTAAATGGAAATTTCATATATACCCAAACATGCATTAAAAACATTGTAAATCTAATTATTTATTTTTAAATCGAATAATCTATTTTAAATAAGCAATTTCAAACACCCCCTAAATTATGTTATTCATCATCTATTTTCTACACAGCCAGATATTAGCATGTACAGGGTGTCCAATGGTACAGGGCCTCTAATTTTGGAGAGGCCTTCGATTTTTAAGTTGAAGTTGTTTATAAGATCATTTTAGATGGCTTGATCATGTCTTGTGTGTTTTAGGATCAGAAATATACGTTTTGTATGAGTATTAAAAAGAAAAAAAGAAAACCTCATACTTGATTTTAATGGAGTTTTACTATGAGCAGGTGTTGGATGATGGGAAAGACGATTAGCAAGTTGGCCAATAGGGCACTTTGCGAGACCAGTGATTTGTTGGCTTCTTTTAAATCAATTAGTATTACAAAGTCGTATTTTAACACTTCAACTTCTTAAAATTGTTATATTTAACTTTGTTTCGACGTAAATGTAATTTATAAATTTTAATAAAAAGCTTAGTTTAAAATCTTACTATCTATAAATCCTGAGTACTCTAATTGAATGCCGAGGTCTCATTCATGAGTGGCAAGCCTAATCATGAGTGGCAAGCCTAATCATGAGGGGAAGTTTAATCATGAGGGGAAGGCTACTCATGAGCGGCAAGCCTAAGGGGAAGTTTAATCATGAGGGGAAGGCTAATCATAAGGGGAAAGTTCAATCATGAGGAGAAGGTTAACCATTAGGGGGATTTTGGGAATAAATGTGGTAGAGTCGAACGATTTTATTGTGACCTGAAAAGGGCCGACGAAGATGTAGACGTCTCCATTATGAGGTGTTTAATTGATGGGTGCTAATTAATTAGGATATACTTACAGGTCCTGTTGTTTCGTCTTCCAAAAAATGAATGCTAGACCTCTTCAAATATGAGGTAATTGGCTGCGTATGAACACATGACCTCAAACCCAGAGGAAAAAACACTATTTTTTAATAAGAGGCAATTTCATATCTCCCCTCTTTTTAAATGAAAATTTCATATATACCCAAACATGCATTAAAAACATTGTAATTTTCTAAGTAATTTAATGCTTTACAAAAACTCCATTTAAAAAAAATAAGTATCCATCTACTTTTGTAAAACTCTATTTTTAGCCTTCTAAAACGGAAATAAGTGATTTTTTTTTTTGCCAAACGTTTATTTTAAATTAACTTCATTTGCAAAATGAAATAAGTAAATAAGTTGGTTCATAACGCAAAGACATACCTTCTTTAGATGATAAGCATGAACAAACTGCAAGAGCACGAAAATACCCAAAAGAAGGGAAATTGTATGTTACTTTGAACTGCAGGTAATGTTTATTTTAACTGACTCACATTTACTATATAACATGTTATATCGAAACCCCAAAGTTTTATGAACTGTCGATCCATGCATGATCTGAAACTCCTTATCTTAGTTACATCCACCCGTCATATTACAATTCATCTTTACCAGAATAGAAATGGCGAAAAACGCAAGAGAAGTCCTCTGCCCCATGACCCTCGTTACAAAGCTTTGTAAATCTGTGAAGAGAAAATAGATGGTGTTAAAACATCGATTTGGATTATTAGAAAAATACATGCCACATCAATGACATGTTTGTAATCAGGTATTCAGGTTCCTTTTATAAATGAGGGAGAATAAATATAAATAACAAGACTCACAAGTTGTCTATATTAGGATGCATTTTATCCTCAGACACTAATAGCAACAATCACAAGAAAATATACCTAGCATCAGTGGCGGACGCAGGAAATTGAATAATGGGGGCAATTTTTTTTTTATGATCGTAAGGCGAAAAAACTAAAATCTGAATAAAAAATCGAGTATTTTAACTTAAAAATGAAGCATTTTTAGGTTTTACAGTGTTAAATGTTAGACTTCAGTGTGTGAGTGGGGGGCAATTCCAATTTCGAGTTGGGGGCATTTAAAAAAACACTCGAAATTGAGAAAAAATTACACTGTAATATTGTCGTTTTAGTTTAGCTATGGGGGGCGCCGCCACCCCGTCCCTAAGCTATAGGTCCGCCCCTGCCTAGCATAAAGCAGGACTGCCTACTAAAAGTATACGGGCACTACATGTCAAAATGAGGATCGAGGAACACATGGGACATGCTTTTATACCCATACCCATACCCATCACCCATGTTAGCCAAGTAAGCCAACTAGTCACGAGTACCCCACAAATCTAATCGTGAACGTAATCAGGATAATATTTCTTAAAGGTTTGATACTAATTATTGTTCTTGCTTTCTATCTAGTTATCTTGAGTCTTAACCACTAGTATATATCTATATATGGAGTTTTCATCGAGTGTTCTTTAAGTTCTTTTCCTAAAAATTGTTATTGAACTGTCGGTGCAACTTACAAAATGAACCAATAATATTATCTTGTTCTCAGAGTATTTTAAAATGAGTTTTTTTAGGTACATGTAATGGGTCTTCACATTAAATTTCGCAGATTTTTCTGAAAAAGGGAGACAAAAACTAATGGGAGTGATCTTACATGTCATTTGCCTCAGATGTTAATGGACATTTCAGACCAATTTCTTTAGCTGAAGCTGAAGCAAGCTTCAAATCTTTTGCCTGCATTGTATGAAAAAGGTTCTCTAAGCCATCATATCAAAATACTGTAAATAACGGTGAAAGAATGTGCTGGTAATTTATGGCAATTTCGCCTCATTTGCTTATTAGTTGGTCCATACGGATTGTCTTTTATTTAGCTAAAAAAGGAAAGGGTCAAAACAAGTCGAAAGCCATCTGAATTCACCCTGCATTTTCTCTACCAAGAAAGCAATCCCACTTTTTAGCAGAAAGGCCAAAATTTGTAGATCAACCATACAAAATAGTACATAATAAGTACTAACATAAGAATGACCGAAAGCACACAATTCCAAATCAGTATCACAAGTCCCAGAAACCACGAATTCTTGGAAGCTCGGCAATATATGCTGATGTGTATCAAAGTCATAGGTTCACAAATCCTAACTTTAGCTCTCAATAGCCTATATATATGAATTACAATTACAAACACGGAAGAAGAATAGGAAGAAACTTATGTTGGAAGACATACCATCAGTGTAGAGGCAAATCCACCATCATAATTTCTAGAGGAGGGCACTCCATCCATCACACCAGGTACAGGATTATACATATCACTGACATGTGTATAGATTAAATAAGTATTTGTATAAAAAAAATTCTGGACTGTAAAACTAAAATCAAAAAAATACTTCACGATACGCAATCATATCATTACTCTAATTTCTGACATGAATTAGTACCTACTCCAACAACGAGCACTTGAAGAGTTGAAGATTTTGGTTAACGTACTGGCTGTAATGCCCAGAGACTGGCCAAGAACAAATGCTTCAGAGACACCAAGCATACTCACAGCCATTGCCAGGTTGTTACAGATCTTAGCTGCCTGAACACACCATTGTCCCTAGTCAAAACATCCTTACACTAATGCTAACATAAAAAGAAAAGCTAAAAGACTTTGACATAGTGTTGAATTCATTATATCTTACAGAACCAGTCCCTGTACTACCACAATATATGGTATTTTTTCCCATAAGTGAAAATAATGATCCTGCAGCCTTGTAAGCTTCCTCTGGTCCACCAACCTGACAGACCATTAGATTACTATCTTAATAATTTAATTTTTTTCGGTCATACGTCAAAACATTCATTTTATACAAATTTAGATTCATGGGTCAGTCCAACCCAACCTTCCCCATTTCGCCACCATTACATATAACATTATACGTAAGATGATGGTTTAGAGTATTTCCGCGTCAGAAGTTATATATTGAGAGTACTGTTTATACCATGAATGTAAGTGTTCCATTTTTTGCTGCAGGAACACCTCCAGAGACGGGAGCATCCAGCATAACAGGGGTATCCCAGGAATCTAGAATACATAGAAGTTCATTACTTGGAAGAATTGAGCTAGTCAAAAGAGCGTTTTTAACATAATAGAAGCCTAGGATAATAATCCCTACAATTCTTTGTTCTAATAAACAGGAAATTAACATTTGAATTGGAAGCAAAATAAATCCGACCACATAGTGTTTATGTTTGGTTTCAATTATAAGCCCCGTCACAGCAATATAAAGTGGAATATAGTCTGCCACTTTGAGGGATTTTGTTAGGGTGTATCAACTTCTAAATGCAACACAAAACAGTATCACCAAAATGATGAGAAACAACATAACAGAAACCAGCCACGGTCAAATTAGGAATATTACTACAGTGATACATGTAGACATCACAACAGAAACACTGGAAGAGAGTACCTCCATGGCTCCATCCCAATCAGCAATTAACAAAATAACATGTAGTAAAATGTACAGGTGCTGTGAGTTAGTAAAACCGAGTCAAAATGGTTCAGATGAAACGGGTAATTACAAGTACATGACTTTTTTGTCCATTTTTCATAGTAGTTACCGTGCTAATGATATACGGAGTAGTAATCTAAAGCCTATAATAAGATTAGCTAGGAAGTGGTATATAGCTAAAAACAGACTATGGATGAGACATTAAACCCGTTGAACTGATTCAACTATTTAGGTGAAAAAGCTTTCTTTTTTTTTCTTTTTTGGCCTAATTGAGATAACACAACTCAAATACACATGTTCGTAGGTAAATGGGTTGAAAGTTAAAAAGTGTCACGTCTACTTGAATCCAAAGTGTCCTCGCTTACTAGCTATCTGTTTGAATGTATACCATCTTACAGACACCTTAGAGGACTATTAAAAAACTTCCCATCAAATATGACATTATCCAGTTAAACAGGTTTAAAATAGAACACTAGCCACAAAGAGTATAAAAGCACATGAAAAGACCAGAGCATCACAGCTAACAGAACTATTATAGAGCATGCCTCATAAAAGTGACTTAGATAATGAAACATACAAGTTTTTTTAGTTTGTCCTTCGAAAAAATCAATGGTCTCACGAAGGGTATTGAAACAACTAGCTTATGTATTCTCTGACCACAAAAGCCTATCAGACTGCTATATATGTCTCGACCAGGATATGAAGTGTTAGTGACATGCATGCGTTATTTGTGCCTGATCAAAAAAGATATATATGCCTAAGGTGTGGAGGTACTAATGCTTATACAGAAACAAACCAATTTTGAAGTTACTGTATAATTCACAGACTTGACCTCACTTTAACAGCCTTGCAAATACATCACATCAGAGGCAAAGCCACACACATAGAGATAATAACTCAGTAGCTCAGTCAAGTAAAACAAACATAAGTGGTATCCTTCATTTTTATATCATTCAAACCAAATATTGATCTAGCCGAAAAACTCATGGAGACCAAGAAAGACAAAACCCCTCACTTTCACAAGTCTAGTTGATTGACTGTCAGACAACACACGCTAGACACTTACAAGTGATGTCATAAGCTATAGCAAACTGGAACTTACAGTTCCTCAAAGCATCATTAACCAGAAAGATGCAGCAAAAATTATAGGTTTATCGTATTTAGCGTTGTTCTACATACCTTTCTTTTCAATTAAAGCACAATTAGATACAGCTGAGGCTAGCTTTCTTGTTGTTTGTGGGTCAATTGTAGACGAATCTATATATAACCAAGGCCTCAAAGGTTTCCCACCATTAAGTAAACCCTTTGGTCCTGTGTAAACATCTAATACCTAAACAAAGAAGTACACCAATTTAAACTAAATCCTGCATATACAAAAACAGGAATAAGAGTTGCAAATAAAGCATCAGATTGCCGTTTTGTAGGATAAATTAAGTCAACAGAAATATTCTTCAACTTGCAGTGGACATAAGTTAAAAACATAATCATCTCTGATCAAGGATACGGAAACCAACATGTAAATTACCTTGTGGCAAGGAGGGCGCATATGTTCATTTAAATAAATTTAAATATGTGTACAATCTAGAACCGGTAGAAGTTAACAGAATGTATAACTTACATGGCTTGATGAAGGCAACATGGTAATTACAACATCACTAATTTCTGCAACTTCCATTGGTGATCCTTTAACAGAGATTCCCTTGTCCGAAAACATCTTTATGGCACTAAGATTTCTGATTGGAAAACAGGAGGGAAGGAATCATGCCCAATGTAAGAACTTGCATTGTAGTTGACGTCAAATAAAAAGATCAAATCAGTATCATGCTCAAGATTGCAGAATTTCAACATGTAATTCTGTTTAAAGGTCTGATCATGACTCAGGGGTCAAGACTACAGAGTACAGACCGACTAACAATAATCATAAATTACATAGTAAAATGGCGTCTAATTCAGAAGAAGAAAATTACATGTCATGAACTGCCACATTTAATCCTGCCTTAATCAAGTTATTCGCCATTCTGGACCCCATGTTTCCTAGTCCTATGAATCCAACCCTCTGTAATACATTATAAAAGACATATTAGACAAACATAATTGCAGTCTTCGGATAAGGTGATGCAAAAACTAACGGTGTTATTTTACCGGGGTTTAATTCCCCTTTACCCAAAAAAAAAAACTAACGGTGTTTGGAATATGACATATGCATAAAAAGAAAAATGGGCAATTTCATGCATTGCATTTGCATGCGTATAATCATATACAAGTAAAGTAATCAAAATAATCATAAAACTTACTTGTAAGTGAGGCGGAATGATCGATGAAGAAAGCCTTCGAAATGGTAACACTAACTGAGACTTCAATTTAGATTTACCAAGTGTTACAAATGATCTTGCCCTGTAAATCGCCATGCTTAATTAGATAAAATTTTGCAGTTGCACACAGTTATCAAGACAGTGAACAGAAAGTATTTTTGTTTGGTAAGGAGGAGAACGTCTAGTTTGACTCATAAGTTGATCACAAAGTTACACGAATCGTCCCCGTGGATGTACCGCAATGCAAAAAGTTTTTAATAACTTTTTTGCATTTATGTCATTGAATGCATATGATATTAATAGCTTAAGATTTGAAGAAAAACTTATTACATGTAAAGTCTTATTTAAAACGGAAAATAGACAAATAAGTTATTAAAGTTTGATTAAATGTTTACTTAAGTTACTAAAGTATTTTTTGTTACAAAAAGGTTACTCAAGTATACGGGTTAATTATATGAGTTACTAAAGTTTTAAAAAGTTACGATTAGGTTACTCTGAGGGTGGCAACCTGTTGGTAACCTGTTGTTATAATCACGTCAATATTTTGTGGGTCCTACCTCAAACAAGAATGTCCATGACTCTTCAATGTTCGTTCATCAGCACAACGACCACCACCACCAGTTCTCACCACCACCGGATCTATAAAAAAACGCTACCACCGAAAAAAGATTGATGTCACACTCTGTTAGCCCTAAAATGTGAGCGACCAACGGAATTACATTAATAACCTATTTTTAACGAAAAAAAACTTTAGTAACGTAGATGATCTTTTTGACAAACTTTGGTAACATTTTTGTGTTTTAACCCATTAATATTATATGCCACGTCATTTAGTCACCAGTAATAAAAGGTTGCTACCAAAAGAGTAAGTTATATAACAGGTAAACCAAACATAAGTAACTGATTTGTAACCAAAAATACTTTAGTAACTTAGATGAACACTTAAGCAAACTTTAGTAACTTATTTGTATATTTTTCCTATCTAAAAATGCTAAAAAAACCATTACAATTTTTTTTAATTGTAAAAAGCAATTGATGTTTTATGCATTAGAGATGCTCAATATAAGTTTATTTTCCCTCATATAACATAAGTATTTTGTTGTTTATTTAGAGACTTATCGACTTATATTTTATAAACTTTAACTTTTTAAAACTTGATTTATGAGCTTATATAATGATGATGTGTAGTGGCTAGTCGGACTATTTGGTCCAGCCCACGTACATTATTGATAGTCGATCCATCAAGAACGTATTTCCTCACTGCGACAAGCCCAATGGACCCGGCCCAGGGAGAGTCGCACGCGGTTTCATGCAAATCACGGCTGATCGCACGTGGATTAGCCCTAATTGAATCATAATCTAATAAGAATTATGATTCTCCCTATTCAAGGTAACGATATGCATTCCTTATTTACGGATAAGGATTAGAAAACAAATCCAAGTGTATCTTTCCTTGTCTTGGGTCGCACGATTCAGAATCCCTACTAGGGTTTCACCTAGTATAAAAGGAACTCTCGCGGTTCCTTCAAAGGTATGATTTCATACGATCTCAAACCCCCCTAACCGATTACTTACTCTCACGCCAGAGGTTAATCGTGAGAGACAATCCCACGGTAAGCTTATAGTGTTTTCTCGTTGTACAGGGTCGTCATACAAGTTCACTTGGTGTAGGAGCCAGAGCATTCAATACTGGAATACCTCTACTACGGGTCATCAAGGTCCAACCCAACTTTGTATCAACAAGTTGGCGCCATCCGTGGTACCTTACACAAATCTGTACGATGACCAAGACGACGGGCGAATCTTCTAACTAGTAGACTCTGCTAGGGAAGAAGTCGCAGCAGAATGTGGCAACCTTTGTCTCGACCACTTCGGCCACTGGAGGGAGACAAATCCCTCAACTAGATGAAACTTTTAGAGGACCGAACAACCAAAACGCTAGTACCAGGCCACCGCATCAGGTGGCGAGTCCGCTATTTGTGGCAGCTCTTGTGGCGACGCGCTAACGGGGACACCAAGGTCGGTGGAGGAACCACCCCAACACAAAAAGAAGCTTTGTGTCTACCGAACACACATATTGTCGCCACACTTTCTACGCTCGAGGTACACCTCCTAGAATTCGTAGCTTAAAACTATCACGCCCTCCTCCCATACATGGCAGAGAGAATGATGAACGAGCCACAAGAAGATCTTAGGACACGCCTCAACTTTGGTCCCAGTCCAGCGAAGGAAATAGAGGCCGAGGGAGCTCCGTAACGTCTCCCCCGAACCTAGGAGGAAGTGCCCAATGAAGGAACGCCTCAAGAGATGCTTCGCGAAAGAACAACTCGGGGAAGCACGTAACATCGACCGAACAGAGAGGCGACAAGCCTCATAACACTTAGAAAGGTCAGAAGGTCGGGGTGCTTTAGAGAGACCAGATGAAAACGCTCACCGCATAGCAAGCATCTTCGACAGAATCAATAAGTGGAAGAGCGGTACAACTCCAGAATCTCGGGATTCCAGATCTAAAAGGAGGGAATCTCGTGGTCGCTCTAAAAGGTGGGTCGTTCCTTAGCAGGGAACGCTCTGGCTCCGACACGGGATCTTCTAACTGAAGACGCCGCACGAGAGACACGTCGTCTCCACTTTACTCCTTGGACAGCGAGAATAGCCACGCGCGGAAAGACGAGACTTGTTTCGCCCATGCCATTGACTGGGGAAGTGGGCCTATTTACCTTACGGATACGTAAGTTTGTTGACCACAAAAAAGGAGGATACCGTCAAAAGTCAATACATACGACGACACAGAGGATCTAGACGACCACTTAAAGGTCTTCCAATATGTCGTCCATATTAAACATAGGCCAAAATCTACATGGTGCCATATGTTCAATTTTATGTTGATAGGCGGTGCAAAGAAATGGTTCGACGATCTCCCTCCGCAAATCATCAATGGTTTTGAGCAGCTGCGTAGAGCTTTCCTAGGAAGCTATACACAGCAGAAGAAGTATGCCAAAAACCCAGTGGAGCTCCATTGCATAAAGCAGCGAGAGGGCGAGTTGTTGGACACATTCATGGAACGCTTTAAGAATGAGATCGTGCATGTCAAAGAAGGCCCGAGATCATGAAAATCTTCGGTTTCATGAACGGAATCACCAATCAGGAACCGATTAAGCGCTTGAACGAAAAGATTCCCCTAACCGTCGATGAGATGATGGAATGCACCATTGTTTTCATCCGCGGAGAAGCTGCAACAACAGATAATAAAAAGGGTAAACTACAAAAAACGTCCCTGATCTTTGGCATTTTGGCAAATTTGCCACTGAGAGCAAACTACAAGCAATATTGCCACTATATTTCAAAATCTCATGCAATTTTGCCATCGAGTTGACGATTTTTGACTTTTGCTAACTTTTTCTGTAACACCCCAGTTTGGTAAATGGTATGTCAGGCGTGATTATGGCGTGTCATCAAAGCATACAAGGTAAATGTCTTAAGAACATTAAATAACCATGAATGGAAATACCATAAACAAACATCGGTACCCCAAGTATAAGCTCATCACACACAAACATAAGTACTGTAAAAGAAAAGGACTAAACAATGTCCAAAAAAATAAGTAGCAAAATGTATGATGAAATGTATAAAGTATAGAAGGCTAGATAGCTTCCAATCCATATATACGTACGCTTAAAGTCTACGTGCGCCCTTGAGTACCTGCCGTTTGGGAACATGAAAGGAAAACGGCTGAGCATAACACTCAGTGCACGGATATACAAGTATAACATGGAATAACATAAGCATAAAAGACTAATAGCAGTGGAAATGTATAAGTCTTAAGTAACCTGGAACATGTTCATAAAACTGGTTTTATAGTTTGAAAAGACTTATGTTTTTAGTTAAAATATGTATTAATTAGCCAATAGCCCATATAGGTCATGAGGTTCCACCGTGCAAATACTTGGAGGGGAGACCTCGTCATGCAATTAGAGGGGTTGCCTCTAATTAGTTTGGGTAGGAGGGATCAACTCCTAGTGAAAGATGCAAGGCACACATCACATTCACTCTAGTATTACTGGTAAACATGTAACTAGGATGCACCCATACGCCCCACTTGATAATATAATATAACGGCCAAAACTGTAAAGGGACGCCACGAGCAATCACTTCGCCGTGGGGATGTCATAACACTGGTGCCTCCAGTGTTATGGTTATGGTACCTCCATAACTAGGTGACACTGGTCATGCATGTATATGGCTTAGGCTCTTAAACTAACATAAGTAATCAAACATATGAAACAATACTGGGAAAACAGTTGGCTTCAAACGGGGAATCCTAATAAGGAAAGAATGTCCATACTGAAGGGACAGGAAATCCGTACCTTATGTCCAGTGAACAAAGAAGACGAGAGAATGAAAGTCCTACTTCGATCTCACTAATGCTACATAAAATAGGGGACATGTATAAGTATTTTATTTACTGAGTACGTAACTGATTATATCATGTCTTTAGCTTGATTTATATGTTCTTGTCTTGTTTTACTGATTTTAAGGTTATGCTGTGATTATCATGTATTTTATGTATTCTGATTAAGTATTACTTGTATTATTATCCTTGTTGTGTAAGAATAAGTAACTTTCTAAAAATAGCAGGTTTTCTAAAATAGAAAGTTTCCAAAAATAGAAAGTTTACAAAAATAGAAAGTTTCCAAAAATAGAAAGTTTTCAAAAATAGATTAACTTCTTAAAATAGATCAGTTTCTAAAAATAGAAAGTTTCCAAAAATAGTAAGTTTTCAGAATTAGAAAGTTTCCATATTTAGAAATAATCTAGATTAATAAGCTAATAGTTTAAGCTTAAGTTTACTGGTTAAATATCATAAGTCATGTGATTATTAGTATAGTTTATTAATAATATCATGTTAATTAAATAAACTATAGACTATATGATTTAATTAAATATAAGCATGATTTAATTAAATCAAGGTGTATAAAATACTTAGGTTAAACATGTATTAATATTATATTAATTATAACCTAAGTCATGTTTATAAGTTAATTATATCTATGTTTCAATAATTAATTAATACTATAGTCTAAATTAAATAAATAAAATACTTAGGCTAAAACATGTATTATTTCATAAATAATATTAACCTAAGTTCATGATTAATTAAATTAATTATTAGTCATGTTTAATTAATTTAATTTCTTGTTAAATAATATAACTTGTAAAAATTAATACTTGTAAAAGTTAGTCATGAAGCGGACCCATGATTTTAATTTAGACATAATGTGAACCGGACTGAAAATCCCATGAACCGGACCAAAACAAACACCCCCTTAACAGTGGCTAACCGGCTCAGCCGGTTGCCACTGTTCATGTAAAACCGCCACCGGCTTAAGCCGGTGGTTCCCCTGGTTATCCTCGGCTAGCCGCTGACCACAACAAGGTTCCCACCGGCTGTGAGCCGGTAGTTCCGCCTGTTGTTGCCTGCGTTCCCCCTGCTAGACCACCACAGCCCCACCGAGACCATGGGTTCTCGGTTGGTGATGATTCAAAGACCACCGAGAGATTCGGCTCTCGGTTCCCTTGCGTCGGCTGAACCAAACCAACCCAAACATCCCTTTTATTTCCCCCCCCCCCTGATTAATTGACATGTTTAATATACTTGTTTTATCTAATCCTGTTCATGTGCTCCTAATTAAATAAAAGAATCAAAGAAAAGGGATAACAGATTAGCGAATGCGTGAAACAAATGGAGGATAATAACACGAACACAATCACTTGAATTAATCAACCAAAATCAATCAACAAACACCCCTTGGTGGTGTTATAACCGGCGGCCAAAGAAGCAAAAAGGAGAGGCTAGGGTTTTGTATTTTTTAGAAAACTCTGTTAAATGAAAAGGGTGAAACCCTTTTTGTTTATTTTAGTCAAAACCAAACATTGGCTTCCCTCTTGTCCTTGGTGTCCGCGGCATATGGGGCCCACAAGGGGAAACCCGAAGTTTTCCTGTGTCTAATATTTTACGTGTTCGTATGTTCGTGTTGTTGTGTTATGTTATACTTAATTATTCGTGTTATAGATAAATACTTATTCGTGACGATATTTATCGTATTATAATACGTAAGTACGTAATTACATGTTCGTGATTTTTACGTTCATGATTATAATTATTATCGTTAATAATTATCGTGTACTATCACGTACTTAATACTTATCGTGTAATAACACGTACGAAATTTCTGTAATTAATAAACATGACACGTGTTCGTGCTATAAAAGGAAAGTTTTAATTTGTACGTACGTTTACTAAGTGTACTGTTCATGGTAAAAGCATGCGGGTTTTACAACTCTTCCCTCCTAAAAAGAATAATTCGTCCCCGAATTATAGATAAAATAAACTGAAAGAGGAACATACCCGAAATCAAAAATTGAAATGAGGGTAAGAAGCCCGGATAGACTCCTCTGTTTCCCAAGTGGCTTCCCGCTCGACATGATCCCTCCAAAGGATTTTGACGAAAGGAATCGTCCTCTTCCTCATGACTCGTTCTTGTTTGTCAAGAATTCGCTCGGGTTCCTCTATGAAGGTAAGATCTTCACGAATCTGTTCCAGTGGATACTGAACCATGTGAAGGGGATGATAATTGTACCCTTTAAGTAAGGACACATGGAAAACGTCATGAACGTGAGAAATCTTCGGAGGTAACGCTAAGCGATAAGATACTTCATCGACTCGCTCGATAATATCAAACTGTACGATGAATCGAGGAGTGAGTTTCACTTTGATTCCAAAACGTCTAACACCACGTGCCGGTGATACCTTCAGAAAGACATGATCTCTGACGTTGAAATGTAAGTCCCTACGATGCTTGTCGGCATAACTCTTCTGACGTGCGCGAGCTTCCTGTAAATTCTGCTTAGCTACAACTACCTTCTCGTTGGTCAACTCTATCATCTCCGGTACTTCAAGTGTTCACTCACCAACCTGATCCCAGCAGATTGGGGAGCGACAATTTCTGCCATACAACATCTCGAACGGTGCACACTTACTGCTGGCATGCCAGCTGTTGTTGTATGCAAACTCTACTAGATAGATATAATCATCCCAATCTCCTGTCCACTCCAATGCACATGCTCGGAGCATGTCTTCCAATGTCTGAATAGTTCGCTCCGATTATCCATTTGTTTGAGAATGAAAAGCCGTGCTAAGCTTAAGTTTTGTACCCCAAGCTTTCTGTAGACTTCTCCAAAACCGCGAAGTGAACCGAGGATCTATGTCCAAGATGATACTGGATGGAGCACCATGAAGTCTCATGATCTCCTTCTTGTAAGTATCGGTGAGTTTGCTGACCGGATCTTCCTTGCGGATCGGTAAGAAATGAGCTGACTTAGTAAGTCGATCAACGATAACCCACGCATCATGCCTCCTCTTTGTCTGCGGAAGACCGGTAACAAAATCCATGGTGATTTTGTCCCACTTCCACTATGGAATGTCTAACGGTTGTAGTAGACTGTTAATGCAAGTGATGCCTAAAAACATTATTAGTGTTAACTAATCTTTCTTAGTTTTGATCACAACAAACCATACAATACATTTAGTGTAAAACACAAAATGAATTATTTAACTAACACTATCATCAAGGTAATAATCATATCACTAACCTTTCTTAATCATACTTAGTGATCATCAAAATGATTATCCTTAAAACTCACTTTTGTTAATATGACAAAAGACTTTTTAATAAACTTTCTTTTTTAGAAAATGTTTTATTAAAATGGAAAATGAAAATTTGAAAATAGCATATTCCAAATGCTGTTAGAATATCCTTTGAAGGTTTCAAATACCTCAGATATTCCCACCCCCACTAAAAGACAAAAACGGAGCGTAGTCTAGTGGCGGTACCTTAAGTACCTACGCGGTTCCTTAGCGATATGGAACCGCGGGGTGAGATAAGGTACCGCGCACAACTAGCCGTTATAGATCTGTTATACTTTGTCTCCTTTAAATAGTGGGTCAAATCTCATTTTCCAGTAAGCCTCTTGGACGTTTTTCTCAGCCCTCTTTCTATTTTCTATAGCATAATCATTAGTAAATGATCACTTAAATTGTTAAGGATGTTTACATATGATTATCCTCTTGATCCCTCCTTTACCTTGTCCAATGAGAAGATCACTCACTCACTAGTGTTGTGATAAAGATGAATCTATGAGCTAGTCATATTCATCATGATACCCTTTTTGTTTTAGGTCAATCCAATGTATTTATGAATACTTGGACTAGTTGTGTTCATCCAAGTTATTTGTGGATACTTGGATTTGTTGTGTACATCCATTGCATATGTGTTTGCTTGGATTTGTGTTGTGTAAATCCAAGATACATGTGTGTACTTGGATAAGTCTAGTTGAGTTGTAATAGATTTGATTAGGAGTTCTCACTAAACTATAAAGTGATGTGGTTGTGTCTTGTGAGTTCTCACTAAACTATAAAGTGACTAGTAGTTGTGTTGTGTGAAGTTCTCACTTAGCTTCAAAGTGAAGAGTCGTGAAGATTGGTTCTAGCTTTCGATTAGAACTCGACATCTAGCCTTGTGTCGTAAAATGGTGAAGTAGGCAACGTCGTGAAGATTGGTTCTACCTTAAGATTAGAACCCGACATCTAGCCTTGTGTCGTTAAATTGTGAAGTAGGCAACGTTGTGTAGATTGGTCCTAGCTAAAGATTAGGTCTCGACATTTAGCATAGTGTCAGAAAATAATGTAAGCAACGATGTAAGGTTTTCTCCGCCGAGAAGGGAGCTTGTGGATATAGTGGAAATCTCGAGTAGGTGTACTCGAGGAGTGGAGTAGAAACGAGGATAGAGCCTCGTTGTCGAACCACTATAAATCTTGGTGTCTTCCCACTAGGTTGTCTCCTTCCTTACTCTTTACTTATTTCATTATCATTGCACTTACCTATTATCTTTGCTAGCGCATTTCAATTGAACCTAATCATTATGCAACTTAGCCTCAAGTAAAAGATAGTTTTAATACAAACCAAATTGAAAGTAATTTTAATTTGGTCACCAATCGAAGAGAAACTATTCAACCCCCCATTCTAGTTTCTACAATTGGTATAAGAGCGATGGTCACTCAAGATCTTTGAAGTATATTGTAGTTTGAAACTTGGATCGATCCATTGTCTCCTCAAATTAGAAGGTCAAGTTATACTAAAGTTTCTCTTTGGTCAAAACTATGTTTTCTTTGAAAATAGGTCTTTTAATTGATAATATTGCATCCCACTTAAGATTAGTAGCCTTTATGCATTTTAGATATACTCTTGAAATGTATCTACTAGTTTGCATCTTGCTTTGTGTAGGTACTCATGAAGATCAATCACTTAATTGGTTGTGGATTGAGTTACTTGAACTTGTAGAAGACTCATCTTCATTGATCTTTAACTGTTAGGACTCATGGATTTAGAAGTTAGTCCTGATAATATGTAGTTCCTACTGGAGTACTCCGTTACTCCTGGTGAGTTACAGTTCCTACTGGAGTACTTCGTTACTCCTGGTGTTACAGTTCCTACTGGTAGTATTCTTCGTTCCTCCTGGTGATACAGTTCCTCCTGGTCGTATTATAAAGTTGATAGAAGATTGTAGAAGATAAGATCAAGGAAGATTGTAGAAGATATGATCAAATATTTAGTCTTCCTATTCATATGGAAAGTATTAAAGATATTGATTATGATGAGGAGGTTACAATATTATTTAGGAAATAATTAAATGGTATTAATGTATAATACTTTGGAAAGTATTAATTATGTTGTAACCACCTAGGACCCCTTGCACTATAAAAGGAGGTCCTAGGGTGTAGAGATGGACACACTTCTACACACACATTCTCTACACATTTATCTCATTGTTTGTTATAGCTTCAAGGTTGTAAAACCCTATCACTATTAAGAGTGATCGTATTAATATATTGAGGCTTGGATGTTTGGTTATTTCTATTGTTCTTCTTATATATAAAGATTGGTTTCCGCACACTCTTTGTATTGTGATCAAGGCTTCAAAGATCCTTCAAGAAGCAAACCCAACAAGTGGTATCAGAGACTCGTTGAGAAGCTTTGATTGAGAAGAACAAGATTCCTTCATCCGTGCTGCTATGAAGTAAAGTTGCGGTTCAGAATTCGCGACAGATCAGTAGCAGTTTCGTGACAAAATTAGTGTCGACTAAAGGTTCTGATTTTAAGGTTTTTCAAGAAACTCCTTCTTAAGGTGTTGCTGAAGAATTCATGGCGTGCAGAACATCAATTCCAGACGATGAGGTAAGTTATATGACTGAATCTGAAGTTAGAGAATATAATGCTAGACTAAAGAATAAAATGCATGTTTATAATAACTCTGACTTAGCAATTAGTTGCGTAGAAACATATGAACAAAAATTTCTAGAACTTCAAAAACAATGTGCTGATCTGAATGCTGAAAATGATAAATATTATCTAGAAGTTCAGTCATACAAAAGTGCTCTAAAAACATTAGAAGAACAGAAAAAGTGGTTTCAAAATACTCAATTAGAGTATGAAGATAAGATTAGGGTATTAAGTATTGACTTAGAAAACACAACTAACTTATTATCATATTCTGAAAAACTTAATGTTGATTTAAACAAAGAAAAGCAGGAGCTACAAGCTAATCTGGGTAGCGCTTTGGCTAGGTTTGATAAATGGACAAGTTCTTCTAAAAACCTAATCAAACTAGTAGATAGCTCCATGTCTGGTAGGACTAAAATTGGTTTGGGGTTTAAAAACTATATTGGGCCAAATGATATTTTTGACTCCTCTTTGTCTAGTGTGTTTGACACTACCCCTGAAGATGTGGAAGGTAGGCCTGTTTTCAATAGGTATAAACCAGCTACAGAGATGCATGTTGTTCCTCCACCTCTCACAGGGACATTCATGCCTACCTTAGATCACTTTGACTTTGATGAATCACAAATGACATATGGTACAAGGTCCACTGGCTCAATTGAAACTAATTTTGTGTCTAATGACTTTGTCTCTTGTAACTCTAGTGACAAGTCTTTAGAACCTAACACCAATGACCTTGACTCTTGTGAGTCTGACTCTAGTGTTGGTACACTTGAGTCTGTGCCTGATCCTGTTATAACTGAACCCATCACTAGTAAAAATGCCTCATGCAATTCTACCTTAAGTGCTAAATCACCTAAGTTCTACCCTCAATCTGTTTGTACTAAGAATGACAGTAAAAGGAAAGCAGATAACCCTAGGAAAAACAATAAGAGTCCTAGAGGTAATCAAAGAGGTTGGAATGGCATGATGACTCAGAAATTAGGTGATAACTTTGAGTTCAAAAGTAAGGCTTGCTATGTGTATGGTAGTTTTGATCACTTGCAATATACTTGTAAACACAAGAGAAAGATTAATGATCAACAACAAGTTAAACCGGTATGGAATAACTCAAGACGGGTGAATCACAAGAACTTTGGTAGAGTTTTTCACCCCAATCCTAAAAATAACATTATTTCACAACCAAGATGTTCTAACAATGTTAAGGGTACACGGGTTGAGTCTGCATGGTCAAAAACAAAGGTTAATATTGTTAAGGCTTTAGCTAGGTGGGTTTGGAAACCTAAACAAGATGGTTTACAACATGTCTCTAAATCAAATAGTGCATCAAAAACCTTAACAAGATATGACTATGTTGATGTTTTTGGAAGATTCAAGTGTGTCTTAGCTTGGGACTTCCATAAACACTAATCTTTGTTTGGTTTGTGTTTATTTCAGCAAGTGTAATTATAAATTACTATGTTTTGTATTTTCTATATTTGTGTGAACTAACTTTTTGCAGGAAAAGAGAAGTTTAAAAAAAATAAAAAAAATAAAAATAAAAAATCCTTGATGGTGAATACTTTGCTCTGTTTGAGGGGAGGTTTTAGCTTAAGGGGAGGCTTGTTGTATGTATAACTGTGTATATTCTTGTGTTTTTCTGTCTAATAAATTTTACAGGTTGACATTGGTGCTGGTGGATATGGTTCCTCCTGGTAGAACTAAGTTGCTCCTAGTCGACCAATGGTTCCTCCTGGTTGCACTCATCCTGCTTCTGGTGGACCATTGTTCTTCCTGATGCATTCTACGTTCCTGCTGGTTGACGCATAGTCTTTGAGTGGTTATAATTAAGAAAAAAATAATAATAGAAAAAAAAATTAAAAAATTAAAAAAAAAAAAAGAAACTTTCGAATCAAAATACCTTTGTATATATTTCACTTTTTGGGCTGTTTCTGTTTGGTACTTAGGTGTTGGTTACCCCCCACACAACAAATGGTGCTCAACTCACCATGTTTCACAAACAAGAAAGAGTTGATTCACCATGAGTGTACGGCTCTGGTGTGATAGTCAAATCTGTTGATGGTTGCCAGGTTACCCAAAACTGGATGGTTTTCACTTGCCATTGTCCTAGACTGAAAAGTGGCTAATCCAAGGGGGTACGGCTCTTGGTAAAGATTTTATCAAATCCGTTGATAGCTGTAATAGCTTGCTTAAAGCTATAGGGTTTCAACTCACTGATGCTTCATTGCTAAGAGTTGGCGAGTCCAGAAGGGTACGGCTTCTGGTAAAGACATATCAAATCCGTTGATGGCTGTGATGGTTTGCCAAAAATCATCAGGGTACTCCAACTCACCAATGATTCACGTTCCAAGAGTTGGACTGGGTACTAGTCTCCCAGGGTGATGTCATGATTCCACCAAAAGACTGGCTAGCCCAAGAGTGAGCAGCTACTTGGTAAAGGCTCATAAAATCTGCTCCTGTTGCTGTCAAGAATCAACATGTGCAGATGTTTTACATCTTTAAAGAAGCTCAGCCGTTCGTGTATGCTACTTTTGTGTTTCTTCTAGTTTTATCAAGTGAGCTTGTTGCTTCTGTGGTTCATATTCCAATCCTCATGCTTATTGGTGACACATCTACTTGGAAACTTGAACTCAACAAAGTTAAATTCAAGTTTAGGGGAGGATTGTTAGGACTCATGGATTTAGAAGTTAGTCCTGGTAATATGTAGTTCCTACTGGAGTACTCCGTTACTCCTGGTGAGTTACAGTTCCTACTGGAGTACTTCGTTACTCCTGGTGTTACAGTTCCTACTGGTAGTATTCTTCGTTCCTCCTGGTGATACAGTTCCTCCAGGTCGTATTATAAAGTTGATAGAAGATTGTAGAAGATAAGATCAAGGAAGATTGTAGAAGATATGATCAAATATTTAGTCTTCCTATTCATATGGAAAGTATTAAAGATATTGATTATGATGAGGAGGTTACAATATTATTTAGGAAATAACTAAATGGTATTAATGTATAATACTTTGGAAAGTATTAATTATGTTGTAACCACCTAGGACCCCTTGCACTATAAAAGGAGGTCCTAGGGTGTAGAGATGGACACACTTCTACACACACATTCTCTACACATTTATCTCATTGTTTGTTATAGCTTCAAGGTTGTAAAACCCTATCACTATTAAGAGTGATCGTATTAATATATTGAGGCTTGGATGTTTGGTTATTTCTATTGTTCTTCTTATATATAAAGATTGGTTTCCGCACACTCTTTGTATTGTGATCAAGGCTTCAAAGATCCTTCAAGAAGCAAACCCAACATTAACATCTTTGAATGATGATACCAATATGATTGGGAATGATACTAGTCCTTGAAGACTTAGTACTCATCATAGTCATTGATTGGGCATAGCACTTATTCCTTCATGGATTGCTCTTTGTGGCCAAGGTACGCTTTCATTCTTCCATACGCCCTTTGATCATTCTTTTGATCATTACTTGACTATGTGCTTGTTCTCGGCATCCTTGCCTTGACATTTATTTGTGGTTTGTGTTTCTTTTCCTTTATCCTCTCAAACCTTCATTGCTTGGATACTTGACTCACTATGGTGATGTAGAGTGAGTTAGTAGAAGCTTAAAGTATCAAGCATGATTTCCATGGTTTGCACCTATACGGTTAGTAGGCCCTTTGTGGGAGAGAAAGTGAATTAATACCTTGCTCATATTTTGGTTTAGACTAAGACTATTATTGAAAGTGATCTTAGTCTATACTTGAATAATTTCTTTGTGCTTATTCATTACCAAAGCCGTTTAACGTTTCGCCGGAAAGGCACGTCTTAAATCACTATATATGACACAAGCTCTTCGTTACCACTATTTGAAGATTGTCATTAATCCCTTGAGCATTGGTCCTAGTCTTGATTCACTTCCCTTGACTTCTCTCCACTTTACCGTTTTGCTACGAGTAGTCGTTTGTCCGTTTCGGTTCTTTTCGATCTTGATTTAACTTGTAATCCTTCGTTAAGGCATATTGCTTAGTGTTATGATGATCCAATGATATTCTAAAAGGCTCATGATTTAATTTGAAGTATTTTAGAAAAACTTGGTTTTCAAAATTTGGCGTTTTTCATAGATAAAAACCTGCCTCTGTAGGCGGTTCCTTATCTAGGCGGCTCAAACCCGCGGTACCTTATCGATAAGGAACCGCGGGCACAAACTTTTGTCAGAGCGCCAGTTTGAGTATTTTATTCTTTTTCAAACCAAACCCTCTCTCTCCCAAAAACAAACAGCCAACGTGTTTCTTATTTTCCACCATTGTTGAAGCTTCCAAAACCTTTAATCAGTCAAATTAATTGATTCCAAGTTGTGGGTTTCACTCATCCTTCATCTAACATCAATTAATTGTAAGTATTTTCTTTTAATTTCATCTATTTTGTTCTAGGGTTCATCCTTTCATAATTGGGGATTTTTAAAATTGAAATTGAATTAAAACCTTAATAGGAATGTGGGTTGACATGGTTATTTTACTATGATTCCTTAGGTTCATATTCATTAAAATTTCACTAAAACCCACTTGTAGAACAAATCTGAATTTTGGCTAAATGATTTTGGTTAAAAGATGGATTTGAGATGAACCCATGAACAAGTAGGTAATGACATTGTTAATGCTTACCTAAAAACCTTGTTTTGAAAAACCAATGTTCTAATTCATTGTTGATCTAACATAGATCATGTGTTCTTGGTTAATGATGGAATAGACACATTGTGAACATGAGAATGATATGGATTCAATCCTATGTTTGTCAAGAAATTGATATAACACATTCTCATATTTTTGATCTTTGATTTTATTTTTCATATGAGTGATTGGAGAATATTTTCTTGTGTTTATTTAGGTACTAATCATGCCTTCTCAATATCAAAAAGATCATCAATTCACTAGAAACTATATGCCGAACATTTCCCAAACCTATGCTTCCCCTCAACTTCAAAACTCTTTTCCGTCCCTTTCCACTCGAAATTTCTATGAGGGTAGGGTTGTAGATACAAGAATAACGGGGTATAGATATATCAACTCTATGTTTGAGCATATTGGATTTGATTGCTTGCTCTTCATAGACGAAGAAATTTATCCCTTGTTTCTTCTTGAATTCTTTAGCACTTACTCCATGCTCGAAATAAATGGCCAAATCTTTATTCGCTTCATGTTGAATGATCAAATCATTCAATATTCCCTCGATGATTTTGGTGATATTCTTGGTGTGCCATATAGAGGCACTTGTCGTTTTACGGACAAATGGAGACTTGATGCTCTCGTGGAGTCCAACGATAAACTTTTAGATGACATCACCGAAGTTGATCTAAATTTCATCCTTGATATCATCTCGAAGGAGCGTAATGGAAACGTTGTGAGAAGCCTTCATACTAATGTGCGAAATGTGAATCGCTATGAAGTGCTCTCAAGCGACCTTAAGGACTTCATGGTCCAATGGGCTAACATCCTTAGGGAGAATGTGTTTGTCTTGGTGGAAACCGAGATCATATCCCGGCGTGTATGGTGCATATGTTGTTTTGCATCTTTACATCAACCGAGTACAACTTAGCATTCTACATCGCTCGACGTATAAATTATGCTCTTTCCAAACCCAAAACAAACCTTCCCTATGCTATGCTTCTTACTCGCCTTTTTAGAAGGGTTGGTGAAGATTTTCCTCATCTCGATCTTTCTCGCTTTCACCCGGTTCAACGGGTTATGTTACCTATTCAAGAGGTATATGAACGAAAGCCTAGAAGTGACCGAGGTTCACGAAAATCCAATCATCAAGAGCCGGATCATGAGGACACCGATATGCCAACAAGTGATGGTGATGGCGTCGGTACTAGTTCTCATTTCCACTCTTCGAGTAATTCCCATCCATCCGCAAGCCCATTCGAGGATGAATTTGAAGACCTAGCTCCCCCACCTCATTACTCCTCTAGTGAAGTACCGGAAGATCTTAACATGGAGCATCTTTACCGTGAAAACCTTAGGACTAGAGGTGAATTGCATGAACACCGGGTTGAGTCAAGGAAGGGTTTCAAGTTCTTGGGGAATATGATCAAGGGATTGGGCAAAAAGAGAAGGTGAAAGCTTTGAAGTATTTCAAAGAATACATGTTGGTATTACATGTTTGGATTATTATTTATGTTGATCCTAATTATTGCTTATGCAATGATGTTTGTGATTTACATAGCTTTGTGCATGCCTTATGATAGTTAGCTTATTAGATTATGATCTGTAGTTAACTTTGGCTTGTGAATCTTTTGGTAAAAATCTGGGTTTATCAAAAACTGGGATGGGAAACTTTTGAAATCCCTCTGGTCGCGGTTCCATATCGACCCGCGGATCCTTATCGATAAGGTACCGCGGGTCCTAGATAAGGAACCACCGGTCACTGTGCCCGACAGCATCTTTGCTTTACACTGTTTTCTCAATTCTGTGTAAAAACTGCATGATTTTCTGTAATAAACTGCACATTTCCTTAACTAGCTTACCTAAATTCATTATTCACCTAAAATGATTTTAACCCATTACTAGTTTGGATCATCCCCTCACCCATTTAAACCCACCTTGTTTGCCATGTTCTTCACACATCAAACATACCTCCCTTAACCCTTGTCAACCATGGTGTGTACCAAAACCTCAAACACTTCCAAGACCTCCACCCCAAGGAAAACACTCAAAATAAGGATTAAGGTAGCCAAGCCTAACTACTCACCTTTCCACACACCTAAGAATGATATGGTTCCTATCCTCATTTCTTCATCACCTTCCCCACCTCTTGCACCATGCAAGACATCATCCACCCATGGTACTAACCACTCCATTGGTTCTACCTCCTCTTCATTCAACTCAAGAATGAATGAGCTCTCTTAACCCTTCACTCCAAGTGTACCCTTGGATGTGACCACTCAACCCCAACCAATCTAAAGCATTCCTTTTGTGAATGACTTTGATGACACTTTGGTGACTTCACCATTTACCCCTCCACACTCACCCATTTCCCCTTTAGGTAACATGCCTCCACTCTCACCCACATCACCCTTGGAGAACTTGCCTCCTCCACCTCCACCCAACTCAAACATTCCAATTTTAGGTGTTCCACTTTCCCTCCTTTTGGGTGATCCATACTATGGGTTTCAACAAACACATGGTCCTAGTTGTCCATGTTGTCTTTACAACCACTACATCATCCATAACCTTAGGATGGATATGTATGGACTACATAGGAGGTTGCAAGAGTTCTTGCTTGCCTTGTTCTCCATGACTCCTCCTAGGAGATGAATGATGGAGTTTTCTTAATAAGAGTTTTCAACAAAACCAAGCCAAAGAAAACTACTTATCTAGATTTATGTTAAGCTAGCTATGTATTAGTTAGTTTTATTTGTCATTGTACTTTCTTCCTTCATGAATGTTTCATGTTGTTGATCTATGGATTTAGCTTTGTGTGTTTCTATCCTTATGTGCACATTAATCAACTTTAATTTGAAATTAAAATTGAACCTAAATCTATCACAACCTCTAAAAACTTGACTAAAATTGGTTCAAAATGATATCTAAGTTATTTTGTCACCCTTTGTCAAGACATTCTTTATGAATGTGTTGCTTTATGCAACCCTAGCATAATTTGGTGCTAATAGAGGTGAAATTCCAAGATTTGCAACTTTTTGAAAAAGTCTTAGTTTTTCCCAAAAACCTGGAAAAACATGGTTTCATGTCCACTGGACGCGGCTAAGTAAAGTCGCGCGGTTCCTTATGTGCTAAGGAACCGCCGGTCCTTTTAAGGTACCGCGGGCAGAAATCAGTCTTTGACGAATTTTTGGTCAAAACTTTTAAAACCTGTAGAAACTAGAAGGGGGGGTTGAATAGTTTCTCTTCGATTGGTGACCAAATTAAAATTACTTTCAATTTGGTTTGTATCAAAACTATCTTTTACTTGAGGCTAAGTTGCATAATGATTAGGCTCAATTCAAATGCACTAGCACATATAATAGGTAAGTGTAATGATAATGAAATAAGTAAAGAGTAAGAAAGGAGACAACCTAGTGGGAAGACACCAAGATTTATAGTGGTTCGACAACGAGGCTCTATCCTCGTTTCTACTCCACTCATTGAGTACACCTACTCGAGATTTCCACTATATCCACAAGCTCCCTTCTCGGCGGAGAAAACCTTACATCGTTGCTTACATTATTTTCCGACACTAAGCTAAATGTCGAGACCTAATCTTTAGCTAGGACCAATCTACACAACGTTTCCTACTTCACAATTTAACGACACAAGGCTAGATGTCGAGTTCTAATCTTAAGGTAGAACCAATCTTCACGACGTTGCCTACTTCACCATTTTACGACACCAGGCTAGATGTCGGGTTCTAATCGAAAGCTAGAACCAATCTTCACGACTTTTCACTTTGAAGCTAAGTGAGAACTTCACACAACACAACTACTAGTCACTTTATAGTTTAGTGAGAACTCACAAGACACAACCACATCACTTTATAGTTTAGTGAGAAATCTTAATCAAATCTATTACAACTCAACTAGAATTATCCAAGTACACACATGTATCTTGGACTTACACAACACAAATCCAAGCAAACACATATGCAATGGATGTACACAACAAATCCAAGTATTCACAAATAACTTGGATGAACACAACTAGTCCAAGTATTCATAAATACATTGGATTGACCTAAAACAAAAAGGGTATCATGATGAATATGACTAGCTCATAGATTCATCTTTATCACAACACTAGTGAGTGAGTGATCTTCTCATTGGACAAGGTAAAGGAGGGGATCAAGAGGATAATCATATGTAAACATCCTTAACAATTTAAGTGATAATTTACTAATGATTATGCTATAGAAAATAGAAAGAGGGCTGAGAAAAACGTCCAAGAGGCTTGCTGGAAAATGAGATTTGACCAACTATTTAAAGGAGACAAAGTATAACGGATCTATAACGGCTAGCTGTGCGCGGTACCTTATCTCACCCCGCGGTTCCATATCGCTAAGGAACCGCGTAGGTACTTAAGGTACCGCCACTAGACTACGCTCCGTTTTTTGTCTTTTAGTGGGGTGGGAATATCTGAGGTATTTGAAACCTTCAAAGGATATTCTAACAGCATTTGGAATATGCTATTTTCAAATTTTCATTTTCTATTTTAATAAAACATTTTCTAAAAAAGAAAGTTTATTAAAAAGTCTTTTGTCATATTAACAAAAGTGAGTTTTAAGGATAATCATTTTGATGATCACTAAGTATGATTAAGAAAGGTTAGTGATATGATTATTACCTTGATGATAGTGTTAGTTAAATAATTCATTTTGTGTTTTACACTAAATGTGTTGTATGGTTTGTTGTGATCAAAACTAAGAAAGATTAGTTAACACTAATAATGTTTTTAGGCATCACTTGCATTAACAAAACCCTATACCCTGTCAAGATTCCTTGTTTACTCAAATTGACTAAACATTCCTTGACACTTCACATTTTGTATTCAAATTCTTACTTTGATTACATTTTACTTATACCCCAACCTTGAGATTTCATTCTCACACCTTCCCAACCTTGAGAATTCACTCTCACACAACCTTGAGATTTCATTCTCACACCTTCCCAACCTTGAGAATTCATTCTCACATAACCTTGAGATTTCATTGTCACACTCTCACAATGCCTAACTCCTACATTCCTAACCTTGACATTTCTTTGTCACAACCCCACTCACCCAAAGCTTCCTCATCCAAGCTTTCAAAGAAACCAAAAATCTCGGTTCGACCTATTTGGGTTAAGAAGAATGAACCATCTTCGTCCAAACCACCCATAAACCCTACCTTCTCTCCAATCAAGTATTGGAATGAGACTTATACCATAAACCCCATCACCGGAGCTAAAGAAAATGTTCCTCCACCACCACAATCCTTCAACACCCCTCAACTCAATGACCTTTCAACCTTCCCAAACCTCACAAGGCATTGTGAAAACATTCCCAAACCCATTACCCCACCACCACCAAACCCTAAGTTTGATGCCATACCCCCATCAAACGATTTTGTGTTGCATCATGGATCCTCATGTGCTTGTTGTCGATTTTAACAAATTAAACTTGCTCATGTGTATGAGAAGTTAAACTTTCTTGAATTCCTCCTCACTCAACCTCCTATTCAAGTTTTCGTTCCGGTGGACAAAACTTCGAATGATGCATCGTCATCTTTTTAGTCTTTTATTTTTTTAGCAATCTTGGAAAATATCACTATTAGACTAGCTTATGCTTAGTGGTTTATTTTCCATATTTATTGCTTTTAGATACTCATATTGTGTGTATGACTATCTTCTTTGTTGTGTCTTTCTCTTTTATGTAACCTTTGTGTTGTTTGTGTGTTATTTCATTAATTCTATTTTGAGTTGATCATGGTTAATTTTTACAATTGCTTATGGGTGATTCCATCAATTCTAAACTTTAACCCATTGACAAGCTTATCATCTTCATCGGATTGAAGCTTGATTTTGTCAATTACCTCTTTGGACATAGTTAGCAAAATACTTGCTTCTAATTTGAGATTTCTTCTCTCTCTCTCCCTCTCAAGTTACTTAGTAGGTAGTGATCATATATACATTGGTGTTTCTTTCCTTTCTACTAACCTTTGTGTAGCATGTCACCTTAGCTCACAAACTTGGTGCCCCAAGCAAGGGGGAGCAACCACCAAGGGGGAGCTACTAGCAAAGTTCGATGTTCTTCAAAGGCTTGTGCTAACCTTTTTGCTACGACAAAGGGGGAGAAATGACAGTGATAAACTAGTTAATAATTCCATATTTTGTGTTTCTACGTAAATGAGTTTATCGTTTGTCGTAATCAAAAAGGGGGAGATTGGTAATGCAAGTGATGCCTAAAAACATTATTAGTGTTAACTAATCTTTCTTAGTTTTGATCACAACAAACCATACAACACATTTAGTGTAAAACACAAAATGAATTATTTAACTAACACTATCATCAAGGTAATAATCATATCACTAACCTTTCTTAATCATACTTAGTGATCATCAAAATAGTTATCCTTAAAACTCACTTTTGTTAATACGACAAAAGACTTTTTAATAAACTTTATTTTTTAGAAAATGTTTTATTAAAATGGAAAATGAAAATTTGAAAATAGCATATTCCAAATGCTGTTAGAATATCCTTTGAAGGTTTCAAATACCTCAGATATTCCCACCCCACTAAAAGACAAAAAACGGAGCGTAGTCTAGTGGCGGTAACTTAAGTACCTACGCGGTTCCTTAGCGATATGGAACCGCGGGGTGAGATAAGGTACCGCGCACAGCTAGCCGTTATAGATCCGTTATAATTTGTCTCCTTTAAATAGTGGGTCAAATCTCATTTTCCAGTAAGCCTCTTGGACGTTTTTCTCAGCCCTCTTTCTATTTTCTATAGCATAATCATTAGTAAATGATCACTTAAATTGTTAAGGATGTTTACATATGATTATCCTCTTGATCCCCTCCTTTACCTTGTCCAATGAGAAGATCACTCACTCACTAGTGTTGTGATAAAGATGAATCTTTGAGCTAGTCATATTCATCATGATACCCTTTTTGTTTTAGGTCAATCCAATGTATTTATGAATGCTTGGACTAGTTGTGTTCATCCAAGTTATTTGTAGATACTTGGATTTGTTATGTACATCCATTGCATATGTGTTTGCTTGGATTTGTGTTGTGTAAATCCAAGATACATGTGTGTACTTGGATAAGTCTAGTTGAGTTGTAGTAGATTTGATTAGGAGTTCTCACTAAACTATAAAGTGATGTGGTTGTGTCTTGTGAGTTCTCACTAAACTATAAAGTGACTAGTAGTTGTGTTGTGTGAAGTTCTCACTTAGCTTCAAAGTGAAGAGTCGTGAAGATTGGTTCTAGCTTTCGATTAGAACTCGACATCTAGCCTTGTGTCGTAAAATGGTGAAGTAGGCAACGTCGTGAAGATTGGTTCTACCTTAAGATTAGAACCCGACATCTAGCCTTGTGTCGTTAAATTGTGAAGTAGGCAACGTTGTGTAGATTGGTCCTAGCTAAATATTAGGTCTCGACATTTAGCTTAGTGTCGGAAAATAATGTAAGCAACGATGTAAGGTTTTCTCCGCCGAGAAAGGAGCTTGTGGATATAGTGGAAATCTCGAGTAGGTGTACTCGAGGAGTGGAGTAGAAACGAGGATAGAGCCTCGTTGTCAAACCACTATAAATGTTGGTGTCTTCCCACTAGGTTGTCTCCTTCCTTACTCTTTACTTATTTCATTATCATTGCACTTACCTATTATCTTTGCTAGCGCATTTGAATTGAACCTAATCATTATGCAACTTAGCCTCAAGTAAAAGATAGTTTTAATACAAACCAAATTGAAAGTAATTTTAATTTGGTAACCAATCGAAGAGAAACTATTCAACCCCCCATTCTAGTTTCTACATAGACCACTAGACCGCTGATGCTCGATCTTAACATGTTGGCAGGTAAGACATTTGGAGACATAAGTAGCAACATCCTGTTTATACCACTCCACCAAAAGTACTGTTTGATGTCGTGGTACATCTTGGTCGAACCAGGATGAATGGAGAATGAGGAGCTATGAGCTTCAACCAATAACGCTTCCCTAAGTGTAAGATCATCAGGAACACAAAGTCTGGTGCCCTACCATAAGATACCGTCGTCATCCAACGAAACTCCATCTGTTGATCTAAGTTCTGAATGGTCGCCCAAATTTCACCATCATCCTTCTGAGCTTCCTTGATCCTAGAGAGTAATTCAGGTTCCACTCTAAGATTAGCCCAATAACCGTGTTGTCCACGTACCATGATCTCAATGTCTAGTCGCTCCGAGACTCTTATAATCTCTTCCTCAATCTTAATGCCGTTGATCATACCGGACTTCCTACTAAGTGCATCTACCACTACATTCGCCTTGCCGAGATGATACTGTAGATTAATGTGATAATCCTTCAATAGCTCTAACCATCTTCTCTGTCTCATGTTCAGTTCACGTTGAGTGAAGATGTATTTTAGGCTCTTGTAATCTATGAAGATATCACATGATTCTCCATACAAGCAGTGCCTCCGTATCTTCAATGCAAACACGACTGCTGCAAGTTCCAAGTCATGCTTAGGGTAGTTCTTCTCATAAGGATTAAGCAGCCGTGAAGCGTACGCGATCACCTTCCCATGTTGTATGAGAACACAGCTAAGTCCCTTCCCTGAAGCATCACTGTAGATTTGAAATCCACCTGTACCAGATGGGAGAGTAAGAATCAGTGCAGATACCAGCCTCTGCTTTAGGTCTTCAAATCTCTTCTCTCTTTCTTCAGTCCAGACGAATTTCTCCCCTTTCTGCAGCAGTTTGGTCAATAGTAGTGCTAAACGGGAAAAGTTCTCTATGAACCTACGGTAGTAACCAGCTAAGCCTAGGAAACTGTGAACTTTAGTCGTTGATGTCGGTCTTGGCCACTTGGTAATAGCCTCAACCTTTGCTGGATCCATGGTTATTCTTCTGCTGATACAATGTGGGCTAGGAACGCCATCTTGTCTAACCAGAACTCACACTTGGAGAATTTAGCATACAGTTGCTTCTGGCGAAGTATCTGTCGTACAGTACGAAGATGGTCTTCGTGTTCCTCCTTCGACTTTGAGAAAATCAGGATGTCATCAATGAATACATTGACGAACTTGTCCAGGAACTCATGGAAGATACGGTTCATCAGGTCCATGAAAACAACTAGAGCATTGGTAAGGCCAAATGGCATGACTACGAATTCGCAGTGCCCATAACGTGTAGGGAAAGCAGTCTTGGCGATGTCCTGCTCTTTAACCCGTAACTGATGATAGCCCGACCTTAGATCAATCTTGAAGAAATGTTTGGCCCCTTGGAGTTTTTCAAACAAGTCATCAATGTGTGGCAACGGATATCTATTCCTGATGGTGATCTTGTTAAGCTCACGATAATCTATGCAGAGACGCATAGCCATCCTTCTTCTTCACGAATAGAAAAGGTGCGCCCCATGGAGAAGCACTAGGTTGAATGAAACCGCGTTCCAACAGTTCCTGCAGTTGTTCCTTTAACTCCTTCAGCTCTATGGGAGCCATGCGATAAGGAGCCTTAGAAATTGGCTCAGCTCCTGGTATGAGCTCAATATTAAACTCCATTTCACGAGCAGGTGGTATGCCCGGGAGTTCTTCTAGAAACACGTCTAGGAATTCTGACACAATCGGCTGATTCTGGAGAGATGGAGATTCAACCTCCAAATCATGAACAGTAGCAAGATAGCCCTTGCAACCATGTGGCAGTAGTGCACCTGCTTGTAAGGTTGAAATTATTTGTACAGACCGGGTACGAAACTGTTGTGAATGTACTCTGGTGCATTTACATCACCAAAGATGACTCGATATGAATGGAAGTCAATGGTGGCGTGATGTTTGGATTCCCAGTCCATGCCCAATATCATGTCAAAATCGCACATATCTAATGGAAGTGCGTCAACTGGACGAATCTTGTCGTCAAACTCTAGGGGAAGGCTCTTGTACCCATGGTTTATGCGTACAGAGTCTCTTAAGGGCGTGGAAATGTTTATTACATTCTCTAATGCCATAGGGGATATCCTAACATTCTTGGCATAAGCAGTAAAAAAGACCGAATGAGTAGCACCCGTGTCAAATAAAAGACATGCAGCTTGACCATACATATACAAGATTCTTGTGATGGTACCTGTAGACTTGTTGGCCTGATCACGAGAGGTCGTGTACACCCGCCCAGTAGTAGGAGGTGGCTTGGAGTCGGCATGTCCAGATGTGCCCTCTATCTCGCCCTTGCGGCAGTCCTTCATGCGATGACCAGTAAGGCCACACTTGAAGCAAGCATCACTGTCGCGGCAACATGGCCCTTGGTGCCTACGGTTGCAGGTAGTGCAGAGAGGGTGAGTATACCCTCCAACAGGTTCCCTTGCTGGCTGGGAGTCTGTTCAGAAAAGTACACACGAGACATGGTTTATGGGTACAAATATAACAATGTAGAAATCGTAAGACATAATACCAGTGATAGCTGGACGGTTAGGCTGTGAACCTCTGCGATCCTGCTCCCTTCCGTTACCATGATTCCTGGTAGAAGATGCTAAAGTGTAAGAATTATGAATAATAAACATGTAACAAAAGAAATGAGTAAGTTAGGGACCTGTTGTTGTTGGAGTTTCCAACGCTGTTACGATAATTATCATTACCGCCACGCCTATCCGTAGCAAAACGGTCTTGGGTCTGACCGTTACCCTTGGGCTGAGTAGGCTGTTGCTGAGTAGCCGGTTGAGATCGGTCCCCAGTCTTCTGCCTGAAAGATGAAGTTTATAAAGAAGATAAATATTTGGATGGTACTGAATGAATTGAAATGATCACCGCTGAGTGACAAAAAATATACCTCTTCTCGGGTCTCTCTGCCTCACCGAATTCATCTCTCTCCTACAGTATCTCCAGCTTAGGTGCTGCATCGGCTACTTGTGCCACTGTGTTGAAGGTAGCACACACCAAGTTATTGGCGACCGATGTACGAAGAGCCCAACGAAAGTGATATGCTTGCTCTTCGGCAGTACCTGCTGCTGCGCCAAGAAAACCAACCAAACGAAGAAAGAGATGCTTGAACTCGTTGCTGTTCTCCCCAGCTCTCTGCCTGATCCCGTGGTACTCCCTCTTCAGCTTGTCCTGCTCAGCCTTGGGGAAGAACTGTCCCATCACTAACTCCCTGAACTGAGCCCAAGTCAAGCCAGCGACCCAATTGTCACCTCCCTCAGACTGCTTCACTGACTTCCACCATCCCAGCACGTCACCTTCGAACTTGTAACATACCAACCTTGCCTTGAAGACAGGGTCGCAGCCCATTGCATCAAATATCTTCTCGATATGAGCTAGCCAGCTCTCAGCATCATTGGGGCTGTCAGTCTTCTCGAAGGATCGAGGGCGTTGCTTATTGAATCGCTCCAGCCATGTGATCAATGTTGCTGGAGGAGGAGGAGGATTAGGATGCTAGTGCTAGTGCTGATTGTTGGAAACTTGCACCTCAGCCCCGATTTCGTTCCTCGGCTGAGGAAGTATGGCCTGCATCGCAGCTTGAACTACTACATTGAGTTGTTCCTACTCGCGTGTGAGAACCATCTGACAGTATAAAACAAAATGCATGATTAAACTGATAAAACATAATATATATTCATGAAAAGAAAAAAATATTATGCCAATAAATCATGAGAAAAATTTTATGCATGAAAACAGTGTATGAATGCATGATGCAGTTTATAAAAACTTTTATATGCCCGAGGGTAAACGCCTATGGCCAGTTCACCCAAAACAAAAGACATACCAGGGGACGCCTATAGTGTAAAACCTGTAAATTTCAGGTTTTGACTATGACATCATTGTATGCGTCACCTCATGATATCTATATATATTACCACCTTTGCATGAAATCTTTTGAGCAATCATATGCATCATACATGAGCATACATCATTTAAATCATATGAACATGGAAACATTTGATCACATGACATTTATTATGATTATGAGTATTTAATCATAAGGACATTTGGATGACTATATTATATGAGCATACAAGGCTTTAAACAATCATACATTGGGACAATTAAGTCATCTGAAACACATGATCATAAGCATTCATCAATTTGATTTATAAAAACCTAAACTCATGATCACAATTAATAACACTTACCAAGGAACTATTTTATGCTTCAATATATATATTTATATATTTTCCTCACCTCATAAACAATACTATGATTCAACATAAACTACTCTTTATCATTAAACACTACAAACATCCACTTTAACTCATTTTCACAAATGTTAGATAAAGTAAAGTATACATTTATTTAATTGTGACTATACTTTCACCAAGGATCAAAACATAACCAAAATGACTTAGGACTTGAACCTACTTCTACTATATTATACTTAGCCTCCTAGTAACCATACCAAGACACTATAAACAAACTTAAAACTACCTTAGACTTATATTTTAGCCGAATACTACACCATACACAACTATACTTACCTAGAACCTTTTTTTCAAATACATTTGACTTTATAAAACATGTACAACACACCCTAATTAAAACCTTACACTATTCAAGTAACCTCACACCCCTTTGACTAGCCAAAACCGTCGTCTCCTTTTCAAAACAAGACAAGGTATACATGTTTTGCATTTATGGAATGTACTAGGTATATCTAAGCTTAGATATGCAAGTAGTATAGAAACTAAGACAACTGTAGAACAATGATAATCTTTGTATTTCAAGAGGGTTGATGTTTTCTAGAGAGAGAAACTTAGAGAGAGAAGTGAAAGAAACTATGTGTAATAAAATGAGAAAATGAAACAACCAACACCTCTTTCCATGGTGGAAAGAGGTTTATATACCCAAGTACTTAATGGACTTGGGCCTCCGGCCCATGAACATGCTCATGGGTCGGGCTTAATATAAATGTAACTTAAACACTACTATGAGCCTATAACTATACTGTTGGAGTGACCGAGACTTTCTTTATACGTAAAACGTATTTCCAACAATCTCCCCCAAAGGGAGGTCACTCCAAATTTACAAAGTCCTAATCAAGCATGTTAGATCTTTTTCTTGAGTTCGTAGTCTACTTTCTCTTTACTTCTTTCTTTTTCTTCTTTTTGTGAATATGTGTTGAATAATAACAGGCTTTTGCTTGGAACATGTTCTTTTGGCCTCTCACGTGCAATATTTATCTTCTTGTGATGTTCGCCTCTTCGTGACTTCATGTCCCACACACTTATCCTTTGTTGAATTCATGAAAGTTTCAGAGTCGATACAGCGGAAGACTTTTAGTTTATACTTTCTTGAATTTGCAGAAATATTTGATGCAGAAGGAATAAGTATGTGAGGACGACTTCAACACGTACACCGCAACGCCACCGTCTTCGAATGCAGCAACATAATAAGACACAAATAAAATGACTTTGACATTTTATTCTAATTCGGTAGCATTTTACCTCCGGTCAGTGAAGACCGTTGGACGATATTAGATATCGTACCTGTGACGAATAGTTTCAATTAAGTAACTTCCTGACAGGATTTCGCGGGTAAACCCGTTCTCTTTATTCGACCGTCCAAAGCTGACTGCGAACATAAAGAGTGAATCATTTAGATTAAAAATCCTTATGATTGAAGCCGTCAATTCATGAAACCTGGAACAAGTGAATTTCAATTAAGATTTTCACCATCATTGCTTTCCAGTTGTCACGAGCTTGATTCAAATAGAATCTTGCTTGTCACCTACCAAGTGCTGTTTGATGTTAACATTAGAAGGATTTCCACTCGTCACTGTGAACACTAAAGAGTGTCACTCTGAGTGTTCTGGCATGATCATACGATAATGCGTAGAGGCCTGGAACGAGTTTAAGTTCAATTAAGAATTAAACTACTGTTTCTTTCCAGTTTTCACAAGATTGGTTCTTAAACAACCGCACGTGTCACCTACCATGAGCTTGTTTGATGTTGGCTCAAGCAGGATTTCCATCTTCCTTGTGATACATGCGTATCACTCAGATGTTCTGGCAATATTAAAGGAATACTATGTAGGACTCATAAAAATCTCTTACTTTTCACAGTGTGTGAAGAAGCAAGGAATAAATGGAAAGTTTCATAATGAGACTTTTGATGATCTCGTGGCTCTAGACTCGATAGTGCGTTTTGATTTAGTGAGCGATGGCTGGAGAGGATTGCCACCTATTTAATATCCGTCTATTCGGAGTGAATAAACCAATAGATAACTTATTGAACTCCGTGTGATTAAAACAAATACCTTTTGAGAGATATTTGAGTTAGCTGGGATGGGTTGTGCATTGCATCACTGGGTCCATGATGTCTATCTTCAATATCGAGAATCATTGAAAAAATGATCTCAATAGCATATGTATTGACCCGGTTTCTGCCTAAAGTTGTAAGGAGAGCTTCTTTCTTTACACCCTTTATCTTTACAATTATTTTTCATTCTTCAACCCCTTCAATGCTTACCAATACGTCATCACTAGCACCTTGTTGTGATTGTTCCAGTGCTAGCTTAAGTACTTGGTCGGCATTCAGCTACGTTCACAATCATTTTCCATCTTTCCTAGGACTTCTAATTCTATCTAGGGAATGTCCTTGCGAAGATTCCATCGGTTCTGATGAATCATTGGACTAATACCTACCACCCTTTTGTCACCACATCCGTCGTGAATTAAGTGTGTTTTGGGTATGTATTGTCACCATGAAAAATCTTTGAAAAATCACTTAAAGCACTTGTGACATTATAATCAAAGTTTTTGCGCCTTAAGTGTTTTGATCATAAAAAATGCTCCCCCTTAACATGTGCATTACACATATTAAGTTGGTTTATCTTTTAAGCCTTTTTCATTGTTTAGCCAAATATCATTAAGTCTCCTTAATCCCATTTTCTCCCCTTTCCAAAATGTTAATGATCAATATTTTAGATATTAATGGATTAACCGGTCTTTGGGTAATAAAATGAAACTAGATGCTGGCCAAAGAACATATTAATGCTCCCCCTCAAATTAATGAGGGTAAGTTGTAGTGCTCGAGTACGATATGTTTGAAAGATTTAGAATCTCGAGAGAAATTCTTGAAAAATATCATACTTTTACAATACAACATGCCACAAAAGCTAATTATACAAAAATTAACATATTCACAATAATAGACATATGGATTTGACCTGTTATAAGACGAACCATAATTACATAGCTCGTTCCGTGAACCTATGGTGAGCTCCATATGATCGTCCACCGACGAATCGTTCCACACTTCGTAGCAACCGACGCTTCCTTAGAAGTTCCTCGATCTTCTTGATCGCGTACTTAGCTCCTCTTTTGCATTGGCTTGTCCAAGGGTACTTGACTGCTGGAAGCGGTAGGTCAGCATTGAGAACCGTCAGATCATCTCGAACATGCTTGAGCGTACTAATAACTGGGGTTTTGCCTAGTTAAAAAGTTTCGTTAATGTGTGTCAAATCGAATTGATTTCGGGCTCTATGTGCGACTAAGTCGTTCTTTGGTGAAACAAAAGTTGTGTCGTTGTAGTATAATTAAAAAATGTGCAAAACAATTAAAGTAAATGGCTTAAAGTAAAATGGCGTTAAAATTAAAGACGTTAAAATTAATCTAAGTTTAGTTAAACGAAAGTGTGCAATATTTAAAAACTTTGAAAAGTAAAATAATTAAAATGACTTAAAACTAAAAGCGTGACTGAAAATTAACTTGACAAGTATTAAAATGTAACTTGAAAATTAAACAAAGCAAAATTAAAATCCAAAACCCATAACCATCGGAATCCACTATCGGAATGCTGTCACCATACCATCGGAATCCAGATGGGAATGTGCTATCGGAATAAAAGGTGCAACCTATCGGAATGTAACCTATCGGAATATGGTTCAGATCACAATGAGTCAGATCGCAATGCCCAGATCGGAAAGATGCTAAGAAAAATTGGGCAGCACTTCGACTAAGTAAACCTCAAGAGCCGTCGGAATGTGCGATCGCAATGTGCGATCGCAATCCCAGATCGGAATGAGGGTGATGTTACTTCTATCGCAATCCTGGATCGGAATGCAAAACCCTTGTCCCAACACTGTCACTATCGGAATGTGGAGAAATGCAACCGTCGCAATGTGTTATTAACCCTTCTTTTCGATGGAGTACCAAATTCGTAATAAGCTCAAATCCAAATAAGCTAATTCTAATAAGCAGTAACAAAGAACTTGAATGAAATGGAAACAAAACGAGACAATTAGCTAAAAAGTTAAAATCTTCCAAAATTTAAAAGACGAAACTTAATGAAATTAAAACTTAAAAAGTAAAACTTTTAAGAAAACTTTGAAATCAATTAAGCTAGATACCAAATAAGCACATAAGATTGTCAAACTTATGGCTATTTCGTATGAATACTTAAAAAGAAAAGAAAAGACAAAATCTTTAATCAAATAAGGAAATGGATTAAGCAAAAGCTAGCTTAATCCGAAATTAAGCCGAACCAAAAAGAAGAAAAGTAGAAGAAGAATGATAAAAGTAAACTTGATCAAATGTAAATAAAGATTAAAGCAACAAAATTAAAAACACTTACTTGAAATTAAATGGTAATTAAGGTGCAAGACATGTATTTAAATTTGACATGAAAAGTAAATGACAAGTAATTAAAAGGTGGAAGACTAATTGTCACCTTAGCCAACAAAGAAAAATAATTAACATAATGATCTATATATAGGGGAGGATTAGGAAGCTTCCTCCCCTCCTTCATTTTCTCTTAATTGCATCATTAGGCCCTTCCTTCTTAATCTTATTGTTAGTTGCACCATTAGTCCTTAAGCCTTTAAATCTTCTTTAATCTTGGACTTATATGACTTTTGGCTCGGGATTTCTTTGAACTCGTCTTTTAATTCTTCAATAAAATAGACTTGAGTTCTTCGGCTTTAAGTAAACTTCCGTCTTTCGACTTTTTCTTCGATAAATCTTCAGAATTGGTCTTGGACTTCCGTTCTTTTTCCACTCCTGACTTCTTGACTTCGTCTTTCATCTTTTTCTTCAATAAAAGCCCATAAATGCCGTCTTTTCTCCACTTTTCACCTTTTCGTCCTAAATCACAACAAAAACACAAACCGCGCATAATTCCGACATAAAAGACATAAAATACACGTTTTGGCTCGGTTATTTTTGTAATTAAGTGGTAAAAAGGATGGGTGTTTACACACCTATCAAATCCCCTACACTTGACCATTGCAATGTCCTCATGCAATGCATTAGTTACAAAGCAAGATTACATTTTTCATCATAATCAATCCACGTTGGCCTTTATTAAAGAGATAGAAAATTATAAACATTCAAAATAAAGAAATCAAAAACATACCTTGGGTTTTGGAAATGTCGTGAATAATCATCATCCTCAAGTTTTCACTTTCTCCAAACCAAGCTTAAAAACGAGATCATTGTTATTATAAGTTAGTAGACTAACACAAACTCATGTGGGCCAATTATTTACTTAGACTCCCTTATTCCTAGGGGTATCTCTTATATTTTATTGTTGTCTTGAATGATCACGAGGATACATTGTTTGACTTATTTCGATAGTTATTTAGTCCGAAAATAAAGTGAACGATTTAATCAATAGTTAGCTAAAGGACAAAATCTTTTAAAACTGCTTCTCGGGACCTCATAAAGTTCATATCTTGGCATAACTCGCTTCGTGATTTGAGACCTTTCTCGGACCGATATTTGGCAGCGACTTCATACTTCAAACCTTGAGAGACGTTCATGAAATTATGGTCTTCTCTTCATAATGGAATTTCTTCACTTGAAGTTTTGAGAGATTCATACTTAGACCACGACTTCTTCATTTTTCTCCAATCTTTATTTTGGACTTTGATATACAACGATCCGCCTCCCTTTTGACTTGGATCTATTTATCCTCATACCTTGCTAGGGTCTTTTCGGATGCACTTCTCCATGACTTTTGGGGAGTATTTTCTTTTCTTCGTGTGTCTCGATCCTTCATATTGATTTTCGATAAATGATTCTTCACATCACTTTGGATCTTTAGCAACAAAATGTAGCCCTCATGCCTTGTTAGGACCTTTTTGGACTCGCCAATCTTCGCATCCCGCTTCAATAAGTTATGCCTTGGCTATGAACTCTAATCCATACCGAGCAACTTTTAAACGATCTTGGGCTAGAAGCTAAGTAACCTTTTAAATCGTAAAACCTCATTTATTGCAGATAAATTTATTAGCAAGCGATGGGAGAATAGGCTTATAATTAACTCACATAAATTCCCGAAAGAATACCGAACTTATAATTGGCTCTATCATCTCTCGTTCTCCACAGTTTAAAATCTCAAGGAATGAGACTCGTGGATGCTTAGCTATTAAATCAAAGTTTTGGGTTTTCGAGTCGCCTATAGGATCTTGCAAACTCTTAGACTTTTTCAAGTTTAGAAATTGCATTTTAAAGTTCCCTTGATAAACGACTCTCTAGGATCAATTATAGGAACTTGCGAAAAGTTCTTGTTCTTAACCCGTGAGAGTTAAGACTTTCGCGTTTTATAGCTCCCTATATAAAAGCCTAGCAAAACTTGACTTAAACACGTTAAGGATACTAGCTAGAGTAACTTAGATAAGTAAACTCGGGTTGAGTCAAAAGATTCACAACGTTTGAAAATTAAAACCACTTATTAAACATTTATTCTAGCAAGGAAAGAAAAATAACTATACAAAGGGAAAAACTAATAGGCCAAAATAGATCAAAAATTTTGAAAAATGTCGAAAAATTGATTTTCCGGTTAAAATGAAGACAAATACAAGGAAAAGCGCCACTTAACTTCGATAGAAGTCCCCCTACACTTAACATAAACATTGTCCTCAATGTTTAAGCATGTGGGAGTAAACTCCCCTACACTTAGGACATTGTGCACTTTGTTTAAATCTCGCTAAGGAAAAGACAACTAAAGAGATTCCTATTTTAATATTGAGAAAATATAAAATAGTGAATCGAAAAGAGTTTAGGATAGAACCCGGAAGAAGTGAACATGGAATCGCGGGTCGTCAAGAATCATCAAGAGTGGATCATTGAAGCTCGAATCCCTGATTAAGAAGTGAGGAGAGGAAAGCAAACCAACGGGTCTCCCCTACACTTATGATAAAGAAAGCTAAAAGATAGATGCATGGGTTGCCTCCCAAGAAGCGCTTGATTTTTGATTACCGAGTCGTGAGCCTGACTCGACCTTGATCATCATAGGAAGAAGCATGAAACATATCCACCAGGATCAAAGACATAGTTTTCGTCCATCAAATAACACAAGCTTATGGCGAACAAGGCAAGCCAAAGAAGAGTAGGCAAGGTTCCCTTAAGCAGCGATGGAGCACGGTGGAAGCAAGGGTGAAGTGGTGCAAGCAGATTTCCATAAGTTCCAAAGATATTTCCTTTTATTTCATCAGGTGGATACTGAGATGGCTGCAGAATATCAATACCGGGGTCGAACACCTTTTCCTTTAAGGGAAAATAGCACTCAGGCTCAGCAGAGTGGGAAGAAGATCCGCGAAGAAGCACAACCTCGTCCTCAGAAAGGGGACAAAGAGGTGTTAAATCATATGTGCTGCGGATATTGGTATCGACCGGTTTCTTCTCCTTTGAAAGAATGTTCTTCAAATCCAAAGTAGGATCAAGACGATAATCTTCAAAGTCCAAAGGAGGAGCATCACTCTCATGAGGGAAGTAAGTGTTGAGAAACGTAGAGAAGTCTTCCTCAAATGAGTAATCGTCCAAAGTAGGATCGAGTGATGGCGGAGGATCTTCATCATGTGAAGAATCGCTCAAAAGAGTATCGTCCTCATCAAAATCATCATATGTGGACAGCTCAGGATACTCAGAAGTAAGGTCATCATAATTATCCGAATCTGAGCTAGAATCATCATCATCATAAGCATCGAAGATCGGTGGAGAATCATAAATGGGAGAAGGTTCCAAATTGGATAGAGAATCATCCACATCATCTTGAAAAAGTGGGTTTTCAATGCAAGAGTCAAATAGCGGATTGTTGTATACGACAAAATCATCAAGCACATTAATCATATTCACTAATTCTCTTCCAAAGGATTTGCTTGTAAGCTTCCCCATTTTAAAAACTTGTGCATCATCCCCGACTCTTAAGATTAACTCACCTTCGGCCACATCCACTAAAGCTCGTCCGGTTCTCAAGAATGGCCGACCAAGTATTAAAGGAATACGAGGGTCCATTTCTTAATCAACAACGACAAAATCGACCGGGAAAGTAAATGTGCCAACTTTGATGAACACGTCTTCGGCTATACCAACGGGGTAAGCGAGAGTGCGATTTGCAAGTTCAAGAGTCATCTTTGTTGGAGTGAGGTCGGGTAATGATAGTGTTTTCCAAACACTCAAAGGCATAAGATTAATACTGGCCCCGAGATCAGCAAGGGCAGTAAATTCTTCAGTTTTGTTGAACACGCAAGGCAACACAAAACGACCGGGATCTCCAAGCTTTTCCGGAAGTTCTTTAAGAATAACTGCAGAGCAGTTTTCATTTAAGTGTGTGTTGGCGAGTTCAATAAGCTTCTCCTTCTTGTTTAGCAATTCCTTGAATGCTTTGACAAATTTCGGCATGTGGACAAGTGCTTCAAGAAAGCTAATGTTAAAGTTCATCTGAGAGATCATCTTCACATAGCGTGACACTTCAGAGTCATCCTTGGTTAGCATTTTGGTCTTGCCTAAACGAGAAGGATATGGGATATTGGGTTTAGGTGGTGAAGGTGCAGGTGTAGGTAAAGGTTGAGATGTTGAAGGGTCCTTCCTAGGTACATCGTCATGACGAGGCGGAGACGGTAATGGTGAACTAATACTAGGTGTAGGAGGAGTAGGGATAAATGGTGGAGGAGGAGGTGTAGATGATGGGGGTGGGATTGTTGGGGGTGGGATAAATGGTAATGGTAATGGGATTGGGGGAAGATCTAGTACGCATACACCTGAAAATGCATAAGAAAAAGAAACCAAACACAAAGACAATATATATATACACAATAAAGATAAAATCTTTTTGGATTTTTGAAATTTTTAATATTTATGGATTTTTAACAATTTTTAGTTTTTATGATTTTTTTGATTTTTTTTATGTAAGAAAAATAACGCTCACAAGTGAACGGATCCCAAAAAGCAACGCGTCTTTCACAGAAAACCGTTAATCTTTACGAAAAGAGCCGGCAGCGGCGCCATTTAATAACTTGGATTTTGCCTAGTTAAAAATTTTCGTTAATGTGTGTCAAATCGAATTGATTTCCGGCTCTATGTGCGACTCAGTCGTTCTTTGGTGAAACAAAACTTGTGTCGTTGTAGTATAATTAAAAAATGTGCAAAACAATTAAAGTAAATGGCTTAAAGTAAAATGGCGTTAAAATTAAAGACGTTAAAATTAATCTAAGTTTAGTTAAATGAAAGTGTGGAATATTTAAAAACTTTGAAAAGTAAAATAATTAAAATGACTTAAAACTAAAAGCGTGACTGAAATTAAACTTGACAAGTATTAAAATGTAACTTGAAAATTAAACAAAGCAAAATTAAAATCCAAAACCCATAACCATCGGAATCCACTATCGGAATGCTGTCACCATACCATCGGAATCCAGATCGGAATGTGCTATCGGAATAAAAGGTGCAACCTATCGGAATGTAACCTATCGGAATATGGTTCAGATCTCAATGCCCAGATCGGAAAGATGCTAAGAAGAATTGGGCAGCACTTCGACTAAGTAAACCTCAAGAGCCGTCGGAATGTGCGATCGCAATCCAAGATCGGAATGAGGGTGATGTTACTTCTATCGCAATCCCGGATCGGAATGCAAAACCCTTGTCCCAACACTTTCACTATCGGAATGTGGAGAAATGCAACCGTCACAATGTGTTATTAACCCTTCTTTCCGATGGAGTACCAAATTCGTAATAAGCTCAAATCCAAATAAGCTAATTCTAATAAGCAGTAACAAAGAACTTGAATGAAATGGAAACAAAATGAGACAATAAGCTAAAAAGTTAAAATCTTCCAAAATTTAAAAGACGAAACTTAATGAAATTAAAACTTAAAAAGTAAAACTTTTAAGAAAACTTTGAAATCAATTAAGCTAGATACCAAATAAGCACATAAGATTGTCAAACTTATGTCTATTTCATATGAAAACTTAAAAAGAAAAGAAAAGACAAAATCTTTAATCAAATAAGGAAATGGATTAAGCAAAAGCTAGCTTAATCCGAAATTAAGCCGAACCAAAAAGAAGAAAAGTAGAAGAAGAATGATAAAAGTAAACTTGATCAAATGTAAATAAAGATTAAAGCAACAAAATTAAAAACACTTACTTGAAATTAAATGGTAATTAAGGTGCAAGACATGTATTTAAATTTGACATAAAAAGTAAATGACAAGTTATTAAAAGGTGGAAGACTAATTGTCACCTTAGCCAACAAAGAAAAATAATTAACATAATGATCTATATATAGGGGAGGATTAGGAAGCTTCCTCCCCTCCTTCATTTTCTCTTAATTGCATCATTAGGCCCTTCCTTCTTAATCTCTTTGTTAATTGCACCATTAGTCCTTAAGCCTTTAAATCTTCTTTAATCTTGGACTTATATGACTTTTGGCTCGGGATTTCTTTGAACTCGTCTTTTAATTCTTCAATAAAATAGACTTGAGTTCTTCGGCTTTAAGTAAACTTCCGTTTTTCGACTTTTTCTTCGATAAATCTTCAGAATTGGTCTTGGACTTCCGTTCTTTTTGCACTCCTGACTTCTTGACTTCGTCTTTCATCTTTTTCTTCAATAAAAGCCCGTAAATGCCGTGTTTTCTCCACTTTTCACCTTTTCGTCCTAAATCACAACAAAAACACAAACCGCGCATAATTCCGACATAAAAGACATAAAATACACGTTTTGGCTCGGTTATTTTTGTAATTAAGTGGTAAAAAGGATGGGTGTTTACACACCTATCACGTACCATCACTGAATTTGTGCAGTTCGGAGAAGCGCATAAACTACATGACGCCAGTCTCATTTGGATAAAAAATCCCTGCTTCCGGTGTCGTGGTCCCCATGTAAGGCTTCTTGTTCTTGTGGAAATTACTGAGTGGAGTTGTATGGGGACGCTGTAAGTTTAGCTGCTTCTGATAGCTCTCGACTCCAAGTTGAAAATCTTCCACCCGGTTATGGATGACGATTTTTCTAGCATATTGACGAAAGTTGGAGCTCAATGCAATGACTATCTCATGTGGTAAATGATCGACTTTTTCCTGAGCCAATATCAACAAAAGATCTTCGATGTCTTCAAGGCGAAGGTATTGGAGATCACTTTTGTCAATTCTGTATTCCTTTTCATCAGTACGTTTGAACACGATTACATTCAAGTAATCATAACCGAATACAGTTTGAGTAGTTGCTCCTTGGATGCTTTTAATTCTATGATCTGAAACAATAGAAGAACCTCTCTTTGGACGATGGAAGTGATTATAAGCTAACCTTTTCTTTGGAGTCCAGTGAGAGATGCCAAGTGATGCATAAATGTCATAAAACTTCAGCAATTCTGTGACAACCGCGGTTTTGAGGTTCGCCACTTAGTTTTATTTTGTGCTAGTTACGTGTCTTTACGTGTTTATGTGCTAATTGGTGTGTATAGATTGTGGTTTGGATATAGTTTCCGGTACGGGGTACCTTGTGAGTGAAACGATGTGTGATGATTTCATGTTCATGAGCTCACATGGTAGTGACTATGAAATGAGATGGTGTTATTTAGTGGTTTACGTATACGTATATGTATTATAGAAAATCGTATTTTTACGATTTACGGTTTAGCATTTAGAGGTCACGGATGAGGTAATTAGTCACGGGAGTATTTTTCGGGATGGTTTTAAGTCATTTAGGACTTAGTTATAAAGTTTATTTCAAAATTTAAGATTTTTTTTTAAAACTGTGTATTTTACGTCTTTTACGGTAAACGCGTAAATTTGACTAGTTTTACGGTTTTGAGGTTTTGGAGGTTTTAGGAGCTGAAATAAATTAAGGTAAATTAAGGTATTAATAATAACATAATAATAAGTAATAAAAAGAAAAAAATAAAATATATATATATGGGTCGGTTAGGCAGATTAAAAAGAAAGAGAAAAAAAGGAAAAAAGGAAAGTTGGGTTTGGGTTGGACTAGGATTCACCAACACCCTATATAATGTTTTATACTAAACAAAAATCACATAATTTTTCTCCTAGAGACAAAGGTAGTCGCGGCATTCAACAAAAAATTATGGTTCTTCATAAAATTTGGGGGTTTTCATAAATCAAAGGTAAATCTTCAAATCCCTTTTCTATATAATTGTTTTTGATGTTCTTATAATCAATGTATGATGGATTTAGGATTTATTCTAAATTAAAAACCTGAGTTTTTATGATTAACAATGATTAGGATAATTAGGTCTTGTGATTAAACATGATGAGGGTAATTAATTAGGTTAATTAAGTTAAATTCGTTTTTAAAAACTGGGCATAGTTTTAGGCCAATTGTTTTAATCATATAGAGAGTTCTACAAACTCTTATTTTGCGATCCAAGTATCCCTGGAAAGGTAATTGAAGTGGATTTCAAATGCAAGAAACGAGAACTAAATTGGAGGTCGGGAAATGGGTCAAAAACATGTTACAACAGTCAGAGGTCAAAACAGTTTTGAAATCAGCCTGTTTTCTTTTTATGTTTTGGGTTGTTTGGGGTACTTAGGGTTGTATTGGGACTTTCAAACGAACATGGGAGTTGGTTTATATGTTATAGGAAGTATCTGCATTTGGGATCAAAAAATGGGTTAGTGTAAGACCCCCTAATCATAAAAAACTTTTCGTATGTTCAAAATCAGTAAAATCTGGATAGACAAACGTATATATATATATATATATATATATATATATATATATATATATATATATATATATATATATATATATATATATATATATATATATATATATATATATATATATATATATATATATATATATATATATATATATATATATATATATATATATATATATATATACATATCGGGGCCTTAACAGTAGCTTTAAGGTTGGGGCAAAAGAGAGGAGTTAGCTAACATATGTAAGGGCATAGGATTTCCTTTACAGAGGTCATGGGTATGGTTAAGTGGGCGTTTGGCTTATAGTTTGGAGACCTAAAAGTTGGGACTGTTTTGTGTAAAATATGAACGGGATAGGTATCGAACCTAACCAAGTTAAGGACTTGTTAGGGAAGGGTAATGGGGTGTTTAGAGCATATTAATGAGGATCATATATGGGAGAAGGCTAGATGTCCATCATAGGTTGATGAGCCATTTTAGTGTTTGGTTCATGTTTTGATTATGTGCTTTTGTTTGTTAGCTTTTGCTAGTGCGCGGACTTTTGGAGAAGCTCAATCAGGTGAGTTTCATAGTCCCATATCTTTTAATGATTTTGACTTCCAGATGGGATGGAAGAGACACTTGTTATGGTTTTGTAAATTATGATGTGAATGTTTTGTGTTTGGTGATGGACTTGTGTGTACTTATGTGATTAACTGCTAGATGATTCATGATTATTTTGTGATTTGACTTGGTACCAAGGGGAAGTTGACAAGGTGGGGCCTTGGGGAGGTACATAGATGTGTGAGCATCTATGGGACCAATGGATAATGACAAGGCGGGGCCTTGAGATTGGTACATAGGTGTATGGGCGCCTATGGGACCATGGTGTTGTTAAGGCTGGGAGCCTTGGATTTGGATTTGGTTTGGTTTGTTTAATCTTGAATATTGGTTGTTAATGCATGTTTGTATCACACTGTCCATATGTTCTTAAATTTGGTTATTATTCACAGCTTATGGTTTAATTTTAGCGTTGGAGTCTAAACCTATGACTCTCACCAACTTTATGTTGACGTGTTTTAGTGTCTCTTTCAGGTGATATTATGGTTAAGCGTGAGAACATGCGTGGCTAGGATTTGGAGTTGTGTAGGAATGCATTTAGAAGGAGATCCCCGTTCCTTCTTAGTTTCTTTTGTTGTTTAATAAGTGTTACTGTTGTCACCTATATGTTTGCTTTGTTTATGTTAATTGTTTGTCTCTGGTAAGTGGTAGGACTGTTACCTACTTACCTAGACTCCTGCATTGTTGAGATATTGTCATGACTTTTGTGTCACCATTTTATGACATTTCTTATTTCATTTAGTTATCTCTATAGACACGCCATGTTGTGATGATATCCATACATCGCGCCCCATATTCCGCCATGGTAGGGTGTGACAGAATGGTATCAGAGACAATGGTTATAGAGAATTAGGTTGCCTGGTCGCGTAGCCTAGTGATAGGTGTGTAAACACCCATCCTTTTACCACTTAAAACTGGCTAGAACAAGACCAAAACACGTATTTAATATCATTTGTTTGGAATTATGCGTGGTTTTTGTGTTTATTGTGTTTTCAGAGTCAACTGGATGATTATTGAAGAAAACATGGGATTACACGGGGTTTATCAAGGAAAAGACTTAAGTCGAAGTCTATTGTCCAAGAGATGGAAAAGATTTGAAGTCAATGGGCCTATTTGAAGATTTATCGAAGAAAAGGACCAAAGACGGAAGATTTACATATGTCGAAGAAACTCAAGTCTATTAAACGAAGAAATTAAAAGACGAGTTGAATTTAATCGTCGACAAATCCCGAATCAGAATAAAAAACGTCAACTTTTCTGAAAAGACGAGAAGACAAGAAGAAAGGGATAAAGCCCACTCACCAACCAACCACTAGTACTATAAAAGGATTTTTCCTTCACATTTTTAGGGAGTTAGCTTTATTTTTCTCCTTCCCAGTATCTTTGGTTCGTTCCATCACCAACACCATTAGGGGGTTTGGTGATTTTTAATTTTCTTTCAATCTTGTAAGTGTTTAATCATTACTCTTGTTTACCTTTACATTAATCTTTCAATTCCATCTTTCTATTCATCTTGTTCATCTCCATTCTTATTCAAAGTTCTTAAGTTCTTGTTTGATTAATGTTAAGCTTTTAAAAGTTGTTGATTTAGTGTTTTTATTGTTGGGATTTGTTACTTATGGTATTTAAATGATTATTGGTTGATTTGGTAAAACCTTTTTGAGTATTTTGGTCGATTGATTAAAATTCGTTTTTCCTGCTACTGTTACTGTTCTTCGCCCAGATTTATTCCGAATATACCCCACATTCCGAATAGGCCAATTCCTTTTTCTCTTATTCGGAATATTGGTTATTCCGAATAACTTTCTTAAATTATTTCTTATTCGGAATATTTTGTATATTCCGAATAGTCCCTATTTTCCGAATAGGTCCTTCTTTCCGCATAAGGAATTTATTCCGAATAGAACATTTTCCGAATAGCATATTTTTCCGAATTGAGCAATTATTCCGTGTAGAACCATTTTTCCGAATAATCAGTTTTTTTTCGCATAAGCTTGTTTTCCGAATAGAACGTTTTTCCGAGTTGAGATAATATTCCGTATAGATTAGATTAGATATTCCGAATAGGACTTCTTTTCCGCATAGGCCATTTTTCCGGATTGAACGTTTATTCCGAATAGGGTATTGTCAGCTAGGGTATTTTTCCAAGTTACTGTTTAATTTACATTTTCAATTCAAGTTTTACTTTTTAATTATTTTAAGCTTAAATCTTTATTTACTTTATTCTTTTCCCTGTTTTAGTAGATTAGAAAACCAAAACCACTTTTTGTCACCAAGAACAAATCTTTCCACTTAGAACTGAGATCAATTCGAGGAGATTCCGAGAATCGAACTTTCAAACGAGAAAAATCTCTTGTATCAAATGGCGCCGCTGCCGGCTCTTCTCGTTAAGATCAAAAGTTTTTTGTGAGAACTTGGATTTTGGGATCCGTTCCCCGTGAACGTTACTTTTTCATAAAAAATTTTCAAAAATCCTAAAAAATTATAAAATTTTCAAAAATACAAAAAAATTAAAAAACATAAAAACCAAAAATATTTTTGCTTTGTTTTTCTTTGTTCGTTCTTTTGCAGGTGTATGCGCACTCGATCCACGTCTTATCAAGAGCCCGAGCCTCTCGATAACTTAGACATGGCTGGTGTACAAAACAACAATAACATACCACCTCCGAACAACAATAATAACAACAACAACCCGCCTTTCAACAACATGAACAATAACAACAACAATGAGCCCCTTCTGGATAATCGCCCGATGATTGAACTACTGCAAGCTCATGTAGATGGCAACACGGATCCAATTGTCATACCTCCAATTGCCGCCAACAACTTTGAGCTAAAATCAGGCTTTATCCAGATGGTCTCCGCTCAACCATTCTTGGAACGTACCATTGATGATCCTCACGGCCATATCAAGAGATTCTTGCAACTAACAAACACGGTCAAATTTAATGGTGTTCCACAAGAGGTTATCAGGTTACAACTTTTTCCCTTTTCTTTAGAGGGACAAGCCCGACATTGGCTTGCTAAAGAACCGCCACAGAGTATTCTCTCGTGGACGGATTTGGAAACAAAGTTTATCAATTACTTTTTCCCACCCTCTCGTACTACCGCTTTGCGAAATGAAATCATAAATTTTGAACAAAAGTACGATGAGTCGTTCAGTGAATCTTGGGATCGTTTTAAAGATCTTTTAAGAAAATGCCCACAACATGGTTTTACCAAAGTACATCAAATTAATACTTTTTACAATGGTTTAAACATGAGTGACCAAGATTCACTAAACAGTGCCTCGGGGGGTAATCTTTTGGCTAAGACTTCCAATGCTGCTTGGGACATCATTGAGAATAAATCTCGTGTGCAAACCAAGAGTGTTCGGACCAATGTCGCTAGTGCTAGCACTAATGACAGCAACAAGCGACTTGACAAAATCACCACGCTTCTTGAATCGCTTGTCACCCACACCGTCAGCAACAACAACAGCAACAACGCTAAAAACGCTCAAGTTAATGCTGTCAGCCAACCTTGTGAGATATGCGGTGGTCCTCACTCTTACACCACTTGTACTGCCACCCAAGACTACCCTGCTGAGAATGTGAATGCAGCTTATGGCACCTATCCTCAACCCGCTTATCAAGCTAGACCTCAAGGTGACCGTAATTTGCTTAGCTATCGCTCCAACAACTACCTCTCACCACCCGGTTTTCCCCCAAACAACCCAAACCAACAACAAAACCTCAACCGCTCTCCTCAACAACAACAACAACCTCGTACACCATACATACCTCCTCACAAGCAACAACAACCACCTCAACGTAACAACCAAGTTTACCAACAACCTGCTTATCAACCACCCGCATTCAATGCTCCTCCCAACCAACCCACCACTCTTCACCAAGAAATGGAAACTTATATGAGGACTAACGATGTGATAGTGGGAAATCTTCAGAAAGAAGTGCTCAACCTGAAAGCAGACTTGGTCAAGCAAGGAAACGATTTGAGAGCCGACATGAGAAATACGTTGGATAGCCAAACAAATGACTTGAGGAACATGATGGCTAGTTTCTTCCAAGGTAATCAACCCTCTTCTTCGGGTACTCTTCCGAGTAACACCGTTACGAATCCAAGAGGGGAGATGAAAGCAATCACTACTCGAAGTGGTAAAGGTACCAAGGAAGCCGAGCTTCCTATACCTCTACCGGTGGTTGTGACTAAGGAGAATGAGTCACCTGCTCCTATTCCTCATCCTTCCCCTTCCCCAATTTCTCCACCTCTTCCTTCTACCCCTCCTCCACCCAAGGATGTGAGTGATCCTATTCTTCCACAGCCTTCCTCTTCTTCCAATATACCTTATCCATCTAGGTTGAGGAAAGAGAAGCAAAAGAGCAAGGATGATATTCAGGTTTCGAACTTCCTTAAAATGTTCAAATAATTGAATTTTAACATCTCCTTCGCTGAGGCTCTGGCTCACATGCCTAAATATGCAAAAATGTTTAAAGATCTTCTGAGCGACAAGGAAAAGCTCCTCGATATTGCCAATACCCAACTTAATGAGAACTGCTCTGCAGTGCTCTTAAGGAAATTGCCAACCAAGCTTGGTGATCCGGGTCGTTTCTTAATCCCTTGCAATTTCCCGGGAGTAGAGAATTGCATGGCCCTAGCTGATCTAGGTGCCAGTATTAATCTCATGCCTCTAAGTGTTTGGAAGCAATTATCTCTCCCAGAGCTAGTCCCCACCAAAATGACTTTGGAATTAGCAAACCGTACGGTTGCTTATCCAGTGGGGATAGCCAAAGACGTCATTGTAGGAGTCGACAAATTCACTTTTCCTGCTGATTTTGTTGTCGTCGACTACGAGATGGACCCCCGTGTACCACTAATTGTTGGACGTGCATTCCTTAGGACCGGTCGCACTCTCATTGATGTTGAAGCCGGTGAGCTTATCATGAGAGTGGGTGATGATAAAGTAGTCTTCAACATGGGAAAGTTGTCTAAACAGCCTTATTCATATGAGAGTGTTAATTGTATTGACGTTCTTGATGAGGCTTGTGAAGAACACTTTAATGATGCTTGCAAAAGTATTCCTACCTCTCTTCCTAATGTTGAGACCGTGTCCTCTATTGATTCATCATTGTCTCTATTTGGAGATAGTGATTTATTTTGGAACAATCTTGAAGATACCATGGGAGATGTGAATTTAGCTACTAATGCTTCTCCCACCGATGGGGATGACGACATGAATTTCTTTGACAATCTTCTCACCAAAGACAATCCTTCGCCTCCATCTTCCACGGTCATTGCTATCGATACTCCGACTTCGAATACGCCTCCCGTTGAAAATCCTCCGGATTTAGAACTTAAGGAGTTGCCGCCCCATCTCGAGTATGTATTCCTTGAAGACGAAAAGAAGTCGCCAGTCATCATTGCTAAGGATTTGAAGGAAGATGAAAAAGCCCGACTTATCACCGTGTTGAAAGATCATAAGAAGGCTATTGCTTGGAAAATCTCGGATATTCGTGGAATTGATCCTCACTTCTGCACACACAAAATTCTCATGGAGGACGACTTTAAGCCCACTATTCAAAGCCAACGAAGGGTGAATCCAAAAATCCATGAAGTCATCAAAACAGAGGTTATCAAACTTCTTGATGCGGGTATGATTTACCCTATTTCGGATTCACCATGGGTTAGTCCAATCCATTGTGTGCCCAAGAAGGGCGGAATAACCGTTGTTCCCAATGAACACAACGAGTTGATTTCCACTCGTCTCGTTACTGGGTGGAGAGTTTGTATAGACTACCACAAACTCAATGATGCCACGAGAAAGGATCATTTCCCTCTACCTTTTATGGAGCAAATGCTTGAATGTTTAGCCGGTAATGAATATTACTGCTTTCTTGATGGTTTCTCGGGTTATTTCCAAATACCCATCGATCCCCAAGATCAAGAGAAGACTACATTCACTTGTCCCTATGGCACATTTGCTTACAAAAGAATGCCTTTTGGCCTATGTAATGCGCCCGGGACTTTCCAAAGGTGCATGCTAGCTATATTCCATGACATGGTTGAACAAACCATGGAAGTCTTCATGGATGATTTCTCGGTCTTCGGGGATTCCTTCTCTTCTTGCCTTGCCAATTTGGAACGTATGCTTAAGCGGTGCGAAGACACTCGCCTTGTTCTGAATTGGGAAAAATGCCATTTTATGGTAAAAGAAGGCATCGTGCTAGGACACAAGATCTCCAACGCCGGTCTTGAAGTAGACCGTGCTAAAGTCGATGTTATCGCCAAGTTGCCTCCACCTTCAACCGTGAAGGGTGTGAGAAGTTTTCTGGGTCATGCGGGCTTCTACCGTCGATTCATCAAAGATTTTTCTCAAATCGCTCGCCCGATGACTCACCTCTTGGAAAAAGATACTCCTTTTATCTTTTCCAAAGAGTGTCTCGAAGCCTTCAACTCGCTGAAGGATAAGCTAACTAAGGCACCCGTCTTGGTTACCCCTAATTGGGAGCTGCCTTTTGAGTTGATGTGCGATGCTAGTGATTTTGCTATTGGAGCGGTTCTGGGACAAAGAGTGAATAAACACTTCCAACCAATCCATTACGCTAGCAAGACAATGACTGGGGCACAATTGCATTATACGACAACAGAAAAAGAGCTTTTAGCTGTTGTCTATGCCTTTGAAAAATTTCGCCCCTATCTTGTCCTTTCCACCACGATCGTGTATACTGATCATTCCGCGTTGAAGTACTTGTTGACAAAGCAAGATTCCAAACCAAGACTTCTTCGCTGGGTTTTGTTGCTCCAGGAATTTAAAATCGAAATTCGCGATAAAAAAGGAGTTGAAAACCTAGCCGCGGACCATCTCAGCAGACTTGAGGATCCTTACCAAGGGGATCATCCGAACAAAGAAATCAATGATTCTTTTCCCTTGGAGACCTTATTGTCTATAAATTCGAAATCTGATGAAACCCCGTGGTTTGTAGACTTTGCAAACTACTTGGCGGGTGGAATTCTCAAGGAAGGGTTGACGTCCCAACAAAAGAAAAAGTTCTTCACCGACATTAAGACTTACTTTTGGGACGACCCTTACCTATTCAAACAATGTGCCGACCTGATTATCCGCCGATGTGTTGATGGACCGGCAGCTTCAGAAATCCTTAATGCTTGCCACAAAGGACCCACCGGTGGTCACTTTGGTCCCAACTACACCGCCAAAAAAGTGTTTGATTCGGGATTTTATTGGCCCACCATCTATCGTGACGCTCACGATATGGTTAAACGATGTGATGTTTGCCAGAAACAAAGCAAGATCACACATAAAGATGAGATGCCTCAAAATTTCATACAAGAATGTGAAATCTTTGATGTTTGGGGTATCAACTTTATGGGGCCATTCCCTTCTTCTAAAGGAAACAAATACATCCTTGTAGCCGTTGACTACGTCTCCAAATGGGTTGAAGCCAAAGCTTTACCTACTAATGACGCAAGGGTGGTTTGTAACTTCTTGAAAGCTCTTTTCGCTAGATTCGGTGTGCCTCGTGCCATTATTGGTGATCGTGGGACTCATTTTTGCAATGACCAATTCGCAAGAGTCATGGCTAAGTATGGTGTAAATCATCGTCTTTCCACAGCCTACCACCCACAAACTAATGGCCAGGCTGAAATATCCAACCGAGGACTTAAGCGAATTCTGGAAAGAACCGTGGGAGAGCATCGTGCCTCATGGGCTGATAAACTTGATGATGCTTTGTGGGCTTTCTGTACTGCTTACAAGACTCCGATTGGTTGTACGCCATATCGTCTCGTGTACGGGAAAGCGTGCCACCTCCCCATTGAGTTGGAGCACAAGGCTTACTGGGCCTTGAAGTGGGCTAATTTTGATATCAACAAAGCCGGTGACCTACGCAAGATCCAACTCAATGAGCTGAATGAACTCCGTAATGAGGCTTATGAAAATTCTTTAATCTATAAGGAAAGGACTAAGCTCATTCACGACTCTAAGATTAAGAACCGAGAGTTCCATGTTGGAGACAAAGTCTTACTTTTTAACTCTCGGTTGAAAATCTTTTCGGGCAAGCTGAAATCTCGTTGGTCCAGCCCATTCACCATTGCCCAAATTTTTCCATATGGTACTCTCGAGCTCGCTCAACCTAATGGACCGAATTTTAATGTGAATGGCCAACGAGTGAAGTTGTACTTTGGTGAGGACACCTCTCAGGAGGTGATTCCATCCCTCACCACGTTCCCCATGAACTAATTTTGGGTCGAGTCAGGCTCGTGACTCGGTTATAAAAAACAAGCGCTCCTCGGGAGGCAGCCCGAGTATCTATCCTTTTATGTTTTAACCTCCTAAGTGTAGGGGGACCTCTATAGGTTCTTTGTCTTTGTGTGGTGATGTGATTACAGGGATAAGTGCACTCTTGGAATATCTGAAGAACCGTGCTCCCGTGTTATCCGAAATCCGGTTCTATCTCTCAACTATCGTGATTCAATTTTCTTCATACTCACATTTGAAATTGATCACTTTAGTCGTCTCTTCCTTAACTCGAGTTAACCGACGTGCACAATGTCATAAGTGTAGGGGAGATTTTTCCCACATGCTTAAACATTGAGGACAATGTTTATCTTAAGTGTAGGGGGGACTTCTATCGAAGTTTTAAGTGGACTTTTCCATGAAAATGCCTTCATTTAACCGGAAAATCATATTTTTCAACATTTTTCAAATTTTAAATTAACTTTGGCCATTTTAGTCGTAATTTTTAAATTTTTATCGTTGCTTTCATATGTATATATTCTGCAATAAAGTCAAAAATATTAATAAAATGGTGTAGCTAGTTTAGAAGTCTTTGATCTATTAGGCCCGTTGCGATTATTTTGACTCAACCCGAATAGACTTGTCTAAGTCTATTCTAGCTAGTATCCTTAACCATGTAGACCTTAATTGGTTTATTAGGCTAAGTATCCACGAGTCTCATTATTTTAGATTTTAAATTGTGGAGGACGAGAAATGATAGAGTCAATTATAAGTCGGTATTCTTGCACAAGCTCACTTGGTGTAATTATTTGCCTATTCTCCCATCACTTGCTAATATTTATCTGCAATAAGTAAGGTCGTACGATTTGAAAAGTTACTTAGCTTCTAGCCCAAGATCGTTTAAAAGTTGCTCGGTAATGATAAGAGTTCATAGCCAAGGCATAACTTATGAAGCGGGGCGCGAAGATTGGCGAGTCCAAAAAGGCCCTAACAAGGCATGAGGATTCCATTTTATTGCTAAAGATCCAAGGTGATGTGAAAAGCATTATTCCTAAAATCAATATGAAGGATCAAGACTCACGACGAAAAGCAATCAACTCCCATAAAGATCATGGAGAAGTCTATCCGAAAAGACCCTAACAAGGTATGAGGATAAATAGATCCAAGTCCGAAAAGGAGGCGGATCGTTGTATCTCAAAATCCCAATTAGAGATTGAAGAAATAATCATGAAGTCGTGGTCAACAAAGTTGGAGTACCCCTCAAAAGTCTCTAAGTGAAGAAACTCTATTATGATGAGAAGACCATTATCTCAAGAACGTCTCTCGAAGATATGAAGTATGAAGTACATGCCAAATATCGGCCCGAGAAAGGTCTCAAATCGTGAACCGACTTATGCCAAGATATGAACTTTTTGATATCCCGAGAAGCAGTTTTAAGAGATTTTGTCCTTTAGCTAACTATTGATCAAATCGTCCTACTTTGCTTTCAGCCTAAATAAACTATCGAAATAAGTCGAAAAATGCATCTTCATGATCATTCTAAGACAAAAATAAAATATAAGAGATACACCTAGGAATAAGGGAGTTTAAGCATATAATTAAGCCATGTGTGTAAGTGTTTGATTTACTAACTTATAATAACAATGATCTCGTTTTTAAGCTTAGTTTGGGGAACGTGAAACTTGAGGGTGATAAATCTTCGCAGCACCAAAGCCCTAATGTAAGTCCTTGATTTCTTTGCAAGTTATTTCCATCCTTTTGTTTATTTTAAAGTTTTAATTTCTCTTAGTATTTTAATTTTTATTTAGTAGTATTTGAATAAGGCCAAGGTTGATTGATTATGAGGAAAATGTAAATTTGCTTTATCACTAAGCATTGCATGAGGGCATAGCAATGGTTAAGTGTAGGGGATTTGATAGGTGTGTAAACACCCATCCTTTTACCACTTAAAACTGGCTAGAACAAGACCAAAACACGTATTTAATATCATTTGTTTGGAATTATGCGTGGTTTTTGTGTTTATTATGTTTTCAGAGTCAACCGGATGATTATTGAAGAAAACATGGGATTGCACGGGGTTTATCAAGGAAAAATACAAAAGTCAAAGTCTATTGTCCAAGAGATGCAAAAGATTTGAAGTCAATGGGCCTATTTGAAGATTTATCGAAGAAAAGGACCAAAGACGGAAGATTTACATATGTCGAAGAAACTCAAGTCTATTAAACGAAGAAATTAAAAGACGAGTTGAATTTAATCGTCGACAAATCCCGAATCAGAATAAAAAACGTCAACTTTTCTGAAAAGAAGATAAGACAAGAAGAAAGGGATAAAGCCCACTCACCAACCAACCACTAGGACTCTAAAAGGATTTTTCCTTCACATTTTTAGGGAGTTAGCTTTATTTTTCTCCTTCCCAGTATCTTTGGTTCGTTCCATCACCAACACCATTAGGGTGTTTGGTGATTCTTAATTTTCTTTCAATCTTGTAAGTGTTTAATCATTACTCTTGTTTACCTTTACATTAATCTTTCAATTCCATCTTTCTATTCATCTTGTTCATCTCCATTCTTATTCAAAGTTCTTAAGTTATTGTTTGATTAATGTTAAGCTTTTAAAAGTTGTTGATTTAGTGTTTTTATTGTTGGGATTTGTTACTTATGGTATTTAAATGATTATTGGTTGATTTGGTAAAACCTTTTTGAGTATTTTGGTCGATTGATTAAAATTCGTTTTTCCTGCTACTGTTACTGTTCTTCGCCCAGATTTATTCCGAATAGACCCCACATTCCGAATAGGCCAATTCCTTTTTCTCTTATTCGGAATATTGGTTATTCCGAATAACTTTCTTAAATTATTTCTTATTCGGAATATTTTGTATATTCCGAATAGTCCCTATTTTCCGAATAGGTCCTTCTTTCCGCATAAGGAATTTATTCCGAATAGAACATTTTCCGAATAGCATATTTTTCCGAATTGAGCAATTATTCCGTGTAGAACCATTTTTCCGAATAATCAGTTTTTTTTTTCGCATAAGCTTGTTTTCCGAATAGAACGTTTTTCCGAGTTGAGATAATATTCCTTATAGATTAGATTAGATATTCCGAATAGGACTTCTTTTCCGCATAGGCCATTTTTCCGGATTGAACGTTTATTCCGAATAGGGTATTGTCAGCTAGGGTATTTTTCCAAGTTACTGTTTAATTTACATTTTCAATTCAAGTTTTACTTTTTAATTATTTTAAGCTTAAATCTTTATTTACTTTATTCTTTTCCCTGTTTTAGTAGATTAGAAAACCAAAACCACTTTTTGTCACCAAGAACAAATCTTTCCACTTAGAACTGAGATCAATTCGAGGAGATTCTGAGAATCAAACTTTCAAACGAGCTAAATCTCTTGTATCACCTAGTCTATAGCTTAAGGGTCCCTGCATATAGGCGTCATAGGAGTATGTGTGCATTTTATAATAATTGATGTGTTTGGATGTTATTTTGTGATGTTTGTTAAGTTATGAACTACTATGGTTCATACTTAGCCACATGTTATTTTCTTTTCGGGTTGTGACTAGTGCGGGTTGAACCATAATCGTCCACGCTAGTCATTGTTGTATTTTGCTTAAATTGTACATTATAGTACATAATTTGGTACAAGGTAGTTTCTATCTTTTGTTGAGTTATTTTATGTACCTGAGGTATGTTATTTTTCTTTTGATGTTTAAGTCATGTTCCCTAAGAATTGTGTGGTGGTTCGAGTTACTAGGAGTACATGGGTAGGAAGGATTTTAAGGTGTTTCCATTCTGATGGGCGACATGACTTATAATTGATTATGTTTTCGATATGAGCTAGCCAGCTCTCAGCATCATTGGGGCTGTCAGTCTTCTCGAAGGATCGAGGGCGTTGCTTGTTGAATCGATCCAGCCATGTGATCAATGTTGCTGGAGGAAGAGGAGGATTAAGATGCTGGTGCTAGTGCTGATTGTTGGAAACTTGCACCTCCGCCCTGATTTCGTTCCTCAGCTGAGGAAGTATGGCCTGCATCGCAGCTTAAACTACTGCATTGAGTTGTTCCTACTCGCGTGTGAGAACCATCTGACAGTATAAAACAAAATACATGATTAAACTGATAAAACATAATATATATTCATGAAAAGAAAAAATATTATGCCAATAAATCATGAGAAAATTTTTATGCATGAAAACAGTGTATGAATGCATGATGCAGTTTATAAAAACTTTTATATGCCCGAGGGTAAACGCCTATGGCCAGTTCACCCAAAACAAAAGACATACCAGGGGACGCCTATAGTGTAAAACCTGTAAATTTCAGGTTTTGACTATGACATCATTGTATGCGTCACCTCATGATATCTATATATATTACCACCTTTGCATGAAATCTTTTGAGCAATCATATGCATCATACATGAGCATACATCATTTAAATCATATGAACATGGAAACATTTGATCACATGACATTTATTATGATTATGAGTATTTAATCATAAGGACATTTGGATGACTACATTATATGAGCATACAAGGCTTTAAACAATCATACATTAGGACAATTAAGTCATCTGAAACACATGATCATAAGCATTCATTAATTTGATTTATAAAAACCTAAACTCATGATCACAATTAATAACACTTACCAAGGAACTATTTTATGCTTCAATATATATATTTATATATTTTCCTCACCTCATAAACAATACTATGATTCAACATAAACTACTCTTTATCATTAAACACTACAAACATCCACTTTAACTCATTTTCACAAATGTCAGATAAAGTAAAGTATACATTTATTTAATTGTGACTATACTTTCGCCAAGGATCAAAACAAAACCAAAATGACTTAGGACTTGAACCTACTTCTACTATATTATACTTAGCCTCCTAGTAACCATACCAAGACACTATAAACAAACTTAAAACTACCTTAGACTTATATTTTAGCCGAATACTACACCATACACAACTATACTTACCTAGAACCTTTTTTTCAAATACATTTGACTTTATAAAACATGTACAACACACCCTAATTAAAACCTTACACTATTCAAGTAACCTCACACCCCTTTGACTAGCCAAAACCGTCGGCTCCTTTTCAAAACAAGACAAGGTGTACATGTTTTGCATTTATGGAATGTACTAGGTATATCTAAGCTTAGATATGCAAGTAGTATAGAAACTAAGACAACTGTAGAACAATGATAATCTTTGTATTTCAAGAGGGTTGATGTTTTCTAGAGAGAGAAACTTAGAGAGAGAATTGAAAGAAACTATGTGTAATAAAATGAGAAAATGAAACAACCAACACCTCTTTCCATGGAGGAAAGAGGTTTATATACCCAAGTACTTAATGGACTTGGGCCTCCGGCCCATGAACATGCTCATGGGTCGGGCTTAATATAAATGTAACTTAAACACTACTACGAGCCTATAACTATACTGTTGGAGTGACCGAGACTTTCTTTATACGTAAAACGTATTTCCAACAATCTCCCCCAAAGGGAGGTCACTCCAAATTTACAAAGTCCTAATCAAGCATGTTAGATCTTGTTCTTGAGCTCGTAGTCCACTTTCTCTTTCCTTCTTTCTTTTTCTTCTTTTTGTGAATATGTGTTGAATAATAACAGGATTTTGCTTGGAACATGTTCTTTTGGCCTCTCACGTGCAATCTTTATCTTCTTGTGATGTTCGCCTCTTCGTGACTTCATGTCCCACACACTTATCCTTTGTTGAATTCTTGAAAGTTTCAGAGTCGATACAGCGAAAGACTTTTAGTTTATACTTTCTTGAATTTGCAGAAATATTTGATGCAGAAGGAATAAGTATGTGAGGACGACTTCAACACGTACACCGTAACGCCACCGTCTTCGAATGCAGCAACATAATAAGACACGAATAAAATGGCTTTGACATTTTATTCTAATTCGGTAGCATTTTACCTCCGGTCAAGACCGTTGGACGATATTAGATATCGTACCTGTGACGAATAGTTTCAATTAAGTAACTTCCTAACAGGATTTCGCGGGTAAACCCGTTCTCTTTATTCGACCGTCCAAAGCTGACTGCGAACATAAAGAGTGAATCATTTAGATTAAAAATCCTTATGATTGAAGCCGTCAATTCATGAAACCTGGAACAAGTGAATTTCAATTAAGATTTTCACCATCATTGCTTTCCAGTTGTCACGAGCTTGATTCAAATAGAATCTTGCTTGTCACCTACCAAGTGCTGTTTGATGTTAACATTAGAAGGATTTCCACTCGTCACTATGAACACTAAAGAGTGTCACTCTGAGTGTTCTGGCATGATCATACGATAATGCGTAGAGGCCTGGAACGAGTTTAAGTTCAATTAAGAATTAAACTACTGTTTCTTTCCAGTTTTCACAAGATTGGTTCTTAAAGAACCGCACGTGTCACCTACCATGAGCTTGTTTGATGTTGGCTCAAGCAGGATTTCCATCTTCATTGTGATACTTGCGTATCACTCGGATGTTCTGGAAATATTAAAGGAATACTACGTAGGACTCATAAAAATCTCTTACTTTTCACAGTGTGTGAAGAAGCAAGGAATAAATGGAAAGTGTCCTAATGAGACTTTTGATGATCTCGTGGCTCTAGACTCGATAGTGCGTTTTGATTTAGTGAGCGATGGCTGGAGAGGATTGCCACCTATTCACTATCCGTCTATTCGGAGTGAATAAACCAATAGATAACTTGTTGAACTCCGTGTGATTAAAACAAATACCTTTTGAGAGATATTTGAGTTAGCTGGGATGGGTTGTGCATTGCATCACTGGGTCCATGATGTCTATCTTCAATATCGAGAATCATTGAAAAAATGATCTCAATAGCATATGTATTGACCCGGTTTCTGTCTAAAGTTGTAAGGAGAGCTTCTTTCTTTACACCCTTTATCTTTACAATTATTTTTCATTCTTCAACCCCTTCAATGCTTACCAATACGTCATCACTAGCACCTTGTTGTGATTGTTCCAGTGCTAGCTTAAGTACTTGGTCGACATTCAGCTACGTTCACAATCATTCTCCATCTTTCCTAGGACTTCTAATTCTATCTAGGGAATGTCCTTGGGAAGATTCCATTGGTTCTGATGAATCATTGGACTAATACCTATACCTACCACCCTTTTGTCACCACATCCGTCGTGAATTAAGTGTGTTTTAGGTATGTATTGTCACCATAAAAAATCCTTGAAAAATCACTTAAAGCACTTGTGAGATTATAATCAAAGTTTTTGCGCCTTAAGTGTTTTGATCATCAAAAACGCTCCCCCTTAACATGTGCATTACACATATTAAGTTGGTTTATCTTTTAAGCCTTTTTCATTGTTTAGCCAAATATCATTAAGTCTCCTTAATCCCATTTCTCCCCTTTCCAAAATGTTAATGATCAATATTTTAGATATTAATGGATTAACCGGTCTTTGGGTAATAAAATGAAATTAGATGCTGGCCAAAGAACATATTAATGCTCCCCCTCAAATTAATGAGGGTAAGTTGTAGTGCTCGAGTACGATATGTTTGAAAGATTTAGAATCTCGAGAGAAATTCTTGAAAAATATCATACTTTTACAGTACAACATGCCACAAAAGCTGATTATACAAAAATTAACATATTCACAATAATAGTCATATGGATTTGACCTGTTATAAGACGAACCATAATTACATAGCTCGTTCCGTGAACCTATGGTGAGCTTCATATGATCGTCCACCGACGAATCGTTCCACACTTCGTAGCAACCGGCGCTTCCTTAGAAGTTCCTCGATCTTCTTGATCGCGTACTTAGCTCCTCTTTTGCATTGGCTTGTCCAAGGGTACTTGACTGCTAGAAGCGGTAGGTCAGCATTGAGAACCGTCAGATCATCTCGAACATGCTTGAGCGTACCATCGCTAAATTTGTGCAGTTCGGAGAAGCGCATAAACTGCATGATGCCAGTCTCATTTGGATAAAAAAATCCCTGCTTCCGGTGTCGTGGTCCCCATGTAAGGCTTCTTGTTCTTGTGGAAATTACTGAGTGCAGTTGTATGGGGACGCTGCAAGTTTAGCTACTTCTGATAGCTCTCGACTCCAAGTTGAAAATCTTCCACCCGGTTTTGGATGACGATTTTTCTAGCATATTGACGAAAGTTGGAGCTCAATGCAATGACTATCTCATGTGGTAAATGATCGACTTTTTCCTGAGCCAATATCAACAAAAGATCTTCGATGTCTTCAAGGCGAAGGTATTGGAGACCACTTTCGTCAATTATGTATTCCTTTTCATCAGTACGTTTGAACACGATTACATTCAAGTAATCATAACCGAATACAGTTTGAGTAATTGCTCCTTGGATGCTTTTAATTCTATGATCTGAAACAATAGAAGAACCTCTCTTTGGACGATGGAAGTGATTATAAGCTAACCTTTTCTTTGGAGTCCAGTGAGAGATGACAAGTGATGCATAAGTATCATAAAACTTGAGCAATTCTGTGACAACCGCGGTTTTGAGGTTCGTCACTTAGTTTTATTTTGTGCTAGTTACGTGTCTTTACGTGTTTATGTGCTAATTGGTGTGTATAGATTGTGGTTTGGATATCATTTCCGGTACGGGGTACCTTGTGTGTGAAACGATGTGTGATGATTTCATGTTCATGAGCTCACATGGTAGTGACTATGAAATGAGATGGTGTTATTTAGTGGTTTACGTATACGTATATGTATTATAGAAAATCGTATTTTTACGATTTACGGTTTAGCATTTAGAGGTCTCAAATGAGGTAATTAGTCACGGGATTATTTATTGGGATGGTTTTAAGTCATTTAGGACTTAGTTATAAAGTTTATTTCAAAATTTAAGATTTTTTTTTAAAACTGTGTATTTTACGTCTTTTACGGTAAACGCGTAAATTTGACTAGTTTTACGGTTTTGAGGTTTTGGAGGTTTTAAGAGCTGAAATAAATTAAGGTAAATTAAGGTATTATTAATAACATAATAATAAGTAATAAAAAGAAAAAAAATAAAATATATATATATGGGTCGGTTAGGCCGATTAAAAAGAAAGAGAAAAAAAGGAAATAAGGAAAGTTGGGTTTGGGTTGGACTAGGATTCACCCACACCCTATATAATGTTTTATACTAAACAAAAATCACATAATTTTTCTCCTAGTGACAAAGATAGTCGCGGCATTCAACAAAAAATTATGGTTCTTCATAAAATTTGGGGGTTTTCATAAATCAAAGGTAATTCTTCAAATCCCTTTTCTATATAATTGTTTTTGATGTTCTTATAATCAATGTATGATGGATTTAAGATTTATTCTAGATTAAAAACTTGAGTTTTTATGATTAACAATGATTAGAATAATTAGGTCTTGTGATTAAACATGATGAGGGTAATTAATTAGGTTAATTAAGTTAAATTCGTTTTTAAAAACTGGGCAGAATTTTAGGCCAATTATTTTGATCATATAGAGAGTTATAAAAACTCTTATTTTGCGATCCAAGTATCCCTGGAAATTTAATTGAAGTGGATTTCAAATTCAAGAAACGATAACTAAATTGGAGGTCGGGAAGTGGGTCAAAAACATGTTACAACAGTCGGAGGTCAAAACAGTTTTGAAATCAGCCTGTTTTCTTTTTATGTTTTGGGTTGTTTGGGGTACTTAGGGTTGTATTGGGACTTTCAAACGAACATGGGAGTTGGTTTATATGTTATTGGAAGTATCTGCATTGGGGATCAGAAAATGGGTTAGTGTAAGACCCCCTATTCATAACAAACTTTTTATATGTTCAAAATTAGTAAAATCTGGATAGACAAAAGTATATATATATATATATATATATATATATATATATATATATATATATATATATATATATATATATATATATATATATATATATATATATATATATATATATATATATATATATATATATATATATATATATATATATATATATATATATATATATATATATATATATATATATATATATATATATATATATATATATATATATATATATATATATATATATATATATATATATATATATATATATATATATATATATATATATATATATATATATATATATATATATATATATATATATATCGGGGCCTTAACATTAGCTTTAAGGTTGGGGCAAAAGGGAGGAGTTAGCTAACATATGTAAGGGCATAGGGTTTCCTTTACAGAGGTCATGGGTATGGTTAAGTGGGCGTTTAGCTTATAGTTTGGAGACCTAAAAGTTGGGACTGTTTTGTGTAAAATATGAACGGGATAGGTATCGAACCTAACCAAGTTAAGGACTTGTTAGGGAAGGGTAATGGGGTGTTTAGAGCATATTAATGAGGATCATATATGGGAGAAGGCTAGATGTCCATCATAGGTTGATGAGCCATTTTAGTGTTTGGTTCATGTTTTGATTATGTGCTTTTGTTTGTTAGCTTTTTCTAGTGCGCGGACTTTTGGAGAAGCTCAATCAGGTGAGTTTCATAGTCCCATATCTTTTAATGATTTTGACTTCCAGATGGGATGGAAGAGACACTTGTTATGGTTTTGTAAATTATGCTGTGAATGTTTTGTGTTTGGTGATGGACTTGTGTGTACTTATGTGATTAACTGCTAATTGATTCATGATTGTTTTGTGATTTGACTTGGTATCAAGGGGATGTTGACAAGGTGGGGCCTTGGGGAGGTACATAGATGTGTGAGCATCTATGGGACCAATGGATAATGACAAGGCGGGGCCTTGAGATTGGTACATAGGTGTATGGGCGCCTATGGGACCATGGTGTTGTTAAGGCTGGGAGCCTTAGATTTGGATTTGGTTTGGTTTGTTTAATCTTGAATATTGGTTGTTAATGCATGTTTGTATCACACTGTCCATATGTTCTTAAATTTGGTTATTATTCACAGCTTATGGTTTAATTTTAGCGTTGGAGTCTAAACCTATGACTCTCACCAACTTTATGTTGACGTGTTTTAGTGTCTCTTTCAGGTGATATTATGGTTAAGCGTGAGAACATGCGTGGCTAGGATTTGGAGTTGCGTAGGAATGCATTTAGAAGGAGATCCCCGTTCCTTCTTAGTTTCTTTTGTTGTTTAATAAGTGTTACTGTTGTCACCTATATGTTTGCTTTGTTTATGTTAATTGTTTGTCTCTGGTAAGTGGTAGGACTGTTACCTACTTACCTAGACTCCTGCATTGTTGAGATATTATCATGACTTTTTTGTCACCATTTTATGACATTTCTTATTTCATTTAGTTATCTCTATAGACACGCCATGTTGTGATGATATCCATACGTCGCGCCCCATATTCCGCCATGGTAGGGTGTGACAGAATGGTACCAGAGACAATGGTTATAGAGAATTAGGTTGCCTGGTCGTGTAGCCTAGTCTATAGCTTAAGGGTCCCTGCATATAGGCGTCATAGGAGTATGTGTGCATTTTATAATAATTGATGTGTTTGGATGTTATTTTGTGATGTTTGTTAAGTTATGAACTACTACGGTTCATACTTAGCCACATGTTATTTTCTTTTCGGGTTGTGACTAGTGCGGGTTGAACCATAATCGTCCACGCTAGTCATTGTTGTATTTTGCTTAAATTGTACATTATAGTACATAATTTGGTACAAGGTAGTTTCTATCTTTTGTTGAGTTATTCTATGTACCTGAGGTATGTTATTTTTCTTTTGATGTTTAAGTCATGTTCCCTAAGAATCGTGTGGTGGTTCGAGTTACTAGGAGTACATGGGTAGGAAGGATTTTGTAACACTCTCATTTTTCGTATCGGTACAGCGGAAGGGTCTTTCA